>CM051260.1:32234973-32259272 GCA_027921565.1 Artemia sinica | reverse complement strand
GGAAAAATCCCCCTCCCCATAAAAATCCTCTGGACAATTCAATCCTGGTGAAAATTTAACCCCAGTACCATTACCCTTAACATCTCCCACATGTAAATTGAATTGGTAAAGATAAGCAAGACATATAAAGAAATTATGTATATGAATTCTGAAGTTCACCAGCTAAAAATTTCTTCTCAGAAATTTCACACCCCCTGGAAACTATCCTCTCCAATAACATTCTCCCAGCCAGAAAATTTGTCCTCCCCACGCCCACCCAAAAAACTTTATTGCTTGATATTTATTCTATAAATCACATATTAAATATAATTTTTTCTTTTCACAATTGCCTAGTTAAAACAGACACCACTTTTTTTATGCTGACAATTTAATTGGTGGAATTTCACAAAGATGTGGGATCTACATCATCTTGTAGTGAAAATGGGGTGGAACCAACAACCCATTGACAATTTATCCCAGAACACCAAAGAAAAGTTGGTCTTTTCCCAAAAAGAGGTCTTTCACCCTAGGCAATAAATATAGATCCTAATACCTAACAGTCTAAGATGGTGGGGGGGGGGTGGGCAAGGGACTGTCCAAAAAGTGCTGGGTGGTTTTATTCCTGTAGCCCTTGGCCAGTAGAAATTCCCTAGTTTAGGCTTACTTTTTTTTTTGTCTATCTTGGAAAGAAGTAAGGCTAGGAACATGAAAACCTTCCCCCCTCCCCAGGAATGGGGCCTACAGACTGAAGTTTGGTCGATGGGAAGGTATTTTTGAAAGTACCTTACCATCCACGCCTTCTCTCTATCGAGGGTAATGACCTTGTAAAAATTCTTTGTGTTTATAAAATGTGAACCCTTGGCAAAATGGATCTTCTGACTGTTTTAAATGAAGTTACAAAAACCTTTTTATTTCAGCTTCATGAACTTTGCTTAGGGGTCCTAATTTATTAGGTTTCATCAAAGATATTATCAATTAAATTTCCTAGATTTAAAGGAGGAAAAACCATTGATATGGCGTAAAATTCTACTCAAACAAAATGAATTGAATTTTTTTTTTTATTTTTTTTTTTTTTTTTTTTTTGTGTTTTTTTTTTTTTTTTTTTTTGTTTTTTTTTTTTTTTTTTTTTATTTTTTTTGGTTTTTTTTTTTTATTTTTTTTTTCCTTTTTGTTTTTTTTTTTTTTTTTTTTTTTTTTTTTTTTTTTTTTTTTTTTATTTTTTTTTAATTTTTTATTTTTTTTTTTCAGAACTAGCCTAAAACCAGACAAAAAGGAAGTGATAACTGAAAATTTAAGGTAACACCAATGTTTGTTTTTTGGTCAAAATTCCAGTAGCTATTTCATTTTCCCCTAACCTAAACCCTTTCTAAGAGAGGGCAAAAAGTACTCTAAACTAGAATAATTGCTGAAAGTAGCTAAAAGCACAATTAACCCAAATTTATTAGGGCTGTTTTTTTGGTAATATTTAACCAAAATCATATTAATGACCTACAAATAAAGTGGATATACGCACTGGATGCCTTTTTGGTATAAATTTGATTAGAATTGTGGCCCCTCATAAGGAGAGACACTGTTAAGAGAAAGACAATTTCTTACCTTAAAATATGTATTGATGATCCTAGTTACCATATTATCCAAGGGGAAGAACCTTTATCAATCAAGTCCTTTCCTCTAAAAAATCCTTTGTTTTCCATCTTAAAAAAGAAAAGTTTACAAAAAACTCCATGGCTAAAAATGAAATTTGAGAAGATCATTTGCTGCTATAATAAATTGTTTTTTTTAACAGTTAGCATTCCATTCTGGCCTAATTATTAATCTATTTTTTTTTTTTAAAATGAGCATTGGTGGAAAAGACAAAATCAAATCCAGAGGAAAAGACTTTGATGAATAAAGGTTCTCCCCTTGGATAATAGGGGGGTTTAACCTAGAATCATTAATAACATATTTTTAAAGTACGAAATTGTTGGTCTTGTAAACAATGTCTCCTGAGGGGCCAACATTCATACACTTATACTTGCCTTTTTTTTTATGCTCTTTCCAAATATAATCATCATTTTTGTTTGGAAAATGAATTTTAAACACCCTCTCATCCCTTAAATTATACCGAATTCAGGGTATAATATTTTGCACATTAAGGGGGGGGGGGCAAAATTTATTATTAGATGTAAAGGGGAGGTAAGTTTTAACTAAACCATTTACCTCTACTACTCTCACTAATGTGGCAAATACATACCCTGAAATTGTGGTGATATAGGGGTCTGGAAAAATTTCATTTCGTGACAAAAATGATCAGTCCATGATTTGGAAAGGGCATAAAAAAGGCATTGAGTGGTATATTCACTTTATTTGTAAGTCAATAATATGATTTGGTAAATAGTTTACACCCATTTTTTTCACTTAAGAGGAATCTTGCAATCTTTTTGTCACGAAACACTTAAAAAGTGAAATCTTTGAACAAAGGGATCTTGTAATCTTTGGGTTTTTTAAAGGAAGAGTGCAAATTAGTTTCATCAATTGATCTCATCCGCTGCTCAGCTATGTCTGAGAACATTAGTGAAGTTAGGTATCGATCAAGGTTCTCTTCATCATTTAATCTGTTCTTTGTTTCTATCTGGGGCAGAACAGTGGCGGTCCTTCACACTTTTTTGGCTAAAAAATCAGTGAGCTGTGAAGGATCTTAGGGTAAACAAAGCAGTGAGTTAAAAAAAAGATAATCTTTGACAAAAAATGAATGTAAGATCTTAGTAGCTAAAAAATGGGTAAAGGTTCTAACCAAATCAGTTAATTATTGAGTTAGGAATAAAGTGAAATACACCGATTCAATGCCTTTTTTTATTATGCTGATTAACAAAATCTAAAAAAAAAAAAAAAAAAAATATCATTATCTTCTATATCTCTCTATCAGAAATGAACTTCAGCCGGCCCCCCCCCGACTCTATATATGCCAATTCGAGGGTTAAGGTTTTTTAGAACTAATAGACCTGCATGGGCCATATATATGGGGGCTGAAATTCATTTCCAATAGAAATGATTACTATATTTTTGTAATCAGGCATACCAAAAGGCATCAAGTGGATATTCACTTTAAAGCCCGTGTCAAGTATATGATTTGGGTAGAACTTTAACACAAAAAAACGGGACGGTCCTATTAATAGACTTTAGGTTCCAGACCTTTAGGAAGGGGGAGTAGCTTTTTATGCAGTGCAAACTTGAAGCAACTGCTAAAAACCTAAGGCTTGGCAAGGCTAAATATCAAGTAGAAATTTTCTGATATGACAAAACATGTGCACCCCCCCTTTGCTACCAATAATTAGAAGAGAGTGTGACTGTAATTGTTACCAACTTCCTCATATTTAGAAACTGAAAAAAAACAATAATTAATATTTCGTTTACTTGGATTTTGGCAAGGGGTGAAGTGACATTGAAATTGGATGGTTTCCTATTTTGTCATGGTTTTTTCTCTGTTTAAGATGTTTGAAATTGCACAGCGTTGTTGAGTAAAACGTATTCATGAGATGGACGAGTTTTCTTAAGGACATATGCAAAACACATTTTCACAAACTGTGACGGTCCACAAGAGTGAAAGGCAATTCATAATAATAAAGACCCATATAAATCTTTGGCCTCCATTCCCGATTTTCTTCGGTTCAAATTTATCACGGAAAACCAGATTTTCAGAGAGTGTTGTGGTTGGAAGCGTGATGCTTGTCCTGGATACTTTTGTCTAGTGCAAACTGATCCTGTCGAAAAGAGTCTGGTAAGAGCAGGCCTCCCAAAAATAGAGAAAAGGCACATGGCAATGCCAATTCACTGGGATTTCGGTGATTTCTTTTCTTCGAGATCTTCACTCGATGCTAGCGTCTAGTTTCTTTCCTTAGTCTGAACACCTAATATGTATAACACACAACTCTCGTTTTCTCTACAATTTTCTTTAACCCTCACGGTTTATAATTTAGAGGAAATGACTGTTTTTGTGGCCAATCACAAGAGGGGGGCTATATGATAATAGCAACCAAAAAATAAGGAAGAAAAGAAGATTTTAATATACATAATGTCTTACAAAATTATACAAGAGGAATGATGAATCCAACAGCTGTACGTATAATGCACAGGGAAAAAAGTGTAAAAAATATGTAATATATAAGATAGACCCCAAAGTAAGACCCCGAAACCGCACGAAAAGTCGTGGCGTGCCGCCAAAAAAAAGCGGGTGGGCGTGCCCGCCGAGCTTGCATCAGCGCGCTGACGCCGCCACCCCCCGCTGATTACTATTCGTCGGCGGGCGTCCCTATAAACGCCACCAGTTTTTTTTCCTCTCTTTTTTGGGACGTTATCGATATCAACCTCCGGGCCTTCAAACCGTATAACCGGCTAATTCTGTTTCTTAAAAAGATAAATACTGTCATCTTGGGCTTCGCCATGTATATCGGTTCGTAGGAAGGAGAAGAAAAATTTTTCTGAACAAAAATTCTACCTTCCACTTTAAAAAATACTGTTCATTTTTTCTTTCTGATTTTTTCGGATGAAAAGAGGTAGTGTAAGAAGAGCATTAGGCAATTTAGGATGTTATCATAGGCATCGCAATCGTCGCTGCCTAAGTAAAGAACAGTGTTGGCACCTATGTATTATTTTTTTTTTTCCATACACAGGACAATTCGTTATCGAAGGAGTTGTCGTAGAAACTTCGAAAAGGGCTCCATTCGATTGGAAATTGGAATAAGCTATTGTGCCCTTTTTTTTAATAGTCTAAATGTGATTGGAAGGCTAGCCTAACAACCCGATTCCACGCCCACCATTTCCCAAACATATTCCAATCACAATTTTTAGGATAGCCATTTGTTTCACAGTAACTGATTTCCAGAGAGAAAATATGTTTTGAGGAGTTACTCCCTCGGCCCCAACCCTTAGGTGCAAGGGTTTTAAGTTAGGCCCTGGGGGTAGGTAAGAAACGATGTTGGCACAATGTATTATTTATTATTTTTTTTTTCCTTTAGACCAGCGCACTTCGTACTCTGAAGAAGTTGGTCGGAGAAACTTCTAAAAAGGGCCCATTCCGATTGGAAATTGGAATAGCTAGTGCCCTTTTTATAGTTTTTTTAGTGATGGAAG
The DNA here is from genome assembly GCA_027921565.1 of Artemia sinica. NCBI lineage: Eukaryota > Metazoa > Arthropoda > Branchiopoda > Anostraca > Artemiidae > Artemia > Artemia sinica. The sequence goes on along the minus strand of CM051260.1, from coordinate 32,254,184 downwards.
GCACTTTTTTTTTTTTTTTTTTTTTTTTTTTTTTTTTTTTTTTTTTTTTTTTTTTTTTTTTTTTTTTTTTTTTTTTTTTTTTTTTTTCCAACGCCCACGCATTTCCCAAACACATCCAAATAAAAATTTAAGATAGCCAGGTTGTTTTTTTTTTTTGAGTAACTTTTTGATTTTTTTTTTTTTGTTTTTGAAAATATTTTTTGAGGAGGTTACTCCCCACAGACTTTTTTTTTTTTTGGGGGGTGTTGAGGGGTTTTAAGTTATGCCCTAGGTATTTAAGTGACGATGTTTTTTTTTTTTTTTTTTTTTTTTTTTTTTTTTTTACAATTTTTTTTTTTTTTTTTTTTTTTTTTTTTTTTTTTTTTGTATAATTTATTATTTTTTTTCTTTTTTTTTATTTTTTTTTTTTTTTTTTTTTTTTTTTTTTTTTTTTTTTTTTTTTTTTTTTTTTTTTTTTTTTTTTTTTTTTTTTTTTTTTTTTTTTTTTTTTTTTTTTTTTTTTTTTTTTTTTTTTACCAGTCGCAAAAAGTGATCGGAGAGTTGTCAAGCTAGACACCCATGCGAACGGGCCTCATTCAATTGGAAACACATCCAATAAAAATGGCTTAAGATAGCCCTTTTTTTTCAGAGTAACTGATTTCCAGAGCGAAAAATTGTTTTTGAGGAGGTTACTCCCGCCACAGACCTTTAGGCAAGGTTTTAAGTTATGCCCCTAGGTATTTAAAGAACGATGTTTGGCACAACGTATAATTTATTATTTTTTTTCTATTATACTCAGCGCACTTCGTATCGAAGAAGGTTGTCCGTAGAAACTGTCGAAACGGGATCATGCAATTGGAATTGGAGTGCTTGTGCCCTTTTTAACAATCGAAAGTGATTTGAAGGCAACTGAACACCCCTCCACGCCCACTTATATTTCCCCGAAACAAATCCAACGAAAATTGGAATTTCCTTGAAAGTTTCTGCATATTTGGTCTTAGAGGATGACAACCCACACTCACAGGGGGGCCCTTAGGGTAAGGGTTTGTAATTTATTGCCCTGGGGGCATATAAGTTTGTTTATAGAAAGCATTGTCGTAGAAACTCAGAAGAAGGGATCATGTCGATTGCAAATCGAAGATAGGCCTAGTAGGCCCGTTTTTTAATTATCGAAAGGGATTGGAAGGCTTGACATTTTTTTTATAGTAAAGATCGATGTGGGTATAATGTATCATTTTTTTTTTGTTGTTGTTGTTGTTTTAGACCAGGGCACTTTCGTATAGAAGGAGTTGTCGTAGGAAATTCGAAAAGGCTCATTTGATTGAAATAGAAAGGGGGGCTGATGTCTTTTTTAATAGTCGAAGTGATAGGAGGGGAAGAAAAAGCAATCCCCCTCCTCACGCTTACCCTCCTCCATTTGCTTTATGTTTAAAAAGTAAATGGTTGCCTTAAGATTTAACCCAAATGCACTGTGTTACATGCTAATTCCCAATAAAGGCATCTCACCAGTATCCCAAGAACGACTGAGGGTATTATGTTTTTTATTACTTTCGGGGCTAACTTCCTGCTCCATAAAATTTAACCAAAATCAAAATAGCTTAAGTGCATCCAAGCTATCATAAGAAAGTAAACAGATTTTTTTTGCGATTGTTTTATCAAGTTTTCATTTCATGTCCAACTAGAGGAGGGATGAAAACTAAATCAAACACTAACTATTTGTGTCCATTATTTTTTAAAAAGAGGTCTGATGTTGTTAAAAATTGACTGAAATTTTTTTTTTCCCAGCATACAATATAGCAGGCGCAAACTATTACTTTTTTCCCCCCCCTTTACAAAAAAAATTTTGGGGGAAAAGATTTAAAGTTACAATTTTCCTTTTTTTCCTGAAAAGACTAATGTCAATATAAAACGACAGGAAATTAATTAAAAAATTGTTTCCACAAAATAAATTTTTCACAAAGAAAAGTAAAGAACTCCATTAACCAAAAATGAGCACAAAATAAATTAAATAATCTACAAAAGCGTTAAACTACCACAAATCACCATCGATAAATAAATGAAACCCAAAACGAACAGACAATTACAATAAAATAACCGAGTCAAACTCACAACTGCGCAGAAATTAGCATAAGTTTGGGGCTCAAAATAACCCCTATGCTTTTTCCAAGGCCAGAACATATTTTTGCACTTCACTGAAAGAAAAACAAATGAATGTGGCATTGTCAGTTTAATTTAAATAGACTGAAATATTTAGGGTAATCAAAATGTTAATATTATTTTGATTTATTAAAGTTTATTATTAAGTAAAACACATTTATATTTTTTCAGTAAAGTGCAAATTATTGTTCTGGCTTTGGGAAGGCATAGGGGTTTGAGCCCAACTTATGTAATTTTCTGCTCGTATTTGAGTTTGACTCGGTTATTTATTAGTAATTTCTGTATTGTTTTGGGTTTAATTTTTTTTATCGATGCTGATTGTGCGGTAGTTTTCCCACTTGGTGAGGATTATTGATTTTATTTTTGCTCATTTTGTTTGTTTAATTTAGTTCTTTACTTTTCTTTTGACAAAACTTATTTTGTAGAAAAAGTTTTTTTTTTAATTAATCTGGAAAAGAGCTAGAGCTAGTATAGAAATATATCTATAGAAATGAAATTATATTTTTTTTAGCACAGTGAGCAGAGCACACTGAAGTTGAAGTAGCCTTAAACTTTGTTTGAAACTTCATACCTTGACCCATTTCTTTCAGAAAAGAATTATGGAGGGTTAATCCGTTTGATAGAAAAGAGGGTAGAAGGTGCAGTTTAGTTCCCCCTGTAGTGTATGGGCACAGATCCCTATGTAAAGGTGCAGGTTAGTTCTCCTTATAAAAACCACTTTATTTCAGCAGATACAAAGAAGAAGCCCCATTTGCGGCATTCTGTGGGACCCCAAGTCCAAAACCCATTTGTTGGTTTTTTTATTTATTTTTTATTGGGATATTTTTTTTATATATTTTTAGTAATGGCTTTTTTTGCAGAATTGAAATGTGAGAAAATTTTGTCTGTTGTTGGAAATTGCCACCGCAAGCGGGGACTTCCTGTGAAGGGGGGGACATCCTCTCTGTGCGGGAGAGCATTTTTTATTTTATTGTTAATAAAAATTAAAAATTATTTTAGTAGAAAGTACAATAATGCGAAGACCACTCTTTGGGCTGCTAATTTTTAGTAAAATGTAGAGTGTAGGTGGCATTTAGAGATTTTTGTAATGTTTAAAGTAGTTTTTTTTTAATGTTAGTGCCACTGATAGAGAGGAGGTGGGATTAAAAAAAAAAAAAAAAAAAACAAAAAAAAAAAAAAAAAAAAAAAAAAAAAAAAAAAAAAAAAAAAAAAAACAAAATGTCCCAATGCTAGTATCAGATCCCGCGAGTGGCAGTTTACGCTCGTCAGTTCTGGATGTACCGGCCACAAGTGCCCCAGCCAAACGGCTTTTTAGCACGACAGACTGATAGTGACTGCAAAAAGATCAATGGCTCCATTGCAGAGTGAACAAAACTCACTTTTGTTTACATCAATTGTAACTGAAGTGAGATGTAAACCGCTGATTTAAAATTGTTGGTGTTGTTAAGCCATGGTATCTGACTTGTATACAGTTTTTCTTTGATGTTACTATTTGTTTTATAAAGTTTGAACTTCAAACTTTGAAAGTTATTCACAAATTAGCCCAAATCATTAACAGAGGGAAATGACTTTAACACGGATTTTTAGGAACAATGCGATGTTAACATAAACACAACATAGGTTTTCCCTGGGTCATAGTGGCTAAAAATGAGAATTCGACCTCGGTCTGATTGACGGTGAACATAAACACTTTTCCCTCGCACGGCCCAGCAAATTCCTGTTTTGTCATATTGTTCTTGTATTTTTTAAGCCAACCATTTAAAATCCTTAACTAAACTCAAGTTGAGGTTGAACGTGCTTGGTGAAGTAGAATGTTTATTATTATTTTAATCAGAAAAATCGCAACGCCGTGGGGGCTCCGCCGGTCAGAAAATCGGTGGCGCGCCGCCAAAAAAGATTCGGCACGCCTGGCGCACGCCCGCCGTGCCGATACCAATCACACATTCGCCGCCGTCATGTCGGCGCGTGGCACAGCTTCGGTGGACTAATATAAGATATTGTGCTATAATATAAAGTAAAAAATATTTAGGATGTCTTAGTGCTTTTTGAAATGAAACTAAAGAAATTCTTGAAATTTATGAATAAGCTTAATTTTAGTTTAGTTTTATTTTCAAACCTATCAGGACTGGTAAATTATGACTGCATGCTGTTTGCTGCAACCTAGCAAGGGGTAAACTGCAGCCATTAGTGACCAAATTTTAAAACGTTTTAGGAAAGTTTAAAAGCAACAAAAAAAACTTTGCTTATAATATAATAATAATCTCTATTTTTTCCCCTTTATCACACTGCAATAACATGGGTATCATCAATTTTAAGCACAAAAAAAAAAGAAAAGCATAAAAAAACACAACACCAAGAAAAACACAAATGATTGAACCATCACCTCTACTTCAGGACACTATTGTTGTAATATATGACATAGTAGGGCACAAAAGAATTTGGATATCTTGTCGTCGATTGTTTTATGCGGGCATTTCACAGTTTTTTTCCCCCTTTCAGAGCTTCCAACCTTGTTTTGTGTGCGTGGGTCTCTGAAGTAAAACGGAAAAAGGATATCTTGGTGAGTTGAGGACTTCAGAATGTCAGCTGCAAACTTCACAGCATTTCATGCCTCCGTTCCTCCAGGTTTGGGACTTTGAGTTGGCTCAAGCTTTGTTCATAGTTTTTATAATTCGGCCCCTAGAATTATTTTGCAGCTCTCAAGTGATTGTTTCCAGTTCGTTTCTGTGCTTCTCTGTAAGCGATGGGTGCCAACAGGACAGCCGTACATCATTACGGGGGCATTACATAGGCTTTATAGCACGAAAGAAGGAGTTGCTCCGTCATTCCAAACCTTCTTAGATTTGCAAAGGATTTTAGAAAACCAGCTGCCTTTGCTGTGATCTGGCTGATGTGATCTTCAACGAGAGATCATCATTTAATGTGATACCAAGTATTGTTACTGATTTCTTTTGTTTGGAGAGGTGCAGATTCATTTATGCTCTTCTTCTTCTTCACGAAGTTGACATGCATTACACAGCTTTTCCTCGAGACTTATCTGGAGCTTCACTTGATCAGCTTTGATGTTAAAGCTCTGCAGCAACAAAGGGTATGAGCTGATTTGGGTGTTAATGACAGGACAGTGTAGCAGGCTTAGCGAAAGATCATCTGCAAATTTATACCTCTGTTTGTGTTTGCCTCATCAGTCGGTTGATGACTATAACAAATAAGGATGGGACCTAACTTGCTTGCCTTCTTGGCAGCTCTACACGTGATGTCTTGGAAGTTGGATGTTTAATAGTAACTGATATCAGAGGCAACACTATAGCGTTGCCTATAGTAAGGGCCATACGGCTCCAATGTTTTATTATTTATTATGTATTTATTTTTTTCCCAGAAGCAATTCATATGGAAGGGTTCGTCATATGAACTTCAAAGGGGAGCCCCCTTCGATTGAAAATCGAGAGTTCTAGTGCCATTTTTAAGGATCAAAAGCGGGGACTGGAAGGCAATTAAAAACCCCTTCCACGCCCATCATTTCCCCAATCACAGCCAATCAAAATTTTGAGATAGCCATTTTGTTCTACGTAGTTGATTTTCAGATAGAAATTATGTTTTTGAGGAAAGAGACACTCCCCCACAGCCCTCGGGGCACGGGTTGTAAGTTTTATGCCCCTGGGGCAAGGTTTTAATAGAAAGCTTTGTCATAGAACTTTAAAAAAGGACTCATTCGATTGGAAATTTAAACTGGCTAGTTTCCCTTTTTAATAGTCGAAAGTGATTGGAAGGCAACTAGCACACCTTCCACCGCCCACCTTTTCCCCAAACACATCCAATCAAAATTTGAGAATAGCCGTTTTGTTCAACGTAGTTGAAGTTCTGGAAATTATATCTTTGAGCAGGACACTCACCCATAGTCCTGTTCAGGGGGAAAGGGTTATAAGTTATGCCCTTGGGGCATACACGGTTCTTATTGAAGGAGGGCTCGTACAAACTTCAGAGAGGGCTCATTTGATTGAAAATTTAAAGTTCTAGCTCACTTTTTTAAGTGTGAAAAGATATCGGAGGCTAACCTATGTCACTTGGCTTGAACAAAAGAGAAAACATACTGGTTTGAAAATCAAAAAAAGTGGCTGACACCACGATATTTTCGAATAAGGCATGTTTTTTTCTTTCCGTTTTTTTCTTCATCAGTTAGCTGGGCACTGTAAAATCATAGAGATCTGTGTAATTGCTCATTTTAAAGGAAATTCCTTCAAATAGTGCCTTTTGTAATTAATAATAAAACAGTTTTTTAGAATACATCAATTTTGGCAAAAGAACCTGCTTTTTCGTGTACAAGCTTGATGAATGACGTTATAATCGCATATAGGTTATAACCAAATATGATATAATAAGTGAATGCAATATTTATACACGTTTCAGCTTCCGACAAGATAATTTTATTTTATTTTAGTTCTAAGGTTCTGGATCGCTGATGTTATTAAGTAAACTGCAAAAATATTTATGGTGTCTGAACAATAATTTTAATTTTTTAATTAAAACTAGAAAAATACCTGAAAATTTTAAATTAGTTTTATTTTTTTTGTTCAGTTTTATATTAAAAAGACGATCATTAGAGGAACAAACCATTGCATTCATTCGACTTAGTTAACTGCTGATTCTTTGAGGGTCTTCCCTTACTACTCGAAAGAAGATAAACCCGTTGGCTTTTTGCCTGTTTGTAATCAAGGTTTACATAATATTTACATAAAGGATCGATACAGTTCATTATATCCGGTTGCAGCGGTAGCTAGCAACCTAGTGAAGAGGACGATCACGTCCAATGTTAAGAAATATAAAAACCCGTAACTCCTAAAGAAAATTAGATCAAAACAAAAAGTTTACCATTAGAACCGCATTATGTCCGAACCCTGTATAGGAGGTTTTGGACTTGCCTTGAACAGCAAGGGAAATATAATTGTCTTGAAAAAATCAAGAAAGTGCGGCTACTACAACATTCTGCCTAAACGGCATATTTTTTTCTTCTTTTCCACAGATAGCTTGGCACTGGAACATCGTAGAGAGTTGTTTCAATGGCTCATTTTTAAGAAAATTAATTGGGTTAAAAATCCTTTGTAACTAAAATAAATTATTTCTAAAAGAGAATAAATTTTCCACTAAAACATTGCATTTTTGATGTCTTTTCATACTGCAGTCTTTTCAAAGATATTTTGATTTTGTACATAAATCATAATCGTATACCAGCGGTAAGATTTGAACCCACACCTCCAAAGAGACTGGTGGCTAACACCATTGCCTTGGACCCCTACTCGCCACGCTGCCTCTCAGAATTATATATGTGAATTTTGTGCAGCAGTAGTTATCGCAAAGAACAAACTCTTGCCCTTAGTAACCTACGTCTTGTCATTTATCTAATTAATTTCATCATCTGCTTTTGTTTTAAAAATGTTTCCCACACAGGGATTTGAACCCGAGACGGTCGGTTGGAGGCCAACACTATCCTAAATTATAGTAATCATATTTATCAAGGCCGTATCCAGGGGGGGGGTACCCGGTTTGACCCCCCCCCTGAAATTTTGACCCAGTCAAAAATAAGTCGATAATTAGTAAAACCTAGGTAAAAATCAGTAAAATTAGTCGAAAAACTGAGTCAAAAATTAGTAACCACCACCCGAAAAAAATCCTGGATCCGCCTTTGATATTTATTAATAAAAGAACGATCATAAGAAGAACTTTAATAAAAGATCGATACTATAAACTGGAATTTTGTAAGTATTAACAGTATCATGATTTCAATGATTGTCAAAACAGTTCGTGGTAACGAAATGTATAGTAAGAGCGACTCGTCTCAATAGGTAACCGAAACTCTAAAAAACGAAATTTTAATATCAATAGATACATCAAAAGAATCAGATTTTTATGCTGATTTTATAAACATAATTCGGGTTACAGCGGTAGCTTGCAACCTAGTACAGACGATCACGCCCCATAGTAAAAACTAAATTAACCCTTAACTCCTAAAATCAGAGTCAGATCAAAACAAGAAGGTACACTATTAGAACCGTCTTGTCAAAAAACTGTCTATATAGGAAACTTACCGTCACTTGGCCTGAATAACAGGGAAAATATACTGGCTTAAAATCATGAAAAATGGCTGAAACCACGATATTTTCCACAAAAGGCATCTTTTTCTTCCCGTTTTTTTTTTCCTCAGCTAGCTGGGCACCTGGAAAATCATAGAGAGCTGTATAATGGCTCATTTTAAAGGAAATTGCTACATCTAGTGCCTTTTTGTAATTACAAATAAAATTGTTTTTAAAATATATCAGTTTTGACAAAAAAAAAAAAAACTGCATTTTTGTGTAAAAACTTGTAAATGACGTTATAATCGTATATAGGTTTATAACCAAATAAGACGTAATAATTGAATTCAATATTTATGCACGTTCACGTTCCGACAAGATAATTTTATTTTATTTTATTTCTAAGTTATGGATCGCTACCATTCATTTATGATGTCTAAGATATGATAAAAAAATGTGTAAAAACTTATCCAATACGATTGAGGAACAATTAGCTTTTTCGTCTCCTCTGTTATTTTTAATGGAGGGTGCTCCATTAAAACATAGTGTCTAACCTTTCATGGTAGGAACAAACAGTTTTCATCTCTGTTTTAATGGTTGATTTTGCCACGCTATAACTTGAAACGAAAGAAAAAATTGATGAGTATGGCAATGCATAATTTTGATATTTCAGAAGGTTAGGCATTGAAACATTCCTGATTGCTATTCAGTTACATAAATACGCAGTTAGCAAAATATAACAACTGGGAAAAGCTGGGAGATTATATTAAATGACGATCATTGGGATAACAACCCATCACATACCTTGGACTTAGTTAGCTACTTGATTGTTTCCGGTTGCAGTGGTAGCTAGCAATCCGGGTTGCAGCGGTAGCTAGCAACCTAGTAAGAGACGATCACGTCCAATGTTAAGAAATATAAAAACCCATAGATCGTAAAAAAAGAAGTCAGATCAAATTCAAAAGTACACCATTAGAACCGCCCTTGTCCAAAACCCCTGTATAGGAAACTTTCAGTCCCTTGGCTTGAACAGCAAGGGAAATATATTGGTTTGAAAATCAAGAAAAGTGGCAGCTACTACAACATTCTGCCTAAATGGTATATTTTTTTTTTCTTTTTTCTTTTCCACAGATAGCTTGGCACTGGAACATCGTAGAGAGTTGTTCAATGGCTCATTTTAAAGGAAATTATTGGGTTAAAAATCTATAGTAACTAAAATAAATTATTTCTAAAAGAGAATAAATTTTTCTACCAAAAAAACTGCATTTTTGATGTCTTTTCACACTGCAGTCTTTTCAAAGATATTTGATTTTTGTACATAGATGGATAATCGTATACCAGCGGTAAGATTTGAACCCACGCCTCAGAAGAGACTGGTGGCTAGCACCAGCGCCTAGGACCACGGCCCACGCTGCCTCTCATACTATAAATGTGAATCCGGGTTACAGCGCTCGCCTGCTTCAAAGTAACTGAAGCATTCAAATAAATAAGATTTCCAATAATAACTAATATACTAACGAATGATAGAAAACCTGAATTATGCTACTGGTGCAATAAGAAACTGACTCAAGAAAAAGTAACACATGGTCTCATTCATGATTACATAAGGGATCGATACTGTAAATAGGAATTTTGTAAATAAGATCGATATTATGGTGTTATTGCTAGTCAAAGAGCTCATGGTAATGAACTGTAAAGTAAGATGATTGTAACTAAAGTATTAAATCAAACAGATCATGCTCATAATAAAGAGCTGTGTAATGGCTCTTTTGAAAGGAAATTGCTGTATATAGAAATTATATTAAAAGACGATCATTAGAAGAACAAACTATTACTTACATTGGACTTTGTTATTATAATAAAGAACGACCTCTTACCTATACTAAAGTTTTATACGCAACTTAATTATAGTATAGGTTAGTAATTCAATAGATAGCATGGCACTGCAACATTATAGAGAGTTGTTCAATGGCTCATTTTGAAGGAAATTAATGGGGTTAAAAACTTTTTGTAATTAAAACACGGAAGCTGCTTGTATATATTCCGGCTGCAATGGTAGTTACATTAAAAGACAATCGTTGGAATAATAAACCATTGCATACATTGGACTTAGTTAGCTGCCAGATTTTTTTATAGTTGTCTCTTACTACTCCAGAGAAGAAAAAGCCGTAGGCTTTTTTCCTGTTTGTAATCAGGGTTTTTATAATAAGACCAAAATCCGGGTTGCAGCGGTAGCTAGCAACCTAGTAAGAGATCACGTCCAATGTTAAGAAATATAAAAACCCATAGTTCCTAAAAAAGGAGTCAGATCAAAAAACAAAAAGTACACCATTAGAACCGCCTTGTCCGAAACCCCTGTATAGGAAACTTTCTGTCCCTTGGCTTGAACAGCAAGGGAAATATATTGGCTTGAAAATCAAGAAAAGTGGCAGCTATTACAACATTCTGCCTAAACGGGATGTTTTTTTTTTCTCTTTTCTTTTGTATCCAGAGATAGCTTGGCACAGGAACATCGTAGAGGGTTGTTCAATAGCTCATTTTAAAGGAAATTAATTGGGTTAAAAATCTATAGTAACTAAAATAAATTATTTCTAAAAGAGAATAAATTTTTTCACCAAAACTGCATTTTCGATGTCTTTTTAACAAGTTGGAACGAACTGAACCCATAGTAACTTAAGTTTTAAATCAAACAGTTTGTGTCATGATAAAGAGCTTTGTAATGACTCATTTTAAAGGAAACTGCTATATATAGAAACCTTTCGTAATTAACAAAATTAATTATTATTATAAAACAGATTGTTACGATATGTGTAAAGAACTAACTCTAGGCGATAGTAACTAATTTAATTTTGAAAAGAAAGAATTACGGCAGAAACCTAAATGGTCGCATAAGTAAGCTACAATTCATAAAAACCGTCCATCGGATTTGAACACGGATCGCAAGATTCAAAGTTTTAAGTGCCAACCACTACACCAAGAAACGTTCATATAAGAAAGAATTTTAACAGTATATGATAACTTAAAGACCGAACTCTAACCATCAGTATTGTCTATCAGTTCGTGTTAACGAACTTTATAGGAATTTCAAACAGTTCGTGGTATTACTGTAAAGAACAAACTTCCAGCCCATAGTAACTAATATAAGATTATAATTAACATTAAATATTCATCAATGATGTCATAATCGTAGATTGTAGCCAGGTGGTCTCTTACTATTCCAATTAAGAAAAAGCCCATAGGCTTTTTCCTGTTTGTAATACAGTAATTTATAATAGAGAACAACATCTTGCCTATATTAATTTTATATTACACTTATTATATTAAGCTTGAAGGTAGCTAAACTGAGCCTCTTTTTTGAACTTTGAATTTAAGAGATACTACTTTAAATTCAATATATTAAAAATTTTCTCAGACGGAGAATCAATTCCAGGTCTTCCACATAACAGGCAGGGATAGTTACCACTGTAATATCAGAGACTTATAATATATGAGTTACATAAAAGTCATGATATTAAATTTGTTAATACATCTTTTTACATGTTAATTTGTACATCCGGGTTGCAGCGGTAGCTAGCAACCTAGTAAGAGACGACAACGCCACATAGTAAAACTAATCCGGGTTGCAGCAGTAGTGAGCAGCCTAATAAGAGACAATCATTTCCAATATTATGAAATATAAAAACCCATAACTCCTAAAAAAAGAGTCAGATCAGAACAAAAAGTACACCATTAGAACTGCCTTGTCCAAAACTCCTGTATAGGAAACTTTCTGTTCCTTAACTTAAAAAGCAAGGAAATATTCTGGTATGTTACAGTAAAGAACGATCTCTCTCCCAGAGTAACTGATATGTTACATTAAAAGACGATCATTGGAATATGTTTGTAATATTTTCAACAATATTTCGATCCTGTTTGTAATATTTTCCTGTTTGTTATCAGGGTTACAGCGGTATTACATAAAGGACCGATATAACTTATCATAAAGGGTGTTTGTCAATTCTTATTAGGTCCGGGTTGCAGCGGTAGCTAGCAACCTAGTAAGAGAACGATCACGTCCAATGTTTCCGGGTTGCAGCGGTAGCTAGCAACCTAGTAAGAGACGATCACGTCCAATGTTAAGAAATATCAGGGTTGCAGCGGTAGCTAGCAAAACCTAGTAAGAGACGATCACGTCCAATGCTAAGAAATATAAAAACCCCTAACTCCTAAAAAAAAGTCAGATCAAAACAAAAAGTACACCATTAGAACCGCCTTGTCCGAAACCCCTGTATAGTTAACTTTCTGTCCCTTGGCTTGAACAGCAAGGGAAATATATTGGCTTGAAAATCAAGAAAAGTGGCAGCTACTACAACATTCTGCCTAAACGGGATATTTTTCTTTTTTCTTTTTTCTTTCTTATCCACAGATAGCTTGGCACTGGAACATCGTAGATAGTTGTTCAATAGCTCATTTTAAAGGATATTAATTGGGTTAAAAATCTATAGTAACTAAAATAAATTATTTCTAAAAGAGAATAAATTTTTCCACCAAAAACTACATTTTTGATGTCTTTTCATGCTGCAGTCTTTTCAAAGATATTTGATTTTTGTTACATAAATCATAATCGTATACCAGCGGTAAGATTTGAAACCCACGCCTCTGAAGAGACTGGTGTTCCTAAACATAGAATCATATCAAAACAAAAGTACATCATTAGAACCACCTTGCCTGAAACCCTACTAGACAAATAATGAATGTCGTCATCCGGGTTGCAGCGATAGCTAGCAACCTAGTAAGAGACGATCACGTCCAATGTTAAGAAATATAAAACCCATAGTTCCTAACAAAGGAGTCAGATCAAAACAAAAGTACACCATTAGAACCGCCTTGTCCGAAACCCCTGTATAGGAAACTTTCTGTCCCTTGGCTTGAACAGCAAGGGAAATATATTGGCTGGAAAATCAAGAAAATTGACTTTAACCACGTTATTCTCCCCAAACGGGAAAATTTTTTTCTCTTTTCTTTTTTTTTTCTTTTCCACAGATAGCTTGGCACTGGAACATCGTAGAGGGTTGTTCAATAGCTCATTTTAAAGGAAATTAATTGGGTTAAAAAATCTATAGTAACTAAAATAAATTATCTCTAAAAGAGAATAAATTTTCCACCAAAACTGCATTTTTGATGTCTTTTCACACTGCATTCTTTCAAACATAATCGTATACCAGCGGTAAGATTTGAACCCACGCCTCCGAAGAGACTGGTGGCTAACACCAGTGTCTTGGACCACTCGGCCAGGCTGCCTCTCATAAATAAATATATATGTGAATTTGGGTTGCAGCAGTATCCGGGTTGCAGCGGTAGCTAGCAACCTAGTAAGAGACGATCACGTCCAATGTTAAGAATATAAAAACCCATAGTTCCTAAAAAAGGAGTCAGATCAAAACAAAAAGTACACCGTTAGAACCGCCTTGTCTGAAACCCCTGTATAGGAAACTTTCTGTCCCTTGGCTTGAACAGCAAGGGAAATATATTGGCTTGAAAATCAAGAAAAGTGGCAGCTACTACAACATTCTTCCTAAACGGGATATTTTTTTTTCTTTTTTTCTTTTTTACATTAAGGAACGAACTGTATACCATAGTAATACTTCTAGGATCGATACTATATATGATTAGAATAAAAACGAATATAAAATTATTATAAAATTTTATCCGAGTTTGCAGCGGTAGCTAGCAACCTAGTAAGAGACGATCACGCCCCATAGTAAATACTAAAGTAACCCAAAATTCCTGAAAAAAAAGTCAGATCAAAACAAAAAGTACACCATTAGTTTACAGTAAAGGACGATGTCTCTCCCATAATAACTGATATGTTACATTAAAGATGATCATTAGAATAAAAAGTTATTGCATGCATTGGACTTAGTTAGCTACTTGATCGTTTGAGGTTCGTCTCTTACTATTTCAAAGAAGAAAAAGTCGTAGGCTTTTTCCTGTTTGTAATATTTTCCTGTTTTCCGGGTGCAGCGGTAGCTAGCAACCTAGTAAGAGACGATCACGTCCAATGTTAAAAATATAAAAACCCATAGTTCCTAACAGAGGAGTCAGATCAAAACAATATAGTAAAGAACGACATCTAGCCAATGTTAATTGGAAATATAGTAAAGAACGACCTCTAACCCATGTTAATTGATCCGGGTTGCTGTTATTACATTAAAAATCCGGGTTGCAGCGGTAGCTAGCAATCCGGGTTGCAGCGGTAGCTAGCAACCTAGTAAGAGACGATCACGTCCAATGTTAAGAAATATAAAAACCCATAGCTCCTAAAAAAGGAGTCAGATCAAAACAAAAAGTACACCATTAGAACCGCCTTGTCCGAAACCCCTGTATAGGAAACTTTCTGTCCCTTGGCTTGAACAGCAAGGGAAATATATTGGCTTGAAAATCAAGAAATTGACTTTAAACCACGTTATTCTCCCCAAAACGGGATATTTTTTTTTTTTTTTTTCTTTTGTATCCAGAGATAGCTTGGCACTGGAACATCGTAGAGGGTTTGTTCAATAGCTCATTTAAAGGAAATTAATTGGGTTAAAAATCTATAGTAACTAAAATAAATTACTTCTAAAAGAGAATAAATTTTTCCAAATAAAAACTGTATTTTTGATGCAGTGACGTCATAATTACTATATAAGAAATTACAATAAAGAACGACACCTAGCCCATCTTAACTGAAACGTAAATAGGGATTATGTAATTTCCAACAGTATCATGGCTGTAGAGATGGTTCAAACCTAGTAAAGAACAAACCATTACAGTAAAGAACATTTCATGTTAAAGATTGATCAATGATGTCATAATCATAGTTTGTAGCCAGGTCGTCTCTTACTTTTCCAATTAAGAAAAAGCTATAGGCTTTTTCCTGTTTGTAATTTCACATCAAACAAAGAAGAGATCAGATTATCCCAAGAACAGACCAGATCAGCCCGTTAACATCCGGGTTGCAGCGGTAGCTAGCAACCTAGTAAGAGAAAATCACGTCCAATGTTAAGAATATAAATAAAAACCCATAGCTCCTAAAAAAGGAGTCAGATCAAAACAAAAAGTACACCATTGGAACCGCTTTGTCCGAAACCCCTGTATAGGAAACTTTCTGTCTTTTTTGGCTTGAACCGCAAGGGAAATATATTGGCTTTAAAATCAAGAAAATTGACTTTAACCATGCTATTCTCCACAAACGGCATATTTTTTTCTTTCTTTTTTTTCCACAGATAGCTTGGCACTGGAACATCCTAGAGAGTTGTTCAATGGCTCATTTCAATGGATATTAATTGGGTTAAAAATCTTTTGTAACTAAATAAATTATTTCTAAGAGAGAATAAATTTTTCCAATAAAAACTGCATTTTTGATGTCTTTTCATACTGCAGTCTTTTCTAAGATATTTGATTTTTGTACATAAATCATAATCGTATACCAGCTGTAAGATTTCAACCCATGCCTCCAAAGAGATTACATTAAAGACAATTATTGGAATAAAAAACTATTGCATACATTGGACTTAGTTAGCTACTTGATTGTTTGATCCGGGTTGCAGCGGTAGCTAGCAACCTAGTAAGAGACGATCACGTCCAATGTTAAGAAATATAAAAACCCCTAACTCCTAAAAAAACAGTCAGATCAAAACAAAAAGTACTCCATTAGAACTGCCTTACCCCAAACCCCTATAAAGGAAACTTACCACCCTTTGGCTTGAATAACAAAGAAAATATATTGGCTTGAAAATCAAGAAAATTGACTTTAACCACGTTATTCTCCACAAACGGGATATTTTTTCTTTCTTCTTCTTCTTCTTTTCCACAGATAGCCTGGCACTGGAACATCGTAGAGAGTTGTTCAATGGCTCATTTTAAAGGAAATCTCTAGATCTAGTGATATTTGTACTTATTTTTTATTTTTACATAAGGAATCATGTTAAATATTGATTAATGATGTCTTAATAATAGGTTGTGACCAGGTCGTCTCTTACTATTCCAATTAAGAAAAAGACATAGGCTTTTTCCTGTTTGTAATATAACCGAAGTCTATCTCATAATAAATGAAAAAACAGGGAAAAGAAAAAGAGGTCTGTCGCGTATATGATGTCATTATAATGATGAACTAACTCTTGTCTATATTAAATTGCATAGGCAACTTAACTATAGTTTAAGATTAAAGTATTTATATTATGATAAAGCAAAATGTATGAGAAAAAACTGCAAAACTTTGTAAACTGCAAAAATATTTAGGATGTTTTAGTTACCAGAGTCAACGCTATAGCCGTTGCCTATAGTAAAGGCCATACGGCTCCAATTTTTATTATCTATTTATTATTATATATTTTTTTTATAGTAAAGAACGGGTCGTCTCTTACTATTCCAATTAAGAAAAAGCTATAGGCTTTTTCCTGTTTTCCGGGTTGCAGCAGTAGCTAGAAACCTAGTAAGAGACGATCAAGTCCAATGTTAAGAAATATAAAAACCCTAAATCTATTAGAACCGCCTTACCCCAAACCCCTATAAAGGAAACTTACCACCCTGTGGCTTGAATAACAAAGAAAATATATTGGCTTGAAAATCAAGAAAATTTACTTTAACTACGTTATTCTCCACAACTGGGATATTTTTTTCTTTCTCCTTCTTCTTTTCCACAAATAGCTTGGCACTGGAACATCGTAGAGAGTTGTTTCAACGACTCATTTTAAATGAAATTTCTAGATCTAGTGCTATTTGCACTTAATTTTTTTTTTAATTAATTATTTTTAACGAAAAACTAAATTTTTTATAAACAATATTGATCAATGACGTCATAGTCGTTGGATGTAGTTAGTACATGAAGGCTCGATAATCGAATTTAAGTTGAAACTAAGTAAAGGACAATTATGCCTCCATATATTCACAGTGATGTATATATATTTCCCATTACAATCTGTAAACTGTTTTTCCACATTGCCGTCCATACCTTGGAAGCTTTTCACTAAACATGCAACATTTCTTTTTGATATTACTATGAAGTTTTGCAAAAGCATCTCTAGCTGACTTTTCAACAAAATCCATTCTTTCAGAGATAATTTTAATCTTTAATTTTGAATATTTTTCGTAATCCCGGGATCTGGTTTGCAGCGGTAGCTAGCAACCTCCGGGTTGGAGCGGTAGCTAGCAACCTAGTAAGAGACAATCAAGCCCAATGTTAAGAAATATAAAAACTTTTCAACACATTGTAAACAGTAACCTTTGATTACTGTAAGCATCATCTATATAATGGTTCCTTATAACACTTCAGTTACTATGGACTGAAGATCGTTCTTTAATGTAGGAGACAAAAAACAAAACTAATTCAAAATTGTCAAGTATTGTTCTAGTTTGAACTAAAAAATTAGTATTATTGGTTAGACATAATAAATATTTTTGCAGTTTACATAATAACTTTAGCGATTCTGAACCAAAAACTAAAATAAAAAAAATTGAATATTTCTCATTGGAAATATAGGACAACAATATAGATATACGTACTTTACGGGTTAAGCCATAAAAGTTTGGTTCCAGGATACAATAATAACTATGAACTAAGATGATATAAAATTAGTGGCGTATAAAAATGGCGTAGCGAGTCAATTGAAGCCAAAGGGAAACCAAACTAATTTTAAAATTTTCGGCTTTTTTCTGGTTTAAATTAAAAAATGGAAATTATTGTTCAGACATTATTTTTTTCAGGAATTATTCTAGTTTCAGTTGATAAATAACATTTTTTTTCAAGGATATAATAAAGAACGAATATTTTACCGATTATCTACTAATAACCATATATGACGTAATAAGTGACATGACGTAATATCTAAAACCTATTGTGTACTAATAACCATATATGACTTAATGAGCGACGTGACGTAAAAATTGAAAAAATTAATTTTTATTTTTTATAATAAAGAACGACCTTTTGCCTATACTAAATTTTATACGCCACTTAATTATAGTATAGGTTAGTAATTCCACAGATAGCTAGGCAATGGAACATCGTAGAGAGTTGTTTAATGGCTCATTTTAAAGTAAAGTAATGGGGTTAAACACCTTTTCTAATTATAAAATAAATTATTTTTTAAAATCATAGTTTTTAGCCAGGTCGTCTCTTACTATTCCAATTAATTACATTAAAGGACGAACTTTTAGCCCATAGTACATTAAAGAACGAACTTTATTCCATAGTAACTATCCGGGTTGCAGCGGTAGCTAGCAACCTAGTAAGAGACGATCAAGTCCAATGTTAAGAAATATAAAAACCCATAGTTCCTAAAAAAGAAGTCAGATCAAATTCAAAAGTACACCATTAGAACCGCCTTGTCCAAAACCCCTGTATAGGAAACTTTCAGTCCCTTGGCTTGAACAGCAAGGGAAATATATTGGTTTGAAAATCAAGAAAAGTGGCAGCTACTACAACATTCTGCCTAAACGGGATATTTTTTTCTTTTTTTTTTTCCACAGATAGCTTGGCACTGGAACATCGTAGAGAGTTGTTCAATGGCTCATTTTAAAAGGAAATTAATTGGGTTAAAAATCTATAGTAACTAAAATAAATTATTTCTAAAAGAGAATAAATTTTTCCACCAAAAACTGCATTTTTGATGTCTTTTCACACTGCAGTCTTTTCAAAGATATTTGATTTTTGTACATAAATCATAATCGGATACCAGCGGTAAGATTTGAACCCACGCCTCAGAAGAGACTGGTGGCTAGCACCAGCGCCTTGGACCACTCGGCCACGCTGCCTCTCATAACTATAAATGTGAATCCGGGTTACAGCGCTCGCCTGCTTCAAAGTAACTGAAGCATTCAAATAAAATAAGATTTCCAATAATAACTAATATGCTAACGAATGATAGAAAACCTGAATTATGCTACTGGTTCAATAAGAATTACATTAAAAGACGATCATTGGAATAACAAACAATTGCATACATTGGAATTAGTTAGCTACTTGATTGTTTGAGGTTCGTCTCTTACTAT
>CM051260.1:31872684-32234873 GCA_027921565.1 Artemia sinica | reverse complement strand
AAGGCAGCTAACACCCATTCCACGCCACCATTTCCCCAAACATATCCAATCAAAATTTTAAGATAGCCATTTTGTTCAGAGTAACTGATTTCAGAGAGAAAATATATGTTTTGAGGAGGTACTCCCCGCACAACGCCTTTTAGGGGCAACGGGTTTTTGTATGTTTATGTCCTTGTGAGGTTATCATAAAGTAAACGCTACGCCCTCCCACTGTTGGAACAATGTTATTGATTTATCTATTTCTTCCTGTTTAGACCCAAAAGCCCAAACGGCTACTGTCATTATTCGCGAAGAGTGTTGTCTGGAGAAACTTCCTATAAAGGGCTGTCATTCGAATTACGAATAATAGGAGTGGCTTGGTGCCCTGTTTTTAAGTAGTGTCGAATAGAGGATTGGATAGGCAATCTATCAACACCATTCGATACACGGCACCATTGGTCCCAGATAACACATACAATCAAAATCTTGAGATAGCCATTTTGTGTAACGTAGTTGAAAGTACGTTTGTGCACGGGCAGTAAAGTTAGGTGTCGAGATGTGAGGTATGATTCGCAACTCACTCCTCACCAGCCCTTAGGGTAACGTGGTTTCAATGATTTATTGCGCCTTGGGGTGCATTTAAGATCGATGTTGTTACAACGTATAGATTATTAGTCATGTTGTCGTTTAGGACTCAGGCAAATAGGGATCGACTTAAAGTTGTCGTATAAACTGCGAAGAACGGGCTCATTCAATGGAATTGAGTGCCACTTTTGCCCTTAATATCGAAAGTGATTTGGAAGGCAACTGACACCCCAGTTGTTTTTTCCCACCGACGTTCGGGCTTCCCCAGAGACGATTTCGCGAAACAAAATCCAACGAAAAAGGATATTCTTGAAAGTGTCTATGCATTTTAGCAGTCTTAGAGGGATGACAACCACTACTCACAGCCCTAGTGGTTTTTTTTTAATGTTATGACCAGGGGGCATATAAGGTGTTATCGAAAGCCAGTTGTCGTAGGATAGAAAAATCGAAAAGGCTTCATTCTGATTGAAAATAGCAAGGAAAATGGCTGAGTGCCTTTTTTAATGAGTCGGAAGTTGATTGGAAGGCTTGAACACTTGATAGTCCCCCCCCACGGGGGTAAATGTACCCATCTCTGCCCTTTTTGTCGATAGTTGTGGTTATCACCAGGGCACGCCGTACCCGAAGGCTGCCTTAGATCGTACCATATCACAAAAACGCCACTCGTACGCTTTTATCCGCCATCTACCAACAGGGCTTATCCCAATTTAATAGTCGACACTCCCCCTACCCAGCCAGCAACCCGCATCTCCCCCCCAACCTCAAGAACCGACCCCTACCTCCCCGAAGTAAATGTACTGTTAAGTTTGAAAGCAAAAATGCCAGGGGCGTGTAATGCTAATCGTGCTGCAGGTTTGGAACATCAATCTATCTGTATCCCAAGATCAACTGAGGCGATTATGTAGTCAAGCTTTCGGGCAACTCCAACTCCTAAAATTTAACCTAATCAAAGCATACCGTACACGTGCAACCATTCCTTATCATTTTAGCGAATGTTATCAGAGTTTCCATACCTGCTAATATTTATTCTCAGCTTTCCATTCAGGTCAACGACGGGAGGTTATGCAACCTATATCAACACTTAACACCACATCCCCCCCCACCTATAAAAGGGTCTATCGTTGTTAAAAATTGCCAGAAATTTCTTTCCCAGCATACAAATACCCGCAGGCCAAACTCTCGATCGTTCCCCACCCATCCCGTAAAGATTTAAAGTACAATTGTTCTCCCTACCTGGAAAAACTATGCCCACCATACCGAACAGAAATTAAGCCAAAAATTGCCCCCCCCCCCCAATTTTCACCCTAAAGTAAAGCAACTTCCCATTAAACAACAACACAAGCAGAAAACAGACTTAAATAATCTACAGGGGAATGATTTTCCACAAATCCTCCCATCGATAAAGATGATGAAACGCAAGTGAGAATGTTGTGTGTTTGTTTGTAATGGAATAACGCGAGACAGACTCAATATATCCATTAAACCAACATACCACCTGTCTGATCTCACCACAACACCTATGCACTTCCAAGGCATATTCCATATTTGCTCCTCACTGAAGCAACCCACAGCTATCCCGAATGCAGAGATTGCTCCACTTACACACACAAAGACACTGAGATTTCAGTAATCAAAATGTACAACACGTCATTGACCTTATTAACGTCTACCCCAAGCGCTCGAACCCCACATTTATATTTTTTCACACCACACAGTACAGACATGTTTGGTTTGGGATACCCCCAGGGGTTTGGCCACACCTTATGTTAACAACCGAACAGATTTGACTCTAGACTTCAGATGAATTTTGTAATTTCTGTTTGTTTGGGTACAAACTTTTAGCAGATGATGATTTGAGGTAGTTTCTACCAGTTGTAACGAGTATGTTGGGCTCAAACCCTCATATAGCCTCCCAAGGCCACGAAACATAAGCTTGTACCTTTACTTGACAAAAACTTATTTTGTAGAATACAACCTATTTGACACCCCACCCACCATTCTGCATAACGATATAGACCCTATCAACCTACTAATACTGAATTTATCTAACAAATGGGAATTAATATCTTAGCATCAATGAGCAGAGCACTATGAAGTTGAAGTAGCCTAAACTCGTTTGAAACTTCGTTACACTGACCCATTTCTTCACATCAGAATTACTGGAGGTTATTGCCGTTTGACAGCCTAACAGTGGAATATGGTGCAGTTTGATGGGTTGTCTTGTAGCCTGTAGGGCACAGTGAGGCGTAGCGTAAAGGGGCAGGTGAGTTCCCAATATAAAAACACTTATTCAGCATGGTACAAGAGAAGCTCGTTTTGAGGCATTTGTGGGACTCCAGTTCCAAAACCAATTTGTTGGTTTTTTATTTATTTTTTATGGGATATTTTTTTATATATTTTAGTAATGGCTTTTTTGCAGAATTGAAATGTAGAGAAAATTTTGTCTATAGTTGGAAATTGCCACAGCAAGCGGGGCACTTCTGTGAAGGGGGGACATCCTCTCTGCGTTCGAGAGCATTTTATTTATTGTAATAAAAATTAAAAACTTATTTTAGTAGGAATGTACAATAATGCTCGAAGAACCACTCTTCCCGTGATTTAGTAAAATGTTAGAGTGTAGGTGGCATTTAGTATTTTTGTCATGTTTTAAAAGTAGTTGTTTTTTTTTAATGTTAGTGCCACTGAGAGGAGAGGAGGTGGGATCTAAAAAAAAACTTCTATTTTCAGTTCAAAAAAAAAAAAAAAAAAAAAAAAAAAAAAAAAACTGTGGGAATTAAAGGTCCAATGCTAGTATCAGATACCGCGAGTGGGCAGTTTACGCTCGTCAAGTTCTGGATTTGTACGGCCACAAGTGCCCCAGCATATTACGGCTTTTTAGCACTGACAGGACTGATAGTGACTGCAAAAAGATCTACTGCTCCAGGCAGAGCATGAACAAAAACTCACTTTTGTTACATCAATTGTAACTGATGTGATGTAACCGCTGATTCTAAAATTGTTGGTGTTGTCCTAAGCATGGTATCGTGACTTGTTACAGTGTGTGTTCTTGATGTTACTATGTGTTTTTGGTTAAAGGAGTTTGAACTTCAAACCCTTTGAAAGTTATTCACAAATTAGCCCAAAGTCATTTGACAAGAGGGGAAAGACTAACACCCGCGAGGATTTTATAGGAACAATGCGATGTTAAACATAAACACAACATAGGTTTTCCCTGGGTCTAGTGGCTAAAAATGAGAATTCGACTACGGTGTAGATTGACGTTGTGAACATAAAACACTTTCCGCACGGCCCCAGCAAATTCCTGTTTTGTCAGAAATTGTCTTGTATGTTTTTAGCCAAACGATTTTTAAACATCCTTAACTAAAATCAAAGTTGAGGTTTGAACGTGCTTGGTGATAGTAGAATGTTTATTATTATCTTCTAATCAGAAAAAATCGGCACGCCGTGGGGGCTCCGACGGTCAAGAAAATCGGTTGGCGCGCCCGCCAAAAAAGATTCGGTACGCTGGCGGCACGCCACCGGCCGATACCAAATCACACATTTCGCCGCCGTCATGTCGGCGTGGCACCGGCTTCGGGGACTAATATAAAGATATTGTGCTATAATATAAAGTAAAATAAAATATTTAGGATGTCTTAGTGGACTTTTTGAAATGAAAACTAAAGAAAAATTCTTGAAAATTATGAAATACGACTTAATTTTAGTTTAGTCGTTTATTTTCCAAACCTATCCAGGACTGGGTATTAATGATGACTGCAGCTGTTGCTGACAACCTAAGCAAGGGGTTAAACTGCAGCCAGTATTGACCAGAATTTAAAAAAAACGTGTTTAGGAAAACGGTTTAAAGCAACAAAAAAACTTTTGCTTATAATTAGTAATACATCAATCTCTATTTGTTTCCCTTTATCACACTGCAATAACATGGGTATCATCCAAATTAAGCACAAAAAAAAGAGAAAAGGCATAAAAAAACCACAACCCAAGGAAAAACACAAATGATGAACCACCACCTCTTACTTCCAGGACACTATTGTTGTTAATCTATGACATAGTAGGGCACAAAAGAATTTGGATATCTTGTCCCCGTCCGATTGTTCTAGGGCGGCCTTTCAACAGTTTTTTCACCCCTTTCAGGAGTTTACAAACCTTTCGTTTTGTGTTGCGTGGGTCTCTGAAAGTAAACGGGAAAAAGGATCTCTTGGTGAGTTGAGGGACTTCAGGATGTTCAGCTGCAAAACTTCCTCAGCATTTAATGCACCTCCGTTCTCCTCAGTTTGGGACTTTGAGTTGGCTCAAGCTTTGTTCATAGTTTGTATAATTTCGGCCCAATAGAAATTATTTTGCAGGCTTCTCCAAGTGAATTGTTTCCAGTTCGTTTCTGTGACTCTCTAGTAAGCGATGGGTGCCAGGACAGGACAGCCGTACATCATTACGGGCATTACATAGCTTTATAGCACGAAAGAAGGAGTTGCTCCGTCATTCCCAAACCTTCTTAGATTTGCAAAGGATTTAGAAAACCAGCTGCCTTTGCTGTGATCTGGCTGATGTGATCTCCAAACGAGGATCATATCATTTAATGTGATACCAAGTATTGTTACTGATTTCTTTGTTTGGAGAGGTGCAGATTCATTATGCTCTTCTTCTTCTTCACGAGTTGACATGCATTACACAGCTTTTCTCGAGACTTATCTGGAGCTTCACTTGATCAGCTGAGTTAAAGCTCTGCAACAAAGGGTATGAGCTTGATTTGGGTGTTAATGACAGCAAGTGTAGCAGGCTTAGCGAAAGATCATCTGCAAATTTATAACTCGTTTGTGTTGCCTCATCAGTCGGTTGATGATATAACAAATAAGATGGGACCTAACTTGCTTCCTTGGGCAGCTCTAATACACATGATGTCTTGGAAGTGGATGTTTAAAGTAAAACTGAATATCAGAGGCAACAACTATAGCGTTGCCTATAGTAAGGGCCATACGGCTCCAATGTTTTATTATTTATTATGTATTTATTTTTTTTCCAGAAGCAATTCATATGGGAAGGGTTCGTCATATGAACTTCAAAGGGGAGCCCCCTTCGATTTGAAAATCGAGAGTTCTAGTGCATTTTTAAGGATCAAAAGCGACTGGAAGGCAACTAAAAACCCCTTCCACGCCCATCATTTCCCCAATCACAGCCAATCAAAAATTTTGAGATAGCCATTTTGATTCTACGTAGTTGATTTTCAGATAGAAATTATGTTTTTGAGGAGGACACTCCCCACAGCCCTCGGGGCACGGGTTGTAAGTTATGACCCTGGGGACAAGGTTTAATAGAAAGCTTTGTCATAGAACTTTAAAAAGGACTCATTCGATTGGAAATTTAAACTGGCTATTTCCCTTTTGAATAGTCGAAAGTGATGGAAGGCAAACTAGCACACCTTCCACGCCCACCTTTTCCCCAAAACACATCCAATCAAAATTTTGAGATAGCCGTTTTTGTTTCAACGTAGTTGAAAGTTCTGGAAATTATATCTTTGAGCAGGAACATCCCCCAATAGTCTTCCAGGGAAAGGGTTATAAGTTATGCCTTTGGGCATACACGGTTCTTATTGAAGGAGGGCTCGTACAAACTTCAGAGAGGGATCATTTGATTGAAAATTTAAAGTTCTAGCTCACTTTTTAAGCGTTGAAAAGATATCGGAGGCTAACCTATATCACTTGGCTTGAACAAAAGAGAAAACATACTGGTTTGAAAATCAAAAAAAAGTGGCTGGACACCACGATATTTTTCGAAAAATAAGGCATGTTTTTTTCTTTCCGTTTTTTTCTCATCAGTTAGCTGGGCACTGTAAAATCATAGAGAATCTGTATAATGGCTCATTTTAAAGGAAATCCTTCAAATAGTGCCTTTTGTAATTAATAATAAAACAGTTTTTAGAATACATCAATTTTGGCAAAAGAACCTGCTTTTTTTTCGTGTACAAGCTTGATGAATGACGTTATAATCGCATATAGGTTATAACCAAATATGATATAATAAGTGAATGCAATATTTATACACGTTCAGCTTCCGACAAGATAATTTTTATTTTATTTTAGTTCTAAGTTCTGGGTCGCTGATGTTTATTAAGTAAAACTGCAAAAATATTTATGGTTGTCTGAACAATAATTTTAATTTTTTAATTAAACTAGAAAAATACCTGAAAATTTTAAATTAGTTTTATTTTTTGTTCAGTTTTATATTAAAAGACGATCATTAGAGGAAACAAACCATTGCATTCATTCGACTTAGTTTAACTGCCTGATTCTTTGAGGGTCGTCCCTTACTACTCGAAAGAGATAAACCCGTTGGCTTTTTGCCTGTTTGTAATCAAGGTTTACATAATATTTTACATAAAGGATCGATACAGTTCATTATATCCGGGTTGCAGCGGTTAGCTAGCAACCTAGTAAGAGAGGATCACGTCCAATGTTAAGAAACATAAAAACCCGTAACTCCTAAAAGAAAATTAGATCAAAACAAAAAGTTTACCATTAGAACCGCCCTTGTCCGAAACCCCTGTATAGGAGGTTTGGACTTGCCTTGAACAGCAAGGGAAATATATGTCTTGAAAATCAAGAAAAGTGGCGGCTACTACAACATTCTGCCTAAACGGCATATTTTTTCTCTTTTCCACAGATAGCTTGGCACTGGAACATAGTAGAGAGTTGTTCAATGGCTCATTTTTAAGAAAAATTATTGGGTTAAAAATCCTTTGTAACTAAAGTAAAATATTATTTCTAAAAGAGAATAAATTTTTCCACTAAAAACTGCATTTTTGATGTCTTTTCATACTGCAGTCTTTTCAAAGATATTGATTTTGTACATAAATCATAATCGTATACCAGCGGTAAGATTTGAACCCACACCTCCAAAGAGACTGGTGGCTAACACCATTGCCTTGGACCACTCGGCCACGCTGCCTCTCAGAATTATATATGTGAATTTTAGTTGCAGCAGTAGTTATCGCAAAGAACAAACTCTTGCCCTTAGTAACCTACGTCTTGTCAATTTATCTAATTAATTTCATCTGTTTTGGTTTTAAAAAATGTTTCCCCACACAGGGATTTGAACCGAGACGGTCGGTTGGAGGCCAACTATCCTAAATTATAGTAATCATATTTATCAAGGCCGTATCCAGGGGGGGGGGGGGTACCTACCCGGTTTGACCCCCCCCTGAAATTTGACCCAGTCAAAAATAAGTCGATAATTAGTAAAACCTAGGTAAAAATCAGTAAAATTAGTCGAAAAACTGAGTCAAAAAAATTAGTAACCACCACCCGAAAAAAAAATCCTGGATCCGGCCTGATAATTTATTAATAAAAGACGATCATAAGAAGAACTTTAATAAAGGATCGATACTATAACTGGAATTTTGTAAGTATTAACAGTATCATGATTTCAATGATTGTCAAACAGTTCGTGGTAACGAAATGTATAGTAAGAGCGACTCGTCTCAATAGTAACCGAAACTCTAAAAAACGAAATTTTAATATCAATAGATACATCAAAAGAATCAGATTTTTATGCTGATTTTATAAAACATAATTCGGGTTACAGCGGTAGCTTGCAACCTAGTAAGAGACGATCACGCCCCATAGTAAAAAACTAAATTAACCCTTAACTCCTAAAATCAGAGTCAGATCAAAACAAGAAGTACACTATTAGAACCGTCTTGTCAAAAAACTGTCTATATAGGAAACTTACCGTCACTTGGCACTGAATAACAGGAAAAAAAAAAAGGAAAAGTATACTGGCTTAAAAATCATGAAAAATGGCTGAAACCACGATATTCTCCACAAAAGGCATCTTTTTTCTTCCCGTTTTTTTATCCTCAGCTAGCTGGGCACTGGAAAATCATAGAGAGCTGTATAATGGCTCATTTTAAAGGAAATTGCTACATCTAGTGCCTTTTGTTAATTACAAATAAAATTGTTTTTAAAAATATATCAGTTTTGACAAAAAAAAAACTGCATTTTTGTGTAAAAACTTGGTAAATGACGTTATAATCGTATATAGGTTATAACCAAATAAGACGTAATAATTGAATTCAATATTTATGCACGTTCACCTTCCGACAAGATAATTTTATTTTATTTTATTTCTAAGTTATGGATCGCTACCATTCATTTATGATGTCTAAGATATGATAAAAAAAGTGTGTAAAAAACTTATCCAATACGATTGAGGAACAATTAGCTTTTTCGTCTCCTCTGTTATTTTTAATGGAGGGTGCTCCATTAAAACATAGTGTCTAACCTTTCATGGTGGAACCAACAGTTTTCATCTCTGTTTAATGGTTGATTTGCCACGCTATAACTTGAAACGAAAGAAAAAAATTGATGAGTATGGCAATGCATATTTTGATATTCAGAAGGTTAGGCATTGAAACATTCCTGATTGCTATTCAGTTGCATAAATACGCAGTTAGCAAAAATATAACAACTGGGGAAAAGCTGGGAGATTATATTAAATGACGATCATTGGGATAACAAACCCATCACATACCTTGGACTTAGTTAGCTACTTGATTGTTTCCCCGGGTTGCAGCGGTAGCTAGCAATCCGGGTTGCAGCGGTAGCTAGCAACCTAGTAAGAGACGATCACGTCCAAAGTTAAGAAATATAAAAACCCATAGTTCGTAAAAAAGAAGTCAGATCAAATTCAAAAGTACACCATTAGAACCGCCTTGTCCAAAACCCCTGTATAGGAAACTTTCAGTCCCTTGGCTTGAACAGCAAGGGAAATATATTGGTTTGAAAAATCAAAGAAAAGTGGCAGCTACTACAACATTCTGCCTAAAATGGTATATTTTTTTTTCTTTTTTTCTTTTCCACAGATAGCTTGGCACTGGAACATCGTAGAGAGTTGTTCAATGGCTCATTTTAAAGGAAATTATCTGGGTTTAAAAATCTATAGTAACTAAAATAAATTATTTCTAAAAGAGAATAAATTTTTCCACCAAAAACTGCATTTTGATATCTTTTCACACTGCAGTCTTTTCAAAGATATTTGATTTTTGTACATAGATGATAATCGTATACCAGCGGTAAGATTTGAACCCACGCCTCAGAAGAGACTGGTGGCTAGCACCAGCGCCTTGGACCACTCGGCCACGCTGCTTCTCATAACTATAAATGTGAATCCGGGTTACAGCGCTCGCCTGCTTCAAAAGTAACTGAAGCATTCAAATAAAATAAGATTTCCAATAATAACTAATATACTAACGAATGATAGAAAACCTGAATTATGCTACTGGTGCAATAAGAAACTGACTCAAGAAAAAAGTAACACATGGTCTCATTCATGATTACATAAGGGATCGATACTGTAAATAGGAATTTTGTAAATAAGATCGATATTATGGTGTTATTGCTAGTCAAAGAGCTCATGGTAATGAACTGTAAAGTAAGATGATTGTAACTAAAGTATTAAATCAAACAGTTCATGCTCATAATAAAGAGCTGTGTAATGGCTCTTTTGAAAGGAAATTGCTGTATATAGAAATTATATTAAAAGACGATCATTAGAAGAACAAACTATTACTTACATTGGACTTTGTTATTATAATAAAGAACGACCTCTTACCTATACTAAAGTTTATACGCAACTTAATTATAGTATAGGTTAGTAATTCAACAGATAGCATGGCACTGCAACATTATAGAGAGTTGTTCAATGGCTCATTTTGAAGGAAATTAATGGGTTAAAAAACTTTTGTAATTAAAACACGGAAGCTGCTTGTATATATTCCGGGCTGCAATGGTAGTTACATTAAAAGACAATCGTTGGAATAATAAACCATTGCATACATTGGACTTAGTTAGCTGCCAGATTTTTTTATAGTTGTCTCTTACTACTCCAGAGAAGAAAAGCCGTAGGCTTTTTCCTGTTTGTAATCAGGGTTTTATAATAAGACCAAAATCCGGGTTGCAGCGGTAGCTAGCAACCTAGTAAGAGATCACGTCCAATGTTAAGAAATATAAAAACCCATAGTCCTAAAAAAGGAGTCAGATCAAAACAAAAAGTACACCATAAGAAACCGCCTTGTCCGAAACCCCTGTATAGGAAACTTTCTGTCCCTTGGCTTGAACAGCAAGGGAAATATATTGGCTTGAAAATCAAGAAAAAAGTGGCAGCTATTACAACATTCTGCCTAAACGGGATATTTTTTTTTCTCTTTTCTTTTGTATCCAGAGATAGCTTGGCACAGGAACATCGTAGAGGGTTGTTCAATAGCTCATTTTAAAGGAAATTAATTGGGTTAAAAATCTATAGTAACTAAAATAAATTATTTCTAAAAGAGAATAAATTTTTTCACCAAAAACTGCATTTTCGATGTCTTTTTACAAGTTGGAACGAACTGAACCCATAGTAACTTAAGTTTTAAATCAAACAGTTCGTGGTCATGATAAAGAGCTTTGTAATGACTCATTTTTAAAGGAAACTGCTATATATAGAAACCTTTCGTAATTAACAAAATAATTATTATTATAAAACAGATTGTTACGATATGGTAAAGAACTAACTCTAGGCGACAGTAACTAATTTAATTTTGAAAAGAAAGAATTACGGCAGAAACCTAAATGGTCACATAAGTAAGCTACAATTCATAAAAACCGTCCATCGGGATTTGAACACGGATCGCAAGATTCAAAGTTTTAAGTGCCAACCACTACACCAAGAAACGTTCATATAAGAAAGAATTTAACAGTATATGATAACTTAAAGACCGAACTCTCTAACCATCAGTATTGTCTATCAGTTCGTGTTAACGAAATTTATAGCAATTTCAAACAGTTCGTGGTATTACTGTAAAGAACAAACTTCCAGCCCATAGTAACTAATATAAGATTATAATTAACATTAAATATCATCAATGATGTCATAATCGTAGATTGTAGCCAGGTGGTCTCTTACTATTCCAATTAAGAAAAAGCCATAGGCTTTTTCCTGTTTGTAATACAGTAATTTATAATAGAGAACAAACCTCTTGCCTATATTAATTTATATTACACTTATTATATTAAGCTTGAAGGTAGCTAAACTGAGCCTCTTTTTGAACTTTGAATTTAAGAGATACTACTTTAAATTCAATATATTAAAAATTTTCTCAGACGGAGAATCAATTCCAGGTCTTCCACATAACAGGCAGGGATAGTTACCACTGTAATATCAGAGAGATTATAATATATGAGTTACATAAAAGTCATGATATTAAATTTGTTAATACATCTTTTTACATGTTAATTTGTACATCCAGGTTGCAGCGGTAGCTAGCAACCTAGTAAGAGACGACAACGCCACATAGTAAAACTAATCCGGGTTTGTTGAAGCAGTAGTGAGCAGCCTAATAAGAGACAATCATTTCCAATATTATGAAATATAAAAACCCATAACTCCTAAAAAAAAGAGTCAGATCAGAACAAAAAGTACACCATTAGAACTGCCTTGTCCGAAACTCCTGTATAGGAAACTTTCTGTTCCTTAACTTAAAAAGCAAGGGAAATATTCTGGTATGTTACAGTAAAGAACGATCTCTCTCCATAGTAACTGATATGTTTCATTAAAAGACGATCATTGGAATATGTTTGTAATATTTCAACAAATTTCGATCCTGTTTGTAATATTTTCCTGTTTGTTATCAGGGTTACAGCGGTATTACATAAAGGACCGATATAACTTATCATAAAGGGTGTTTGTCAATTATTATTAGGTCCGGGTGAAGCGGTAGCTAGCAACCTAGTAAGAGAACGATCACGTCCAATGTTTCCGGGTTGCAGCGGTAGCTAGCAACCTAGTAGTAAGAGACGATCACGTCCAATGTTAAGAAATATCAGGGTTGCAGCGGTAGCTAGCAACCTAGTAAGAGACGATCACGTCCAATGCTAAGAAATATAAAAACCCCTAACTCCTGAAAAAAAGAGTCAGATCAAAACAAAAAGTACACCATTAGAACCGCCTTGTCCGAAACCCCTGTATAGTTAACTTTCTGTCCCTTGGCTTGAACAGCAAGGGAAATATATTGGCTTGAAAATCAAGAAAAGTGGCAGCTACTACAACATTCTGCCTAAACGGGATATTTTTCTTTTTCTTTTTTTTCTTTCTTATCCACAGATAGCTTGGCACTGGAACATCGTTAGATAGTTGTTCAATAGCTCATTTTAAAGGAAATTAATTGGGTTAAAAAATCTATAGTAAACAAAATAAATTATTTCTAAAAGAGAATAAATTTTTCCACCAAAAACTACATTTTTGATGTCTTTTCATGCTGCAGTCTTTTCAAAGATATTTGATTTTTTTTTTGTACATAAATCATAATCGTATACCAGCGGTAAGATTTGAACCCACGCCTCTGAAGAGACTGGTGTTCCTAAACATAGAATCATATCAAAACAAAAGTACATCATTAGAACCACCTTGCCTGAAACCCTACTAGACCAATAATGAATGTCGTCATCCGGGTTGCAGCGGTAGCTAGCAACCTAGTAAGAGACGATCACGTCCAATGTTAAGAAATATAAAAAAACCCATAGTTCCTAACAAAGGAGTCAGATCAAAACAAAAAGTACACCATTAGAACCGCCTTGTCCGAAACCCCTGTATAGGAAACTTTCTGTCCCTTGGCTTGAACAGCAAGGGAAATATATTGGCTGGAAAATCAAGAAAATTGACTTTAACCACGTTATTCTCCCCAAACGGGATATTTTTTTCTTTTTTCTTTTCTTTTTTTTTCTTTTCCACAGATAGCTTGGCACTGGAACATCGTAGAGG
This sequence comes from Artemia sinica, assembly GCA_027921565.1. NCBI lineage: Eukaryota > Metazoa > Arthropoda > Branchiopoda > Anostraca > Artemiidae > Artemia > Artemia sinica. The sequence continues at coordinate 32,221,517 of CM051260.1, read as the reverse complement.
GTTGTTCAATAGCTCATTTTAAAGGAAATTAATTGGGTTAAAAATCTATAGTAACTAAAATAAATTATCTCTAAAGAGAATAAATTTTTCCACCAAAAACTGCATTTTTGATGTCTTTTCACACTGCATTCTTTCAAACATAATCGTATACCAGCGGTAAGATTTGAACCCACGCCTCCGAAGAGACTGGTGGCTAACACAGTGTCTTGGACCACTCGGCTAGGCTGCCTCTCATAAATAAATATATATGTGAATTTGGGTTGCAGCAGTATCCGGGTTGCAGCGGTAGCTAGCAACCTAGTAAGAGACGATCACGTCCAATGTTAAGAAATATAAAAACCCATAGTTCCTAAAAAAGGAGTCAGATCAAAACAAAAAGTACACCGTTAGAACCGCCTTGTCTGAAACCCCTGTATAGGAAACTTTCTGTCCCTTGGCTTGAACAGCAAGGGAAATATATTGGCTTGAAAATCAAGAAAAGTGGCAGCTACTACAACATTCTTCCTAAACGGGATATTTTTTTCTTTTTTTCTTTTTTACATTAAGGAACGAACTGTATACCATAGTAATACTTCTAGGATCGATACTATATATGATTAGAATAAAGAACGAATATAAATTATTTATAAAATTTTATCCGAGTTGCAGCGGTAGCTAGCAACCTAGTAAGAGACGATCACGCCCCATAGTAAATACTAAAGTAACCCAAAACTCCTGAAAAAAAAGTCAGATCAAAACAAAAAGTACACCATTAGTTTACAGTAAAGGACGATGTCTCTCCCATAATAAACTGATATGTTACATTAAAAGATGATCATTAGAATAAAAAGTTATTGCATGCATTGGACTTAGTTAGCTACTTGATCGTTTGAGGTTCGTCTCTTACTATTTCAAAGAAGAAAAAGTCGTAGGCTTTTTCCTGTTTTTAATATTTTCCTGTTTTCCGGGTTGCAGCGGTAGCTAGCAACCTAGTAAGAGACGATCACGTCCAATGTTAAAAATATAAAAACCCATAGTTCCTAACAGAGGAGTCAGATCAAAACAATATATAGTAAAGAACGACATCTAGCCAATGTTAATTGGAAATATAGTAAAGAACGACCTCTAACCCATGTTAATTGATCCGGGTTGCTGTTATTACATTAAAAATTACAATAAAGAACGACACCTAGCCCCATGTTAACTGAAACGTAAATAGGGATTATGTAATTTCCAACAGTATCATGGCTGTAGAGATGGTTCAAACCTAGTAAAGAACAAACCATTACAGTAAAGAACATTTCATGTTAAAGATTGATCAATGATGTCATAATCATAGTTTGTAGCCAGGTCGTCTCTTACTATTCCAATTAAGAAAAAGCTATAGGCTTTTTCCTGTTTGTAATTTCACATCAAACAAAGAAGAGATCAGATTATCCCAGAACAGACCAGATCAGCCCGTTAACATCCGGGTTGCAGCGGTAGCTAGCAACCTAGTAAGAGACAATCACGTCCAATGTTAAGAAAATATAAAAACCCATAGCTCCTAAAAAAGGAGTCAGATCAAAACAAAAAGTACCACCATTGGAACCGCTTTGTCCGAAACCCCTGTATAGGAAACTTTCTGTCTTTTGGCTTGAACCGCAAGGGAAATATATTGGCTTTAAAATCAAGAAAATTGACTTTAACCATGCTATTCTCCACAAACGGCATATTTTTTTCTTCTTTTTTTCCACAGATAGCTTGGCACTGAAACATCCTAGAGAGTTGTTCAAAGGCTCATTTCAATGGATATTAATTGGGTTAAAAATCTTTTGTAACTAAAAATAAATTATTTCTAAGAGAGAATAAATTTTTCCAATAAAAACTGCATTTTTGATGTCTTTTCATACTGCAGTCTTTTCTAAGATATTTGATTTTTGTACATAAATCATAATTCGTATACCAGCTGTAAGATTTCAACCCATGCCTCCAAAGAGATTACATAAAAGACAATTATTGGAATAAAAAACTATTGCATACATTGGACTTAGTTAGCTACTTGATTGTTTGATCCGGGTTGCAGCGGTAGCTAGCAACCTAGTAAGAGACGATCACGTCCAATGTAAAGAAATATAAAAACCCCTAACTCCTAAAAAAACAGTCAGATCAAAACAAAAAGTACTCCATTAGAACCGCCTTACCCCCAAACCCCTATAAAGGAAACTTACCACCCTTTGGCTTGAATAACAAAGAAAATATATGGCTTGAAAATCAAGAAAATTGACTTTAACCACGTTATTCTCCACAAACGGGATATTTTTTCTTTCTTCTTCTTCTTCTTTTCCACAGATAGCCTGGCACTGAAACATCGTAGAGAGTTGTTCAATGGCTCATTTTAAAGGAAATCTCTAGATCTAGTGATATTGTACTTATTTTTTATTTTTACATAAGGAATCATGTTAAATATTGATTAATGATGTCTTAATAATAGGTTGTGACCAGGTCGTCTCTTACTATTCCCAATTAAGAAAAAGACATAGGCTTTTTCCTGTTTGTAATATAACCGAAGTCTATCTCATAATAAATGAAAAAACAGGGAAAAGAAAAAGAGGTCTGTCGCGTATATGATGTCGTTATAATGATGAACTAACTCTTGTCTATATTAAATTGCATAGGCAAATTAACTATAGTTAAGATTAAAGTATTTATATTATGATAAAGCAAAATGTATTAGAAAAAACTGCAAAACTTTGTAAACTGCAAAAATATTTAGGATGTTTTAGTTACCAGAGTCAACGCTATAGCCGTTGCCTATAGTAAAGGCCATACGGCTCCAATTTTTATTATCTATTTATTATTATATATTTTTTTTATAGTAAAGAAACGGGTCGTCTCTTACTATTCCAATTAAGAAAAAGCTATAGGCTTTTTCCTGTTTTCCGGGTTGCAGCAGTAGCTAGAAGAAACCTAGTAAGAGACGATCAAGTCCAATGTTAAGAAATATAAAAACCCCTAAATCCATTAGAACCGCCTTACCCCAAACCCCTATAAAGGAAACTTACCACCCTGTGGCTTGAATAACAAAGAAAATATATTGGCTTGAAAATCAAGAAAATTTACTTTAACTACGTTATTCTCCACAACTGGGATATTTTTTTCTTTCTTCTTCTTCTTTTCCACAAATAGCTTGGCACTGGAACATCGTAGAGAGTTGTTCAATGACTCATTTTAAATGAAATTTCTAGATCTAGTGCTATTTGCACTTAATTTTTTTTTTAAATAATTATTTTTAACGAAAAACTAAATTTTTTATAAACAATATTGATCAATGACGTCATAGTCGTTGGATGTAGTTAGTACATAAAGGCTCGATAATCGAATTTAAGTTGAAACTAAGTAAAGGACAATTATGCCTCCATATATTCACAGTGATGTATATATTTCCCATTAGATCTGTAAACTGTTTTTACAGTTGCGCGGTCCATACCTTGGAAGCTTTTCACTAAACATGCAACATTTCTTTTTGATATTACTATGAAGTTTTGCAAAAGCATCTCTAGCTGACTTTCAACAAAATCCATTCTTTCAGAGATAATTTTAATCTTTAATTTTGAATATTTTTCGTAATCCCGGGATCCGGTTTGCAGCGGTAGCTAGTAACCTCCGGGTTGGAGCGGTAGCTAGCAACCTAGTAAGAGACAATCAAGCCCAATGTTAAGAAATATAAAAAACTTTTCAACACATTGTAAACAGTAAACCTTTGATTACTGTAAGCATCATCTATATAATGGTTCCTTATAACACTTCAGTTACTATGGACTGAAGATCGTTCTTTAATGTAGGAGACAAAAAACAAAAAACTATTCAAAAATTGTCAAGTATTGTTCTAGTTTGAACTAAAAAATTAGTATTATTGGTTAGACATAATAAATATTTTGTGCAGTTTACATAATAACTTTAGCGATTCTGAATCAAAAACTAAAATAAAAAAAATTGAATATTTCTCATTGGAAATATAGGACAACAATATAGATATACGTACTTTACGGGTTAAGCCATAAAAGTTTGGTTCCAGGATACAATAATAACTATGAACTAAGATGATATAAAATTAGTGGCGTATAAAAATGGCGTAGCGAGTCAATTGAAGCCAAAGGGAAACCAACCAAACTAATTTTAAAATTTTCGGCTTTTTTCTGGTTGAAATTAAAAAAGGAAATTATTGTTCAGACATTATTTTTCAGGAATTATTCTAGTTTCAGTTGATAAATAACATTTTTTTTTCAAGGATATAATAAAGAACGAATATTTTACCGATTATCTACTAATAACCATATATGACGTAATAAGTGACATGACGTAATATCTAAAACCTATTGTGTACTAATAACCATATATGACTTTAATGAGCGACGTGACGTAAAAATGAAAAAATTAATTTTTATTTTTATAATAAAGAACGACCTTTTGCCTATACTAAATTTTATACGCCACTTAATTATAGTATAGGTTAGTAATTCCACAGATAGCTAGGCAATGGAACATCGTAGAGAGTTGTTTAATGGCTCATTTTAAAGTAAAGTAATGGGGTTAAACACCTTTTCTAATTATAAAATAAATTATTTTTAAAATCATAGTTTTTAGCCAGGTCGTCTCTTACTATTCCAATTAATTACATTAAAGGACGAACTTTAGCCCATAGTACATTAAAGAACGAACTTATTCCATAGTAACTATCCGGGTTGCAGCGGTAGCTAGCAACCTAGTAAGAGACGATCAAGTCCAATGTTAAGAAATATAAAAACCCATAGTTCCTAAAAAAGAAGTCAGATCAAATTCAAAAGTACACCATTAGAACCGCCTTGTCCAAAACCCCTGTATAGGAAACTTTCAGTCCCTTGGCTTGAACAGCAAGGGAAATATATTGGTTTGAAAATCAAGAAAAGTGGCAGCTACTACAACATTCTGCCTAAACGGGATATTTTTTCTTTTTTTCTTTTCCACAGATAGCTTGGCACTGGAACATCGTAGAGAGTTGTTCAATGGCTCATTTTAAAGGAAATTAATTGGGTTAAAAATCTATAGTAACTAAAATAAATTATTTCTAAAAGAGAATAAATTTTTCCACCAAAAACTGCATTTTTGATGTCTTTTCACACTGCAGTCTTTTCAAAGATATTTGATTTTTGTACATAAATCATAATCGTATACCAGCGGTAAGATTTGAACCCACGCCTCAGAAGAGACTGGTGGCTAGCACCAGCGCCTTGGACCACTCGGCCACGCTGCCTCTCATAACTATAAATGTGAATCCGGGTTACAGCGCTCGCCTGCTTCAAAGTAACTGAAGCATTCAAATAAAATAAGATTTCCAATAATAACTAATATGCTAACGAATGATAGAAAACCTGAATTATGCTACTGGTTCAATAAGAATTACATTAAAAGACGATCATTGGAATAACAAACAAATTGCATACATTGGAATTAGTTAGCTACTTGATTGTTTGAGGTTCGTCTCTTACTATTTCAAAGAAGAAAAAGCCTTAGGCTTTTTCCTGTTTGTAATCAGTTTTATTATCCGGGTTGCAGCGGTAGCTAGAAACTTACATAAAGGATCTATAATAAAGAACCACCTTTTGCCTATACTAAATTTTATACGCCACTTAATTATAGTATAGGTTAGTAATTCCACAGATAGCTTGGCAATGGAACATCGTAGAGAGTTGTTTAATGGCTCATTTTAAAGAAAAAATTAATGGGGTTAAACACCTTTTCTAATTATAAAATAAATTTTTTAAAATTACATGAAAAAGACGATCATTCAAAGAACTTACCATCGCATATGTTGGACTTTGTTAGCTGCCTGATTCCTTGTAAAAGATCTTTTTTGTCAAATAAAACTAGATTAATTCCTGAAAAATTTAAACTAAATAATTTTATCTAACTGCAAAATGCAAAAAATAATTATGGTGTCTCATCAGAAATTTTCATTTTTTAATTAAACCCAGAAAAAAAAAACTAAAAGTTATAAAAATAGTCTGGTTTTCCTCTTGCTTCAATTGACTCGTTACGGCATTTCACATTAAAATTTTTTACATAAAGGATCGATACTGTAAATTGGAATGTTCTAATTACAATAAAGAATCCGGGTTGCAGCGGTAGCTAGCAACCTAGTAAGAAACGATCACGTCCAATGTTAAGAAATAAAAAAAACCCATAGCTCCTAAAAAAGCAGTCAGATCAAAAACACAAAGTACACCATTAGACCCGCATTGTCCGAACCCCTGTATAGGAAACTTTCTGTCATTTGGCTTGAACAGCAAGGGAAATATATTGGCTTGAAAATCAAGAAAATTGACTTTAACCACGTTATTCTCCACAAACGAGATATTTTTTTTTCCGGGTTGCAGCGGTAGCTAGCAACCTAGTAAGAGACGATTACGTCCAATGTTAAGAAATATAAAAACCCATAACTCCTAAAAAAAGAGTCAGATCAAAACAAAAACTTCACCATTAGAATCGCCTTGTCCGAAATTCCTATAAGGGAAACTTACCGCCCTTTGGCTTGAATAACAAAGAAAATATATTGGCTTGAAAATCAAGAAAATTGACTTTAACCACGTTATTCTTCAGAAAGGGGATATTTTTTTCTTTCTTCTTCTTTTCCACAGATAGCTTGGCACTGGAACATCGTAGAGAGTTGTTCAATGGCTCATTTTAAAGGAAATTAATGGCGTTAAAAACTTTTGGTACTTAAAACAATGTATTTTTAAAATAGAATCAGTTTTTTACGAAAAATTGCATATTTCATATTAAAGATTGATCAATGACGTCATAATCGTATACCAGTGGTAGGATTTGAACCCACACCTCCGAAGAGACTGGTGACTAACACCAGCACCTTGGACCACTCGGCCAAGAAAAATGTCCCACAAACGGGATATTTTTTTCTTTCTTCTTCTTCTTCTTCTTCTTTTCCACAGATAGCTTGGCACTGGGACATTGTAGAGAGTTGTTCAATGGCTCATTTTAAAGGAAATCTCTAGATCCGGGTTGCAGCGGTAGCTAGCAACCTAGTAAGAGACGATCACGTCCAATGTTAAGAAATATAAAAACCCATAGTTCCTAAAAAAGGAGTCAGATCAAAACAAAAAGTACACCATTAGAACCGCCTTGTCCGAAACCCCTGTATAGGAAACTTTCTGTCCCTTGGCTTGAACAGAAAGGGAAATATATTGGCTTGAAAATCAAGAAAAGTGGCAGCTACTACAACATTCTTCCTAAACGGGATATTTTTTTCTTTTTTTTTTTTTTCGTTTCCACAGATAGCTTGGCACTGGAACATCCTAGAGGGTTGTTCAATAGCTCATTTTACAGGAAATTAATTGGGTTAAAAACCTTTGTAACTAAAATAAATTATTTCTAAAAGAGAATAAATTTTTCCACCAAAAACTGCATTTTCGATGTCTTTTCACACTGCAGTCTTTCAAACATAATCGTATACCAGCGTAAGACTTGAACCCACGCCTCCGAAGAGACTGGTGGCTAACACCAGTGCCTTGGACCACTCGGCCAGGTTGCCTCTCATAAATAATATATATGTGAATCCGGGTTGCAGCAGTAGCTAGCAATCTAGTAAGAGACGATCAGTCCAATGCTAAGAAATATAACAAAACTCCTAAAAATAGAGTCAGATCAAAACAAAAGACATCATTAGAATTACCTTGTCTGAAACCCTACTAGATAAATATTGAATGTCGTCATAGTTTTACAATAAAGAACGACCTCTTGCCTATACTAAATTTTATACGCCACTTAATTATAGTATAGTTACATTAAAAGACGATCATTGGAATAACAAACAATTATAACTATACTAAATCCGGGTTGCAGCGGTAGCTAGCAACCTAGTAAGAGACGATCACCTCCAATGTTAAGAAATATAAAAACCCGTAGCTCCTAAAAAAAGAGTCAGATCAAAACAAAAAGTACACCATTAGAACCGCCTTGTCCAAATCCTCCATAAAGGAAACTTACCGCCCTTTGGCTTGAATAATAAAGAAAATATATTGGCTTGAAAATCAAGAAAATAGACTTTTACCACGTTATTCTCCCCAAACGGGATATTTTTTTCTTTTTTTTTTTCTTTTTCTTTTCCACAGATAGCTTGGCACTGGAACATCGTAGAGGGTTGTTCAATAGCTCATTTTAAAGGAAATTAATTGGGTTAAAAACCTTTTGTAACTAAAATAAATTATTTCTAAAAGAGAATAAATTTTTTTATAATAAAGATCGAACTCTTCCCTATACTAACTTGCATAGGCAACTTCACTATAGTTAAGATTACAGTATTTATATTATACATCATTATAAATTATAAAAGGTTCAAATGTTCGAAGATTATAGAGTTAAAAATTTTATAATAAAGAACGAACTCTTGCCTATAATAGATTAGATACTCAACTTAATTATAGTTAATGATATAGTAATGATAGGGTTTTATTGATAGCTGAACTACAAATTAAAAGAAAAAGACACCGGCTGGATTTGTTACATTAAAAGACGATCACTGAAATAACAAACCATTCCATACATTGGACTTAGTTAGCTACTTGATTGTTTGAGTTTCGTCTCTTACTATTTAAAAGAAGAAAAAGCCGTAGGCTTTTTCCTGTTTGTATTTATAGTTAAAAAACGAACTCAAGTCCAAAGAAACTGAACACTGTGGTTCATTCATATTATCTTCATTATTTTATCTAGAATGTAAATAAACAAGTTTCTTTTTTAAATTTTAAATTGAAAAGATAGTGCTTTTAATTCAACATATTAAAAATTCTCCCCGACGGGGAATCGAACCCCCTTTTCCCAGGTAACAAGTGGGCATACTAATTATAATAAAGATCGAACTCTTCCCTATACTAACTTGCATACGCAACTTCACTATAGTTAAGATTACAGTATTTATATTTTTACATTAAAAGACGATCACTGAAATAACAAACCATTCCATACATTGGACTTAGTTAGCTACTTGATTGTTTGAGTTTCGTCTCTTACTATTTAAAAGAAGAAAAAGCCGTAAGCTTTTTCCTGTTTGTATTTATAGTTAAAAAACGAACTCAAGTCCGAAGAAACTGAACACTGTGGTTCATTCATATTATCTTCATTATTTTAGCTAGAATGTAAATAAACAAGTTTCTTTTTTAAATTTTAAATAGAAAAGATAGTGCTTTTAATTCAACATATTAAAAGTTCTCCCTGACGGGGAATCGAACCCCCTTCTCCCAGGTAACAAGTGGGCATACTTACCATTAGACTATCGAAGACTTATAAAATAAAAGTTACATATAAGATATGATAATAATTTTTTAATCCGGGCTACATAAGGGCTCGATTATCGAATTTTCCGGGTTGCAGCGGTAGCTAGCAACCTAGTAAGAGACGATCACGTCCAATGTTAAGAAATATAAAAACCCATAGTTCCTAACAAAGGAGTCAGATCAAAACAAAAAGTACACCATTAGAACCGCCTTGTCCGAAACCCCTGTATAGGAAACTTTCTGTCCCTTGGCTTGAACAGCAAGGGAAATATATTGGCTTGAAAATCAAGAAAATTGACTTTAACCACGTTATTCTCCCCAAACGGGATATTTTTTTCTCTTTTCTTTTTTTCTTTTCCACAGATAGCTTGGCACTGGAAAATCGTAGAGGGTTGTTCATTTACATAAAGGATCTATATCAAAATTAGGGATTATGTAAGTTTTTATAAACAAACCTAGTAAGAGACGATCACGTCCAATGTTAAGAAATATAAAAACCCATAACTCCTGAAAAAAGCTTCAGATCAAATTAAGAAGTACACTTTTGGAACCGCCTTGTCCAACATCTTTATAGCAAACTTACAATCCCTTGGCTTGAATAACAAGGAAAATATATGACTTGAAAATCGAGAAAATTGACTTTAACCATGATATTCTCCACATAAGGCATCTTTTTTCTTTCCGTTTGTTATAGGAAAGAACTAACTATAGCCTATAACAATTGAACCACAAAGCACACCATTAGACTAATAAAAAGAATGGGCCTACTTAATTAAATAAACAAAGAACATCTATATTAGAGAAAAACCAGCTTAAGTTCATCACATTTTTTTCCGGGTTGCAACGGTAGCTAGCAACCTAGTAAGATCCGGGTTGCAGCCGTAGCTAGCAACCTAGTAAGAGACGATCACGCCCAATGATAAGAAATATAAAAACCCATAGTTCCTAAAAGGAGTTTATAATAAAGAACGACCTCTTGCCTATACTAAATTTTACACGCCACTTAATTGTAGTATAGGTTAGTAATTCAACAGATAGCATGGTACTGGAACATCGTGGAGAGTTGTTCAATGGCTCATTTTAAAGGAAATTACATTAAAGAACGAACTTTAGTCCATACTTTATTTAAATAAAGGATCGATCCCTGGATATATCCGGGTTGCAGCGGTATTACATAAAGGCTCGATCATCGAATTCAAGCTGAAACTAAGTGAAGGACAATTATGCCTCAATATATTCACAGTGATGTATAAGATTTCCCATTACATCTGTAAAATTTTCCATAGTTTTGCAGTAAAGAACGATCTTTCACCCATAGTAACTGATATATGGTGGTTCTAGTTGGTTGTTCAATGGCTCATTTTAAAGGAAATTCATGGGGTTAAAACTTCTTCTAATTAAAATAAATCGTTTTTAGTACCTTGAGAAATTTTAATTATGTTTCTTAAGAAATCATCATAAGTTAAAATTTCCCATACAAAATTTGAAGTCAAGCCAACTGGGTGAGAGCTATCCCAACCTCTAGACCATATAGTCTGGGTTGCAGCGGTAGCTAGCAACCTAGTAAGAGACGATCACGTCCAATGTTAAGAAATATAAAAACCCATAGTTCCTAAAAAAGGAGTCAGATCAAAACAAAAAGTACCCCATTAGAACCGCCTTGTCCGAAACCCCTGTATAGGAAACTTTCTGTCCCTTGGCTTGAACAGCAAGGGAAATATATTGGCATGATTACAACATCGGATTCATCGAATCATCAGATATACCTGTAGTAGCTAATGTTATTAACATCCTATTGCAAACGAAAATAGAAATAGTATTTTTAACATTATAAAAAGCATGTAGATATATTTATGTAAAATGCAGTAATTCTTTTAGGGTTTTAGTAAAAAATCTAACTCTTTTAGAGTCTTATAAAAAAAAACTGATTTGTCAACTGAAACTAGATTAATTCCTGAAAATTTTAAATAAAACAATTTTATTTAGCTACAAACTGCAAAATTATTTAAGATGTCTTAGCAATAATTTTATTTTTTTGATTCAAACCAGAAAAGAACCTAAGAATCTTAAAATTAGTTTTTGTTTTTGTTAGATTCTAACTACTTGACGCAAAGAAAATCTGATTCGTCAACTGAAACTAGAATAATTCCTGAAAATTTTAAATAAAATAATTTTATTTAACTGCAAACTGCAAAAATATTTGCGGTGTCTGAGCAATAATTTTTATTTTCTAATTCAAACCAGAAAACTACCTAAAAAATTTAAAATTAGTTTGGTTTTCCTGTGCTTGAAGTGACTCGTTACGTCGCTCACATTATAAGACGATTATTGGAATAACATTTCACTGCATACATTGGACTTAGTTAGCTACTTGATTGCTTGAGGTTCGTCTCTTACTATTTCAAAGAAGAAAAAGCTGTAGGCTTTTTCCTGTTTGTAATGATATAGCATAAAACGAAACCCAAGCTGTAACTGACGTCATCCTGGTTGCAATAGTAAATAACGAACTCTTGCCCTTAGTTACTATTTAAGAACAACAAAGATGTAAATGGTCTCATTCATGAACTACATAATGGTTAAATCAAAGCAAGCTACACGCAAGTTAAAAAAAACAGTACTACACAAACAACAGAGATAGTAACTTGAAAAGAAAAAAGCAAAGGTATTCAACCGACCAGGCGTATCGAGAAGTATACATAAAGGAACGATGTAGTTCATCATAAATGGTGTTTGTCAGTACGTTTTTTTGTATAGTTATCCATTTTTATGTAAAATGCAGTAATTTTTGTGGGGTTTAAACAAAAAAATTATTTGTTAACTAAAACCCGAAAAATTCCTGAATATTTTAAATGAAATAATTTTATTTAACTGCAAACTGCAAACATATTTATGATGTAATTTTTTAATTCAAACCAGAAAAATACCTGAAAATTTTGAAATTAGTTTCGTTTTTCTTTCAGTTAAAGTGACTCGTTCCGCCATTTTATCGGTTGTAATTACGTTAAGGCACGAATCCAGGTTGCAGCGGTAGCTAGCTACCTAGTAAGAGACGATCATGTCCAATGTTAAGAAATATAAAAACCCATAACTCCTAAAAAAAGAGTCAGATCAAAACAAAATGTACACCATTAGAACCGCCATGTCTGAAATCCCTGTAGAGGAAACTTTCTGTTATTTGGCTTGAACAGCAAGGGAAATATATTGACTTGAAAATCAAGAAAAGTGGCAGCTACTACAGCATTCTGCCTAAGCGGCATCTTTTTTTCTTTCTTCTTTCTTTCCCACAGATAACTTTGCACTGGAACATCGTAGAGAGTTGTTCAATTGCCTATTTTAAAGGAAATTATTTGGGTTAATCCTATCAAGGAGGTATCGAGAGGGGGGGGGAGGTATTACATTGAAATGATAATATCTCGATTTTTTTTATTTGAAGCAGGGATGCCAAAAAGTTAATTTATTTTAATTTAAAGCAGTGACGGTATCCTATCAAGGTGGTAATTTTCGTGAGCATCTGGATCAAAGCTTAAACTCAATAAGTGTCCTAACATTTTTCTTGGATTAAAAGTGACAAACAACGAAGAAAATCTCAATATATTCCTGGAGCTGCTTCAGTCTGCACATTGCTTCATTTAATTACATTTCAAACGAATAGCTTTACATTTTTACCTAAGAAAATAGCTGACACTTTCATTTTTCTTCATACCGAATAAACCATTAAGTGTATTTTTTTTCATTGTAATTGAAGCGTTCTCATGTGAAGTGTTCATCATGTATTTCTCAATTTGATAAATTTACTCTTTTTAGATGCAGTTTATAATTTAGCTGAAACTAGGTGTTTATGAGTGTATAATTTGGAATGAATCCCCCCGAAAGAAGTGAAAAATATCCAAAAGAGTAGTCAAAAGAAATAAAAAAAGCAGCAGTTAATCATTATAGTCAGCGATACAAGGCTCGCTATCGTCCAAAAAAAGAAGGGGCTCAAATCTGCCGTAGTTGGCTTGAGGGTAAATTTTAGGGCAGTCGGGGGCGTTGATAACAAATATTGGGATGCACAAGTTCGCACTTGTGTAGAACATGGTCATTTTGACTTAAAAAATTCAAATTTGGACCTTAACGACGCCACACCGCTCTTGATTTTATTCCACGGTAAAACAAACTGAAAACTTCATAAACTTGACATATTCTGAATCCTATGAACACGCACTTTCACGTGGTATTTTCAATTTTTCCTCAAAGCTTTTATTTTTTAGTTAACCCCTATTCAATTTTGAAAACAAGGTTTTTTAATATACTTTTTCTTAGTTTTTTCGATTTTTCTGAAATTTTTGCCTACATAAGTTTATTTTTTATGCTTTATTTGAATTCTGCTGGTCACTAAGAGCCAAATCTAAATTCTTGAGCAACTGTTTTTTTTTATAGATAACGTCAAGGCTTTCAGAAATTAGCCTACAATGACATAGTTTTTTTTAATATTTTTAGCTGTTAAAAAAAATGAAAACCAATCAAACTGCACATCTATCGAACTGTCTGAATGTCCTCTACATGTTGACAAGAAAATTAAAGTCGATACTTAAATCTGCAAAAATAGTTAAGTGTTTGAACAAGAAAATTCCCCCCCCCCCGAAAAAAGAGAATTTTCTGAATTATGGTGTTTTACTCGAAATATTTTCGAAACGACCTATAATTGTTATCTCACCAAACGATAGATGGTTCTTTTCTTTACCAAATCATGCATTAGCATTCTATACGACTGAAACTTTTAACCAGGAAAACAAACAAACAACAGATGTCTCGTTCTGCGATCGCATGCGTGATCACATGCGTCTCCACAGCAATAATAAAAGCCAAGCATCTTACATATCGGGTTTTAGTTGCAAAAAGTACTTAGCCATTAAAAGATAATTTCTCCTTTATATGCTAGCATCGCCAAGTTCTAAATTAGTGCGACAATGCTCACCCCACTATTTGTTTTAAGCACCTTAGATTACCCCAGAATCCATACTCAAACTAACTGCAGCTGATGTGAGCCACCCCCTCCCTTTTTTGAACGATAGCGAGCCTTGGATCACTGACGATTGCATAAAGTACTGAAAATTACGACATAAAAGGAAAGGATTTAGGATATTTGTCTGATTTAGCTAAATGTAAAGATTCTGGTAACAACGATTTTAGGGGGTGTCACTTATCTTACGTGAGGTACACCATGTTGGTACAACTAGTTCTGAAGCAGGAAAACAGATAAGATATACGTTGGACAGCATTGCTTCGCTTTTCTTGAAGTACAACGAGTCCAGATCCACCGTAAGTAATCATAGCCTCTGGATCAACTATTTATATCTTGTCCGTACCGGAAACGACTATTTTTATGGTGAAAGAGCTGCAGACTGGGGATAACACTTAAACGCCAAAAAAGAGATGATTCTGATTTTCTTCGCATCTGGAAACCATAAATACGCCGCAGCTGCGCTTAACTGCCTAGAAGAAATGCTACGCCTGCCTAAAAAACGCCAGAAGTTCATAGAGAATTTGTAAGTAGCACTTTTGTTGTTAGGAAAACAACCAAGCCGTTTTGCAGCATTGCATGTGATCTGGCTTTAGAGTCGATCATAAATCTGAACATCGAGGAGTTTCTGGTATCGTTGGTGCGATAACAAATGAAAATGTCAGGGATCGACATCTGGCTACTCTCCCCTTTCTTGCAGCAGTCACTTGAACGCTGAAAGCAAACCTGAGTATGAATGGTGAGGCAATGAAGCATCATGAAGATTCCACTACGTTTACGAATCTGACAATAAAAGGTAGAAATTGGGCTATGGACTAGATAGAGTTGCTCGAAAACCCATTCAAGACGACGAGAACAGAGCTGCACAACTTTATTACAGGGGACAGAGCTACAGAAGCCGAAGCAAATAGTCTGATGAACATCCGAGACATTGGTTTTGAAGTCATGAGCTAATAACTCGAAGAGACATCCAAGAAAGTAAAAGTTGGCATACTTCAAACTTTTGCCTCAGTGGTAGTAGTAGTAGTAGTAGTAGTAGTAGTAGTAGTAGTAGTAGTAGTAGTTTTTTACAACAGTAGTAGTAGTTTTTTTTTTCCTGGTTAAATATTAGTTGTATAGAATATAAATACATGATTTGATTCAGAAAGGAGCGATCTATCTGTTGGTGAGATAAAACATATAGGCTGTATCGAAAGTATTTTGAGTAAAATGCCACTATTCAGAAAATTTTGGGTTTTTTTTTTGGGGGGGGGGGGTTCTTGTTCAAACGCTTATATATTCCTAAAGATTCAAGTCTCGACTTTGTTTTTATTTAATTTCTTTGCAATAGCTAAAAAGATTGAAAAAAACCTGGCCATTGTAGGCTAATTCCTGGAAGTTATGACGTTATTTATAAAAAATAAATAGTTGCTCGAGAATTAAGAATTTTATGAAAACAGGCACATGGTTTGACTCGTAATGACGAGCAGAATTCAAATAATTACAATAAAGAACGACACCTAGCCCATATTAACTCAAAAATAAATAGGGATTATGTAATTTCCATCAGTATCATAGCTGTAGAGATGGCTGAAACTTAGTCCGGGTTGCAGCGGCAGCTAGCAACCTAGTAAGATACATTGAACTTAGTTAGCTACTTGATGTTTTAAGAGTCGTCTCTTACTATTTCAAAGAAGAAAAAGCCGTAGGCTTTTTCCTGTTTTTAATATGGTTTATTTTGTTAATTATAGCATTACAATAAAGAACGACACCTTGCCCATGTCAACTGAAAGGATTATGTAATTTCCATCAGTTCCATGGCTGTAGAGATGGCTAATTTATAGTAAAGAGCGACATCTAGCCCATTTTAACTGAAACATAAATAGGGATTTTGTAATTTTCATCTGTATCATGGCTGTAAAGATGGCTGAAGCCTTGTAAAGAACAAACCATAGCACATATTAGACTAAGTTAGCTGCCTAACTCTCTGAAGTTCGATTCTTCCTATTCCAAATAAGAAAAAGAATAGTGTCCGAATTCCAGTGGTAGCTAGCAACCTATTATAGTATAATATAGAACGAACGACTGCATCTTTTTTTTCTTTTTTCCGGGTTTCCGGGTTGCAGCGGTAGCTAGCAACCTAGTAAGAGACGATCACCTCCAATGTTAAGAAATATAAAACCCCCCAACTCCTAAAAAAAGAGTCAGATCAAAACAAAATACATAAAGGATCGATAACGTTTATGATAAATGGGGCTTAAGCTACTTTCAGTGGATATAGCTGAAACCGAGTAAAGAACAAACCATGACACATAGTAACTAAACGTTAAGATATTGTCACATTAAGGAACGAACTGTAACCTCATGTAACTGAAGTATTAAATCAAACAGTTCGTGGTCGTAATACAGAACTGTGTAATGGCTCATTTTAAAGGAAATTGCTGTATATAGAAACCTTTTGTAAACAAAAATATTTTAATAAAGAAAGATTGCTGCGTATATCGGTCCTGCCCTACCAACGAAGGCCTTTCTCATTCGCAAACAAAAAGAAAAAAGGATAAATTGAAAATTTGTAGAACAATAAATAGTTTCATTGTATATTAGGCTCAGTATGTATAAGCTTTTTCACCGCAGTCACAGCCTTGATTATTTAAAGCATTGATACTGTAAATTGGAATTTTGGAAGTATCATCGGTATCATGGTTTTATTGATAGCTGAATTACATACTAAAAGAAATCGATCCCAGGTGGCCTTAAACCACCAGCCTTTCGGTTAATGGCCGATCGCGCTAGCCACTTCCACTATGACGTCGTTAATTAAAGTTGTAAAGTTAACAAATTAAGACGTAAAGGATTGAGTCAGTTCATTATAAATAGGGACTATGTAAGATGTAAGTTTCATCGGATATAGCTGAAGCCTAGTAAAGAACAAACTACAGCACACAGTAACGAAGAGTTAAGATAGCGCAAGCATAGTCTCTTGCTATTCCAACTAAGAAAAAGCCATAGGCTTTTTCCTGTTTATCAAACAGCTCGTCGTAACGAACTGTATAGTAAGAGCGACTCGTCTCAATAGTAACCGAAACTCTAAGAAACGGAATTTTAATACCAATAGGTCCATCAAAAGAATTGGATTCTCATGTTCGGAATTTCATTAAGTTCAGTCTTATCGTAATAAAAAGGGGGGCAGCTACGCGCAACCTAAACTCTCATTCTATTGAAAAAAAAATCAACGAAAAAAAAGCATGACCATACCTTCTTTTCATGTGTTGCTAAATTTCTTGCCAGTATTACATTATCAAGTACTTTCTGCAATCTCCCTTGAACAACAAGCAAAGCCGCCTGTTTATCAAACAGTTCGTGGTAACGAACTGTAAAGTAAGAGTGACTCGTCTCAAAAGTAACCGAAACTCTAAGAAACGGAATTTTAATACCAATAGATCCATCAAAAGAATTAGATTCTTATGTTCGGATTTTCATTAAGTTTAGTCTTATCGTAAGAAAAAGGGGGGCAGCTACGCGCAACCTAAACTCTCATTCTATTGAAAAAAAATCAACGAAAAAAAAAAGCATGACCATACCTTCTTTTCATGTGTTGCTAAATTTCTTGCCAGTATTACATTATCTTGTACTTTCTGCAACCTCCCTTGAACAACAAGCAAAGCCGCCTTTTCGTCGGCCTGAAAGGCCGTTAATTCAATAACAGTTATGATTAAAAGTTTAGCCTATCATAAAACAAATAACTAACAACAGAAAATAACCAGGTGAAAACGCTTTTGCTTTAAAATTGATTAATTTATTGCAGCAAGATGTACCTCCCATCTTGTCAAAAACACGCTTTTTGTTTTCATTTATAAGGTGTCTAGAATTATATTCTACTGTTTAGCAGCCATTTTTTCTTTACTCTGGAGTTTTGATTTTTTTAGGGGTGGGGGTTAGTTTACCAACTATGTGTCTGAATAGCTCAGCTAACTTGTACATAATTAATTTTACCTGACATCAAATATCGGAAGCAAAACTAAAAAAAGAAATAAGGGCTTGGTCTAAAACTAAAAGATTTGATTTATCTTCACTTACTTCACTTTGTACTTCAATTTGGGCCGTAATCTGCATTTTTTTCAGGGAGGGGGGAGAGGGTTGCAAAAATAAGGAACCAGTATATATAGGATGATGTAAAACATATTTATCTTTAGATTTTTAGTCCAGGTTGCAGCGGTTTTCAACCTAAAGCAATAGCAATGTTGCTTGAAATAGTGAATAAATATTCAGACAATGCAAATGAGCTAATGAGCTTTTTTATGAGCTTTTTTCTCAGCTGATTGGACATAAAGAACAAACTAAAACACAGGAAAACCAACGACATCAGGAAGACAAAGCAAAAAATGATGATAGAGGAGTGAGCAGCAAAATACCCTCGATATTTTTGTAGAATATCGGAAACAAGTTCAAAAACATTGTCTAAAGAACAAAAACCAAGAACTTAACGCTCTCTTAAAGTCATGCGACGAATTAAAAGACAATACCATAAAGGATTGATGATTTGTCCTTCCTTGCAACAGGTGGGATTGAACCTAAGTCCCAGATTTTTTCAAGTTTGGCTTTATCTACTACGCTGTCACAAGTTGTAAATTCAATGAATACATGAAATGGATAAGAGAGATAAATAGCTCGTCTCTGAGACAAAAACTAATGACACCAGCAGACTACTGGTGTCATTAGTTTTATCTCTAAGCGTTCAATCCCCCTGTGTAAAGGGATAAATATCAAGAAAAGGAATGATTCCTTAATATAATTCCGAATTGAAATATTTAACATGCTTGAAAATTTTAAAATAAATTTTATTTTATTTCAGTTTTCAGTTCATTCTAAGAGTTATTATTTAAAATGCAAAAATATTCTTACAGTGTCTTAGCAAAAGTTATAATTTTTAATCAAAGGAAGAAAAATACCTGAAAATTCTAACTTTTTTTTCGTATATGCTATGAGGGACTTGATACTACATTTTAAGGACGAAATAATTAATAAGTTACAATGGTTAATACGACATGTATCAAAAACAAGTGTCGAATTTGTTTTGATTCACACAGTTATGGGTTATGGAGTTACGGGTTACATTAGTTTTTACTATGGGGCGTGATCGTCTCTTACTACGTTGCTAGCTACCGCTGCAACCCGGATTCTTAACATTGAACTTGATCGTCGATTGCTAGGTTGCTAGCTACCGCTGCAATCCGGATAATATTTATCATAAACGATTCAGTTAGTATAGGCTAAAGTTCTTTCTTTATTATAATTTCTGAAAGAATAGATTTTGTTGAAAAGTCAGCTAGAGATGCTTTCGCAAAACTTAATAGTAATATCCAAAAGAAATGTTGCATGTTTAGTGAAAAGCTTCCAAGGTATGGACCGGCAACTGTGGAACAGTTTACAGATGTAATGGGAAATCTTATACATCACTGTGAATATATGGAGGCATAATTGTCCTTTACTTAGTTTCAGCTTAAATTCGATGATCGAGCCTTTATGTAATTTTGTTTTGATCTGACTCTATTTTTAGGAGTTTTGGGTTTTTATATTCTTAGCATTGGACTGATCGTCTCTTACTAGGTTGCTAGCTACTGCTGCAACCCAAATTCACATATATATTTATTTATGAGAGGCAGCCTGGCCAAGTGGTCCAAGGCACTGGTGCTAACCACCAGTCTCTTCGGAGGCGTGGGTTCAAATCTTACCGCTGGTATACGATTATGTTTGAAAGACTGCAGTGTGAAAAGACATCAAAAATGCAGTTTTTGGTGAAAAATTTACTCTCTCTTAGAAATAATTTATTTTGGTTACTATAGATTTTTAACCCAATTAATTTCCTTTAAAAAGAGCCATTGAACAACTCTCTACGATGTTCCAGTGCCAAGCTATCTGTGGAAAAGAAAGAAAAAAAGAAAAAAATATCCCGTTTAGGCAGAATGTTGTAGTAGCTGCCACTTTTCTTGATTTTCAAGCCAATATATTTCCCTTGCTGTTCAAGCCAAG
Organism: Artemia sinica; assembly: GCA_027921565.1. Lineage (NCBI taxonomy): Eukaryota > Metazoa > Arthropoda > Branchiopoda > Anostraca > Artemiidae > Artemia > Artemia sinica. The sequence continues at coordinate 32,201,222 of CM051260.1, read as the reverse complement.
GGACAGAAAGTTTACTATACAGGGGTATCGGACAAGACGGTTCTAATGGTGTACTTTTTGTTTTGATCTGACTCCTTTGTTAGGAACTATGGGTTTTTATATTTCTTAACATTGGACGTGATCGTCTCTTACTAGGTTGCTAGCTACCGCTGCAACCCGGAAAAAAATGCCGTTTGGGCAGAATGCTGTAGTAGCTGTCACTTTTTTGATTTTCAAGCCAATAGGTTTCCCTTGCTGTTAAAGTCAAATGACAGAAAGTTTCCTATATAGGTGTTTTGGACAAGGCAGTTCTAATGGAATACTTTTTGTTTTGATCTGAATTTTTTTAGGAGTTATGGGTTTTTATTTTTCTTAACATTGGACGTGATCGTCTCTTACTAGGTTGCTTTCTACCTCTGCAAACCGGATAACACGAACTGATTGGCAATACTGATGGTTAGAGTTCGGTCTTTAAGTTATAATATCATATACTTTTAAAATTCTTTTTTATGTAAACGTTTCTTGGTGTAGTGGTTAGGACTTAGGACATTGAATCCTGCGATTTGAGTTCAAATCCCGGTGGACAGATTTTATGAAATGTAGTTTACTTATACTACCATTTAGGTTTCTGCCGGAATTCTTTCTTTTCAAAATTACATTAGTTACTATGGCCAGGAGTTAGTTCTTTACCATATCATAACAATTTATTTTATAATAGCAATTATTTTAGTTAATTACAAGTTGTTTCTATATACAGCAGTTTCCTTTAAAATGAGCCATTACACAGCTCTTTATTCTAACCACGAGGTGTTTGATTTAATACTTCAGTTACTAGGGGTTACAGTTCGTTCCTTATTGTAATTAATTATTTATTTTAACATTTTAGTTACTATAGGCTAGAGTTCGTTCCTTATTATAAAATATTATTAACTATAATTAAGTTGAGTATCTAATCTATTATAGGCAAGAGTTCGCTCTTTATTATAATTATAATCTATAATGATGTATAATATAAATACTGTAATCTTAACTATAGTGAAGTTGCGTGTGCAAGTTAGTATAGGGAAGAGTTCGATCTTTATTATAAATAATCTTCATCATTATCATACCGTTCCCTGCTCTTTTGTCTAGCCTGCTCAATTGTTGCTTCTCTATAAAGTTTATCATTGTGATAACGCTCCTTGATCTTTTGTTTAGCCTGCTCAATTCTTGCTTCTCTGTAATGTTCATCATTACCATACCGTTCCTTGATCTTTTGTTTGGCTGTCTGAATTTTTGCATGTCTATAATCTTCATCATTGTGATAACACATCTTGCTGTTTTGTTTTGCTCTCTCAATTATTACTTCTCGATACGCCTGGTCGGTTGAATACCTTTGCTTTTTTCTTTTCAAGTTACTATCTCTGTTGTTTGTGTAGTACTGTTTTTTCAATATCCGTGCAGCTTGCTTGATTGAAACCATTATGTAATTATGAATGTGAACTTTTACAGTTCTGAAGCTTCTTATATAGTAATTATGACGTCACAGCGTAATGATTTTGTTGACGTCATAGCGCAATGATATTATTTCATGACGTCTTCAGAAACAATAATATAATTTCGTGTTTGTCTATTCACATCATAGCTCTAATATAAAACTATGACGACATTCAATATTTATCTAGTAGGATTTCAGACAAGGTAATTCTAATGATGCACTTTTGTTTTGATCTGACTCTATTTTTAGGAGTTTTGTTATATTTCTTAGCATTGGACTGATCGTCTCTTACTAGATTGCTAGCTACTGCTGCAACCCGGATTCACATATATATTATTTATGAGAGGCAACCTGGCCGAGTGGTCCAAGGCACTGGTGTTAACCACCAGTCTCTTCGGAGGCCTAGGTTCAAATCTTACCGCTGGTATACGATTATGTTTGAAAGACTGCAGTGTGAAAAGACATCGAAAATGCAGTTTTTGGTGGAAAAATTTATTCTCTTTTAGAAATAATTTATTTTAGTTACAAAAGGTTTTTAACCCAATTAATTTACTTTAAAATGAGCTATTGAACAACCCTCTACGATGTTCCAGTGCCAAGCTATCTCTTTTCTTAACATTGGACGTGATCGTCTCTTACTAGGTTGCTAGCTACCGCTGCAACCCGGATTTTCTTGATTTTTTAGTACTGATTTTTTAACTTGCGTGTAGCTTGCTTTGATCTAACCATTATGTATTCATGAATGAGACCATTTACAGTTTTGACGTTTCTTATATAGTAATTATGACGTCACTGCATCAAAAATACAGTTTTTATTGGAAAAATTTATTCTCTTTTAGAAATAATTTATTTTAGTTACAAAAGGTTTTTAACCCAATTAATTTCCTTTAAAATGAGCTATTGAACAACCCTCTACGATGTTCCAGTGCCAAGCTATCTCTGGATACAAAAGAAAAAAAAAAAGAAAAAAATATCCCGTTTGGGGAGAATAACGTGGTAAAAGTCTATTTTCTTGATTTTCAAGCCAATATATTTTCTTTGTTATTCAAGCCAAAGGGCGGTAAGTTTCCTTTATGGAGGATTTGGACAAGGCGGTTCTAATGGTGTACTTTTTGTTTTGATCTGACTCTTTTTTTAGGAGCTACGGGTTTTTATATTTCTTAACATTGGAGGTGATCGTCTCTTACTAGGTTGCTAGCTACCGCTGCAACCCGGACATGGAACCACCATATTTCAGTTAGTATGGGCGAGACATCGTTCTTTACTGTAACTACCGCTGCAACCCGGATTTTAATGTAACAAATCCAGCTGGTGTCTTTTTCTTTTAATTTGTAGTTCAGCTATCAATAAAACCCTATCATTACTATATCATTAACTATAATTAAGTTGAGTATCTAATCTATTATAGGCAAGAGTTCGTTCTTTATTATAATGAATAACAAAGAAAATATATTGGCTTGAAAATCAAGAAAATTGATTTTAACCACGATATTCTCCACAAACGGCATCTTTTTTTCCGCTTTTTTTCTCCTCAGCTAGCTGGGCACTGGAAAATCATAGAGAGTTGTATAATAGCTCATTTTAAAGGAAATTGCTACATCTAGTGTCTTTTATATTTAAAAATAAAATAGTTTTTAAAGTAGAATCAATTTTGTCAAAAAACTGCATTTTTGATGTATTTTCATGCTGCAGTCTTTTCAAAGATATTTGAATTTTGAACCAATCAAACAGTTCATGGTAATGAACTCTATAGTAAAAATTTAAATAGGCTAGAGGTCGATCTTTACCATACTATAATGCCTTATGTATGATATCCTAATGATCGTCTTTTTGTAATTCTTTATGGTTCCATATGGTCTAGTGGCTAGGATAGTTAACTTTCACTTAACAGGCTCGGGTTCGATTCCCGGTGTGGGAAAATTTTTAACTCTATAATCTTCGAACATTTGAACCTTTTATAATCTATAATGATGTATAATATAAATACTGTAATCTTAACTATAGTGAAGTTGCGTATGCAAGTTAGTATAGGGAAGAGTTCGATCTTTATTATAATAATAACAAAATTTAATTAGAGTTCGTTCTTTATTGTTATGTTAGCATTGGACGTGATCGTCTCTTATTGTGATAATCTATAATGATGTATAATATAAATACTGTAATCTTAACTATAGTGAAGTTGCGTATGCAAGTTAGTATAGGGAAGAGTTCGATCTTTATTATAATAATAACAAAATTTAATTAGAGTTCGTTCTTTATTGTTATGTTAGCATTGGACGTGATCGTCTCTTATTGTGATATTCATGAATGAGACCATTTACAGTTTTGACGTTTCTTATATAGTAATTATGACGTCACTGCATCAAAAATACAGTTTTTATTGGAAAAATTTATTCTCTTTTAGAAATAATTTATTTTAGTTACAAAAGGTTTTTAACCCAATTAATTTCCTTTAAAATGAGCTATTGAACAACCCTCTACGATGTTCCAGTGCCAAGCTATCTCTGGAAAAGAAAGAAAAAAAAAAGAAAAAAATATCCCTTTTGACGAGAATAACGTGGTAAAAGTCAATTTTCTTGATTTTCAAGCCAATATATTTCCCTTGCTGTTCAAGCCAAGGGACAGAAAGTTTCCTATACAGGGGTTTCGGACAAGGCGGTTCTAATGGTGTACTTTTTGTTTTGATCTGACTCCTTTTTTAGGAGCTATGGGTTTTTATATTTCTTAACATTGGACGTGATCGTCTCTTACTAGGTTGCTAGCTACCGCTGCAACCCGGATTATTATGATCTGACTCCTTTGTTAGGAACTATGGGTTTTTATATTTCTTAACATTGGACGTGATCGTCTCTTACTAGGTTGCTAAATACCGCTGCAACCCGGATTGGTATGGTGAAATAATAATATGCATGTGGCTCTTAAATCATACTTTTTTGTGGTTCCATATGGTCTAGTGGCTAGGATAGTTAACTTTCACTTAACAGGCTCGGGTTCGATTCCCGGTGTGGGAAAATTTTTAACTCTATAATCTTCAAACATTTGAATATAGGGTATTAAGCACACAAAATCCCGTGTCGAGTATCTAAAACCTAGCATAAAACAAAACTAATTTTAAAATTTTCAGGTATTTATCTTGTTTGAATTACAAAATTAGTATTATTGGTTAGACACCATAAATATTTTTGCAGTTTAAATAATAAGTTTAGTGATTCTGGACTGAAAACTAAAATAATTGCAATTATGAGACAATAATATGGAGATATGTACTTTACGGGTTACAGGATACAATAATAAATTTGAACTGAGATGAAAAAAAAATTTCTTCCAGGAGACAAAAAGCAAAACTAATTTTAGAATTTTCATGTATTTTTGTTGTTTAAATTAAAAAATTACTATTACTGATTAGGCATCATAAATATTTTTGCAGTTTACATAATAATTTTAGCGATTAAGCCAAAAAAGAAAATTTTGGTTCCAGGAGTTTCGGTTACTATTGAGACAAGTAGCTATTATTACTATAGAGTTCATTACATGGACTGTTTTATTGCTTCAAAATTCAAATATCTTTGAAAAGACTGCAGTATGAAATACATCAAAAATGCAATTTTTTTGACAAAATTGATTCTACTTTAAAAAGTATTTTATTTTTAAATACAAAAGTGACTAGATGTTGTAATTTCCTTTAAAATGAGCTATTATACAGCTCTCTATGATTTTCCAGTGCCCAGCTAGCTGAGCAGAAAGAAAAAGCGGAAAGAAAAAAATATCCCGTTTGTGGAGAATAACGTGGTAAAAGTCAATTTTCTTGATTTTCAAGCCAATATATTTTCTTTGTTATTCAAGCCAAAGGGAGGTAAGTTTCCTTTATAGAGGATTCGGACAAGGCGGTTCTAATGGTGTACTTTTTGTTTTGATCTGACTCTTTTTTTAGGAGTTGGGGGGTTTTATATTTCTTGACATTGGAGGTGATCGTCTCTTACTAGGTTGCTAGCTACCGCTGCAACCCGGATGCAAGTTGACGATTTTGTTTTGGCCTTATTATAATTGGTATGGTGAAATAATAATATGCATATGGCTCTTAAATCATCTTCTTTATGGTCCCATATGGTTTAGTGGCTAGGATAGTTAACTTTCACTTAACAGGCCCGGGTTCGCTTCCCGTTGTGGGATAATTTTTAACTCTATAATCTTCGAACATTTGAACCTTTTATAATTTATAATGATGTATAATATAAATACTGTAATCTTAACTATAGTGAAGTTGCCTATGCCAGTTAGTATAGGGAAGAGTTCGATCTTTATTATAAAATTATGACGTCACTGCATCAAAAATACAGTTTTTATTGGAAAAATTTATTCTCTTTTAGAAATAATTTATTTTAGTTACAAAAGGTTTTTAACCCAATTAATTTCCTTTAAAATGAGGTATTGAACAACCCTCTACGATGTTCCAGTGCCAAGCTATCTCTGGATACAAAAAAAAAAGAAAAAAATATCTCGTTTGGGGAGAATAACGTGGTTAAAGTCAATTTTCTCGATTTTCAAGCCAATATATTTCCCTTGCTGTTCAAGCCAAGGGACAGAAAGTTTCCTATACAGGGGTTTCGGACAAGGCGGTTCTAATGGTGTACTTTTTGTTTTGATCTGACTCCTGCTTTAGGAGCTATGGGTTTTTATATTTCTTAACATTGGACGTGATCGTCTCTTACTAGGTTGCTAGCTACCGCTGCAACCCGGATTGGAAATTTCAACACAATAGAACTTCGATCCTAATATATAATCAAGTAGCGAACTAAATCCAATGCATGTAATTGGTTTTTATTCCAATGATCGTCTTTTAATGGAAAATTTTAATATAATGACCTTAAATATAACTGTACTAGACTATACTGTACGTAAGTGGCCTATGAAAATTTAGTATAGGCAAGAGGTCGTTCTTTACTCTATCTTACTAGGTTGCTAGCTACCGCTGCAGCTCGGATTTTAATGAAAATGTCTTGACTTTAAATACAAATGTACAAGCCTATGCTGTAGTTAAGCTGTCTACGTAAGATAATAGAGGGAAGAGTTCGTTCCTTATTGTAAAAAGACATCAAAATACAGTTTTTGGTGGAAAAATTTATTCTCTTTTAGAAATAATTTATTTTAGTTACTATAGATTTTTAACCCAATTAATTTCCTTTAAAATGAGCTATTGAACAATCCTCTACGATGTTCCAGTGCCAAGCTAGCTCTGGATACAAAAGAAAAAAAAAGAAAAAAGAAAAAAATATCCCGTTTAGGCAGAATGTTGTAGTAGCTGCCACTTTTCTTGATTTTCAAGCCAATATATTTCCCTTGCTGTTCAAGCCAAGGGACAGAAATTTTACTATGCAGGGGTTTCGGACAAGGCGGTTCTAATGGTGTACTTTTTGTTTTGATCTGACTCTTTTTTTAAGAACTATGGGTTTTTATATTTCTTAACATTGGACGTGATCGTCTCTTACTAGGTTGCTAGCTACCGCTGCAACCCGGATTACTAACCTATACTATAGTTAAGTGGCCTATATAATTTAGTATAGGCAACAGTTCGTTCTTTATTATAATTTGATTACTTCTCGATACGCCTGGTCGGTTGAATACCTTTGCTTTTTTCTTTTCAAGATACTATCTCTGTTGTTTGTGTAGTACTGTTTTTTCCAATTTGCGTGCAGCTTGCTTGATTGAAACCATTATGTAATTATGAATGTGAACATTTACAGTTTTGACGCTTCTTATACAGTAATTATGACGTCACAGCGTAATGATTTTATTGACGTCATAGCGCAATGATATTATTTCATGACGTCTTCAGAAACAACAATATAATTTCGTGTTTTTCTATTCACGTCATAGCTCTAATATAAAACTATGACGACATTCAATATTTATCTAGTAGGGTTACAGACAAGGTAATTCTAATGATGTACTTTTGTTTTGATCTGACTCTATTTTTAGGAGTTTTGTTATATTTCTTAGCATTGGACTGATCGTCTCTTACTAGATTGCTAGCTACTGCTGCAACCCACATTCACATATATAGTTATTTATGAGAGGCAACCTGGCCGAGTGGTCCAAGGCACTGGTGTCAGCCACCAGTCTCTTCGGAGGCGTGGGTTCAAATCTTACCACTGGTATACGATTATGTTTGAAAGACTGCAGTGTGAAAAGACATCGAAAATGCAGTTTTTGGTGGAAAAATTTATTCTCTTTTAGAAATAATTTATTTTAGTTACAAAAGGTTTTTAACCCAATTAATTTTCTTTAAAATGAGCTATTGAACAACCCTCTACGATGTTCCAGTGCCAAGCTATCTCTGGAAACAAAGAAAAAAAGAAAAAAATATCCCGTTTAGGAAGAATGTTGTAGTAGCTGCCACTTTTCTTGATTTTCAAGCCAATATATTTCCCTTGCTGTTCAAGCCAAGGGACAGAAAGTTTCCTATACAGGGGTTTCGGACAAGGCGGTTCTAATGGTGTACTTTTTGTTTTGATCTGACTCCTTTTTTAGGAACTATGGGTTTTTATATTTCTTAACATTGGACGTGATCGTCTCTTACTAGGTTGCTAGCTACCGCTGCAACCCGGAAAAAACAATCAAGTAGCTAACTAAGTCCAATGTATGGAATGGTTTGTTATTTCAGTGATCGTCTTTTAATGTAAAGGATGAGCCAGAGATCGTTCCTTACTGAAATTTTAATTATAAAATTTTTTTACCCCCGTTAATTTCCTTTAAAATGAGCCATTGAACAACTCTCTAAGATATTCCAGTGCTAAGCTATCTGTGGAATTACTAATTTAATTACATCTTTGTCGTTCTTAAATAGTATTCTTAAGGAACATAATTAAAATTTCTTAATGTAAGAAAAATAATTTATTTTTATTACAAGAAGTTTTTAACCCCATTAATTTTCTTTAAAATGAGCCATTGAACAACTCTCTACGATGTTCTAGGGCCAAGCTATCTGTTGAATTACTAACCTATACTATAATTAAGTGGCGTATAAAATTTAGTATAGGCAAGAGGTCGTTCTTTATTATAAACTTTAAAATGAGCAATTGAACAAGTCTCTACGATGTTCCAGTGCCAAGCTATCAGTGGAAAAGAAAGAAAAAAAAATATGCCGTTTGCGGAGAATAACGTGGTTAAAGTCAATTTTCTTGATTTTCAAGCCAATATGTTTCCCTTGCTGTTCAAGCCAAGGGACAGAAAGTTTCCTATACAGGGGTTTCGGACAAGGCGGTTCTAATGGTATACTTTTTTTTTGATCTGACTCTTTTTTTAGGAGTTTGGGTTTTTATATTTATTAACATTGGACGTGATCGTCTTTTACTAGGTTGCTAGCTACCGCTGCAACCCGGATTGCTAGCTACCGCTGCAACCCGGATATAATATTTCAGTTACTATGGACAAAAGTTCGTTCTTTAATGTAAATTTCTACGAGAAAGCCTTCTATAAAAAACCTTATATGCCCCCAGGGTATAACTTAAAACCCTTGCCCTCAGGGTTGTGGGGGAGTCTCCTCCTCAAAAATATATTTTCTATCTGGAAATCAACTACGCTGAACAAAATGGCTATCTGAAAATTTTGATTCGATGTGTTTGGGAAAAAGATGGGCGTGGGGGAAGAGGGGGGCTAGTTACACTCCAATCACTTTCGACTATTAAAAAGGGCACTAGCTCTTTAATTTCAATCGAATGAACCTGTTTTGACGTTTCTACGACAGCGCCTTCTATAAAAAGCTTATATGCCCACAGGGTATAACTTAAAACCCTTGCCCTGAGGGTTGTATCTGGAAATCACCTACGCTGAACAAAATGGCTATCTCAAAATTTTGATTGGATGTGTTTGGGGGAATGATAGGCGTGGAAGGGCTAGTTGCCCCACAATCATTTTCGACTATTAAAAAGGGCACTAGAACTCTCGATTTCCAATCGAATGAGCCCCCTTTGAAGCTTCTACGACGACCCCTTCCATATGAAGTGCTTCTGGGGGAAAAAAATAATAAAACATTGGATCCGTATGGCCTTTACTATAGGCAACGCTACAGCGTTGCCTCTGATAATTTGTTTTAATAACAAAAGGTTTTTAACCCCATTAATTTCCTTTAAAATGGGCCATTGAACAACTCTCTACGATGTTCCAGTCCCAAGCTATCTATGGAATATAAAGTTTTAATATAACTTTACCACGAACTGTTTGATTGCTTCAAAAATCAAATATCTTTGAAAAGACAACAGTATGAAAAGACATCAAAAATACAGTTTTTAGTGGAAAAAGTTATTCTGTCTTAAAATAATTTTTTTAGTTACAAAAGGTTTTTAACCCAATTAATTTCCTTTAAAATGAGCCATTGAACAACTTTCTACGATGTTCCAGTGCCAAGCTATCTGTGGAAAAGAAAAAAAGGAGAAAGAAAAAAAGATGCCGTTTAGGCAGAATGCTGTAGTAGCTGCCACTTTTCTTGATTTTCAAGCCAATATATTTCCCTTGCTGTTCAAGCCAAATGACCAAAAATTTCCTATATAGGGGTTTTGGACAAGGCAGTTCTAATTTTAGAAGTTGTGGGTTTTTATATTTCTTAGCATTGGATTATATTTATATTATTATAATAATGGGTTATGATATTTCATAGTATTGGACGTGATTGTCTCTTACTGGATTGCTAGCTACCGATGCAAACCGGATTATACTATTACTATTAATTATTATTTTAGTCACTATAGCTAGTGTTTGTTCTTTATAGTTATGACTTTAAAAAATATATCGATCTTTAAAAAAATGTAAAAGATACATCGATCCTTTATGTAATAACGTGGTTAAAGTCAATTTTCTTGATTATCAAGCCAATATATTTTCTTTGTTATTCAAGCCACAGGGCGGTAAGTTTCCTTTATAGGGGTTTCGGACAAGGCGGTTCTAATGGTGTACTTTTTGTTTTGATCTGACTCTGTTTTTAGGAGTTAGGGGTTTTTATATTTCTTAACATTGGACGTGATCGTCTCTTACTAGGTTGCTAGCTACCGCTGCAACCCGGATTATTCAAGCCAAAGAGTGATAAGTTTCCTTAATAGGGGTTTTGGACAAGGTGGTTCTAATGGTGTAATTTTTGTTTTGATCTGACTCTTTTCTCAGGAGTTAGGGGTTTTTATATTTCTTAACATTGGACGTGATCGTCTCTTACTAGGTTGCTAGCTACCACTGCAACCCGGATATCATTTACTATGGGAGAGAGATCGTTCTTTACTGTAATTATGACATCACTGCATCAAAAATACAGTTTTTGGTGGAAAAATATATTCTGTTTTAGAATTAATTTATTTTAGTTACTATAGATTTTTAACCCAATTAATTTCCTTTAAAATGAGCTATTGAACAACCCTCTACGATGTTCCAGTGCCAAGCTGTCTCTGGATACAAAGAAAAGAGAAAAAAAGAAAAAAATATCCCGTTTGGGGAGAATAACGTGGTTAAAGTCAATTTTCTTGATTTTCAAGCCAATATATTTCCCTTGCTGTTCAAGCCAAGGGACAGAAAGTTTACTATAAAGGGGTTTCGGACAAGGTTCTAATGGTGTACTTTTTGTTTTGATCTGACTCCTTTTTTAGGAACTATGGGTTTTTATATTTCTTAACATTGGACGTGATCGTCTCTTACTAGGTTGCTAGCTACCGCTGCAACCCGGATCAAGTAACTTATCTTGTTTTTCAAGCTAATAGATTTTCCTTGATGTTCAAGCAAAGGGACGGTAAGTTTCCTACATAGTGGTTTCAGATAAGGTGGTTCTAATAGCGTACTTTTGTTTTGAACTGACACTATTTTAAGGAGTTATGGGCTAATACATTTCTTAGTTTTGGACGTGATGGTCTCTTACTAGGTTGCTAGCTACCGCTGCAACCCGGATTAATTCTTTCCAATATTCTTTCTCCATTTTTAAATCTTTAAAATTTTCAATTTCCTCACATTTAGCTTGCTCAGAAGAAATCATTTTACTGTCTAAGCTATGTATTTTAACACCCACTTTATATAATAAAAATACCCACGCATCGAGTAGTTAGAACCTAAGAAAAACAAGACTAATTTAAAAATTTTCAGGTATGTTTCTGGTTTGAATTAAAAAATTAAAATTATTGCTCAGACACCATAAATGTTTGTGCAGTCTGCAGCTAAATAAAATTAATTTATTTAAATTTTCAGGAATTATTCTAGTTTCGGTTGACAAATCAGATTTTTTTTAAAACCTCCCAGAAAACACGGCATTTTACTTAACCATGTCTACATGTTTTTTATAAAAGTAAAAGTTCTTTGTAAAAACATTGATTTTATTTCAAACTAAGGCTACTACTATTAATGAATATTTCAGTTACAATGAGCAAAAGTTCGTTCTTTATTATAAAACTAGCAAAAATTTTTTTAAGCCTGATGAAGATTTAACTAATGTGTCAAAAGTAAGGTTGCAAGTCGACGATTTTGTTTTGGCCTTAGTATAATTGGTATGGTGAAATAATAATATGCATATGACTCTTAAATCATACTTCTTTATGGTTCCATATAGTCTAGTGGCTAGGATAGTTAACTTTCACTTAACAGGCTCGGGTTCGATTCCCGGTGTGGGAAAATTTTTAACTCTATAATCTTCGAACATTTGAACCTTTTATAATCTATAATGATGTATAACATAAATACTGTAATCTTAACTAAAGTGAAGTTGCGTATGCAAGTTAGTATAGGGAAGAGTTCGATCTTTATTATATTTTACTTAATATGATTTCTTAAGGGATATAATTAAAATTTCTTAATGTAATAAAAATAATTTGTTTTAATTACAAAAGGTTTTTAACCCCATTAATTTCCTTTAAAATGAGCCATTGAAATACTCTCTACGACGTTCCAGTGCCAAGTTATCTGTTGAATTACTAACCTATACTAAGTGGCGTATAAAATTTAATATAGGCAAGAGGTTGTTCTTTATTATAAAACCTTTTATAATCTATAATGATGTATAACATAAATACTGTAATCTTAACTAAAGTGAAGTTGCGTATGCAAGTTAGTATAGGGAAGAGTTCGATCTTTATTATAATAATAACAAAATTTAATTAGAGTTCGTTCTTTATTGTTACTATACTATATTTAAGTTGCCTATACAAGTTAGTATAGGGAAGAGTTCGTTCTTTAATATAATTTAACCCCATTAATTTCCTTTAAAATGAGCCATTGAACCACTCTCTACGATGTTCCAGTGCCATGCTATCTGTTGAATTACTAACCTATACTATCATTAAGCGGCATATAAAATTTAGTATAGGCAAGAGGTCGTTCTTTATTATAAGGCGTATAAAATTTAGTATAGGCAAAAGGTTCGTTCTTTATTATAATTATTATAAAATAAATTACAAACAGGAAAAAGCCTACGGCTTTTTCTTCTTTGGAATAGTAAGAGACGATCCTCAAGTAATCAGGCAGCTAACTAGGTTTATAATTTGTTCTTTAACATAAACTTCATTAATCGGATATTTTAATATATCCTATATGGTCTAGAGGTTGGGATAGCTCTCACCCAGCAGGCTTGAGTTCAATTTCCGTATGGGAAATTTTTACTTATGATGATTTCTTAAGGAACATAATTAAAATTTTGTAATGTAATAAAAATAATTTGTTTTAATTACAAAAGGTTTTTAACCCCATTAATTTCCTTTAAAATGAGCCATTGAACAACTCTCTACGATGTTCCAGTGCCATGCTATCTGTTGAATTACTAACCTATACTATAATTAAGTGGCGTATAAAATTTAGTATAGGCAAGAGGTCGTTCTTTATTATAAATTCAGTAGAACTAAACGAACTGTTTAAAACACAGTTAGAAATGCTTTTTTCTTGAGTCGGTGTTCCAGGAATTTGTTCTAAATCATTAGTCTTACAAACACATTTACTAATAACCCTAACAGGCTCGTTTTCGCCATAATTGAAAAACATTGCTTTTCCTTCGCTGTTGATAGGTATGCTTGTATATATATTTTTATTGCTGCTACATAAACTGCAATTGCTCCTTCCAAAATTAATATACGAATTTTCTAAGAAGTACGCCTCCGTATATTCACTGTGTTGTCGAACATTTTCCATTGCATCTATAAACTGTTCCGTAGTTGCCAATCCATACCTTGGAAGCTTTTCGTTAAACTGACAACATTTCTTTTGGATATTGCCATGAAGCTTTGCCAAAGCATTTCTAGCCGACTTTTCAACAGCATCCGCTCTTTCAAAGAGAATTTTAATCTGTAATTTCGAATACTTTTCGTGATCCCGATAAAACATGCGTAAAATGTTTCTCAATTTACAAAGATCAGCCTGCATTTTTGCCATCTTCTTGTATTTCTGAATGTAATTTTTCCCTTTGTCCTTATGCGTTCTTCGGTACAACCTCGCAGAGAATTTAATTTTTTCATTATAGCTTTTGTCACCCCAGTATCTACCCATTATTCTGGTAGCAACTTTTTTCTTATGTTTGTTTCGGTAATCTATATCGTTATCATACCGTTCCTTGCTCTTTTGTTTCGCTGTCTCAATTTTCCCTTCTCGATACCCCTGATCCGTAAGATACCTCTGTTTTGCTCTGTCATATTTCATTTTCTTAAATCCTGGATCACAAGACATCTTAGTAGCAATCCTTACGCGTGCTCGAGCTTTATTGCGTTTGGTGGCATTTTTATCTCTTTTAAATAAACTTTTCTTATATTTCAGGATGTTAGCTTTATTTTTTGTGTAGTAAAGTTTTCTATTAGTAGAAATTTGGATTGTTCTATTTTGATATTGTTTTTGGTTATTCTTTCTTTTTTTCCTTTCAAGTGAGACCATATTTTTTCAAGATTTAAAATTATTAAGCACACAAAATCCCGTGTCGAGTATCTAAAACCTAGCATAAAACAAAACTAATTTTAAAATTTTCAGGTATTTATCTTGTTTGAATTACAAAATTAGTATTATTGGTTAGACACCATAAATATTTTTGCAGTTTAAATAATAAGTTTAGTGATTCTGGACTGAAAACTAAAATAATTGCAATTATGAGACAATAATATGGAGATATGTACTTTACGGGTTACAGGATACAATAATAAATTTGAACTGAGATGAAAAAAAAATTTCTTCCAGGAGACAAAAAGCAAAACTAATTTTAGAATTTTCATGTATTTTTGTTGTTTAAATTAAAAAATTACTATTACTGATTAGGCATCATAAATATTTTTGCAGTTTACATAATAATTTTAGCGATTAAGCCAAAAAAGAAAATTTTGGTTCCAGGAGTTTCGGTTACTATTGAGACAAGTAGCTATTATTACTATAGAGTTCATTACCATGAACTGTTTTATTGCTTCAAAATTCAAATATCTTTGAAAAGACTGCAGTATGAAAATACATCAAAAATGCAATTTTTTTGACAAAATTGATTCTACTTTAAAAAGTATTTTATTTTTAAATACAAAAGGCACTAGATGTTGCAATTTCCTTTAAAATGAGCTATTATACAGCTCTCTATGATTTTCCAGTGCCCAGCTAGCTGAGCAGAAAGAAAAAGCGGAAAGAAAAAAATATCCCGTTTGTGGAGAATAACGTGGTAAAAGTCAATTTTCTTGATTTTCAAGCCATATATTTTCTTTGTTATTCAAGCCAAAGGGAGGTAAGTTTCCTTTATAGAGGATTCGGACAAGGCGGTTCTAATGGTGTACTTTTTGTTTTGATCTGACTCTTTTTTTAGGAGTTGGGGGGTTTTATATTTCTTAACATTGGAGGTGATCGTCTCTTACTAGGTTGCTAGCTACCGCTGCAACCCGGAGGTATACGATCATGACGTCATTGATCAATCACTTAAATAAATCTATGAAGACATTCATTATTTATCTAGTAGGGTTTAAGACAAGGTGGTTCTGATGATGTACTTTTGTTTTGATCTGACTCTATTTTTAGGAATTTTAGGTTTTTAAATTTCTTAGCATTGGGCGTGATCGTCTCCTAATAGGTTGCTAGCTACTACTGCAGCCCAAATTCACATATATAGTTACGAGAGGCAGCGTGGCCGAGTGGTCCAAGGCGCAAGTGTTAGTCACCAGTCTTTTTGGAGGCACGGGTTCAAATCCTACCGCTGGTATACGATTATGACGTCATTGATCAATATTTAATATGGAATATGCAGTTTTTTGTAAAAAAACTGACTCTATTTTTAAAATAATTTGTTTTAATCAAAATAGTTTTTAGCCCCATTAATTTCCTTTAAAATGAGCGATTGAACAACTCTCTACGATGTTCCAGTGCCAAGCTATCTGTGTAATACTATAATTAAGTAGCGTATAAAATTTAGTATAGGCAAGAGGTCATTCTTTATTATAATTTTCCCAAAATAATATAAAAATTTTCCACTTCAGTTCAGACAAAAGTTATACTATGATTGTGATTATTTTCCATGAAGATAAAAAGTTTCATTTTAATTCTAAATTTTCTTAAATTCAATTCCGACCTTTCTCATAGAGATGAAAAAATTTAAAGTTCTGTTCCAAATATTTTCCCGGAAAAGAAAAGCTCAACTTCGATTCTGCATTTTCTCAATGAAAATGAAATAAGTTATTGATCAATTCTATTTTGACAAAATTTAAAATATTGTTCCAAATTTTTCATAGAAGATAGAAAAAGTTATACTTTGATATAATTCTAAATTTTCTTAAATTCAATTCCGACCTTTCTCAAAGAGATGAAAAAATTTAAAGTTCTGTTCCAAATATTTTCCCGGAAAAGAAAAGTTCAACTTAGATTCTGAATTTTCTTAATGAAAATGAAATAAGTTATTGATCAATTCTATTTTCCTAAAATAATATAAAATTTTCCACTTCAATTCATATTTTTCCACTTCAATTCATATTATTGTCATGGTGAACTTAAAACTGAAGTGGAAGCTTTTTATTTTCTCTTGAGAAATTAGAATTGAATTGTGTTCGTTGGTAAAATTCAGAAGAGAACTTGAACTTTTCTATCTTCTATGAAAAATTTGGAAGTATTTTAAATTTTTTCGTCTCTTTGAGAAAAATCTGAACTGAAGTGGAAAATTTTATATTATTTTAGGAAAATAGAATTGATCAATAACTTATTTCGTTTTCATTGAGAAAATTCAGAATCGAAGTTGAACTTTTCTTCTTCCGGGAAAATATTTGGAACAGAACTTTAAATTTTTTCATCTCTTTGAGAAAAATCTGAATTGAAGTGGAAAATTTTATATTATTTTAGGAAAATAGAATTGATCAATAACTTATTTCTTTTCATTGAGAAAATTCAGAATCGAAGTTGAACTTTTCTTTTCCGGGAAAATATTTGGAACAGAACTTTAAATTTTTTCATCTCTTTGAGAAAGGTCGGAATTGAATTTAAGAAAATTTAGAATTATATCAAAGTATAACTTTTTCTATCTTCTATGAAAAATTTGGAACAATATTTTAAATTTTGTCAAAATAGAATTGATCAATAACTTATTTAATTTTCATTGAGAAAATTCAGAATCGAAGTTGAACTTTTCTTTTCCGGGAAAATATTTGGAACAGAACTTTAAATTTTTTCATCTCTTTGAGAAAGGTCGGAATTGAATTTAAGAAAATTTAGAATTAAAATGAAACTTTTTATCTTCATCGAAAATAATCACAATCATAGTATAACTTTTGTCTGAACTGAAGTGGAAAATTTTTATATTATTTTGGGAAAATAGAAATGATCAATAACTTATTTCATTTTCATTGAGAAAATTCAGAATCGAAGTTGAACTTTTCTTCACTTCTTTGAGAAAAAATTAAAAATTGAAGTGAAACTTTTAATCTTCATAGGAAATAATCAAAATCATAGTATAACTTTTCCTATCTTCTATGTAAAAATTTAGAACTGAACTTCAAATTTTTTATGTCATGGTGAACTTAAAACTGAAGTGGAAGTTTTTATTTTCTCTTGAGAAATTAGAATTGAATTGTGTTCGTTGGTAAAATTCAGAAGAGAACTTGAACTTTTCTATCTTCTATGAAAAATTTGGAAGTATTAATAAATTGTTTCATCTCTTTGAGAAAAATCTGAAGTGAAGTGGAAAATTTTTATATTATTTTGGGAAAATAGAATTGATCAATAACTTATTTCATTTTCATTAAGAAAATTCAGAATCGAAGTTGAACTTTTCTTCTTCCGAGAAAATATTTGGAACAGAACTTTAAATTTTTTCATCTCTTTGAGAAAAATCTGAATTGAAGTGGAAAATTTTATATTATTTTAGGAAAATAGAATTGATCAATAACTTATTTCATTTTCATTGAGAAAATTCAGAATCGAAGTTGAACTTTTCTTTTCCGGGAAAATATTTGGAACAGAACTTTAAATTTTTTCATCTCTTTGAGAAAGGTCGGAATTGAATTTAAGAAAATTTAGAATTAAAATGAAATTTTTTATCTTCATGGAAAATAATCACAATCATAGTATAACTTTTCCTATCTTCTATGGAAAAATTTAGAACTGAACTTTAAATTTTTTATGTCTTGGTGAACTTAAAACTGATGTGGAAGCTTTTTATTTTCTCTGGAGAAATTGGAATTGAATTATGTTCTTTGGTAAAATTCAGAAGAGAACCTGAACTTTTCTATCTTCTATGGAAAATTTGGAACAGTATTTTAAATTTTTTCATCTGTTAGGGAAAAATCTGAACTGAAGTGGAAAATTTTTATATTATTTTGGGAAAATAGAAATGATCAATAACTTATTTCATTTTCATTGAGAAAATTCAGAATCGAAGTTGAACTTTTCGTCACTTCTTTGAGAAAAATTAAAAATTGAAGTGAAACTTTTAATCTTCATAGGAAATAATCACAATCATAGTATAACTTTTCCTATCTTCTATGTAAAAATTTAGAACTGAACTTTAAATTTCTTATGTCTTGGTGAACTTAAAACTGAAGTGGAAGCTTTTTATTTTTTATAGCATATATCAAGATTCTTAGCAGTTCTTAGCTATTATTTATAATGCCATTATAACGGCATAGTTATGTGAGGCAGCGTGGTCGAGCGGTTTAAGGTGCTGGTGTTAGCCACTCTTCAATTCGGAGGCATGGGTTCGAATCCCACCGCTGACAGTATTTTATACCAAAGCTGATTATAATCTTGTTTTAGTTACTATGGACTGAAGTTCGTTCTTTACTATAATTCTTTTACATAAACTTCATTAATCGGATATTTTAATATATCCTATATGGTCTAGAGGTTTGGATAGCTCTCACTCAGTAGGCTTGAGTTCAGTTTGCGTATGGGAAATTTTTACTCATGATGATTTCTTAAGGAACATAATTAAAAATTTCTTAATACAATAAAAATAATTTGTTTTAATTACAAAATGTTTTTAACCCCATTAATTTCCTTTAAAATGAGCCATTGAACAACTCTCTACGATGTTCCAATGCCATGCTATCTGTTGAATTACTAACCTAAACTATAATTAAGTGGCGTATAAAATTTAGTATAGGCAAGAGGTCGTTCTTTATATATAAATTAAAAAATTACTATTACTGATTAGGCATCATAAATATTTTTGCAGTTTACATAATAATTTTAGCGATTAAGCCAAAAAAGAAAATTTTGGTTCCAGGAGTTTCGGTTACTATTGAGACAAGTAGCTATTATTACTATAGAGTTCATTACATGGACTGTTTTATTGCTTCAAAATTCAAATATCTTTGAAAAGACTGCAGTATGAAAATACATCAAAAATGCAATTTTTTTGACAAAATTGATTCTACTTTAAAAAGTATTTTATTTTTAAATACAAAAGTGACTAGATGTTGCAATTTCCTTTAAAATGAGCTATTATACAGCTCTCTATGATTTTCCAGTGCCCAGCTAGCTGAGCAGAAAGAAAAAGCGGAAAGAAAAAAATATCCCGTTTGTGGAGAATAACGTGGTAAAAGTCAATTTTCTTGATTTTCAAGCCAATATATTTTCTTTGTTATTCAAGCCAAAGGGCGGTAAGTTTCCTTTATAGAGGATTCGGACAAGGCGGTTCTAATGGTGTACTTTTTGTTTTGATCTGACTCTTTTTTTAGGAGTTGGGGGGTTTTATATTTCTTGACATTGGAGGTGATCGTCTCTTACTAGGTTGCTAGCTACCGCTGCAACCCGGATTATCCTAATGATCGTCTTTTAATATAATTATTTTCTACTCTGGGGCGTGATAGTCTCTTACTAGGTGTCTAGCTACCACTAAAACCCGGATTCAGAAAATGAGGCATCAAACTAAACCCAATATGTGCCAAGATTTATTCTTTACTAGGTTTTGGCCATCTCTAGAGCTATGCTATCAATTAAACTTACATAATCCCCATTTATAATTAACCAGACCGATTCCTTATTTAATTTTCTTAGTAAGTTAACCATTTTTTATCATGTCTTATATGTAACATATTCATCATGAGTATCCAATAGTACAATGGTAAACATAACCGCTTGTCAAGAGGGCAATCGGGGTTCGATTCCCCGTTGTAGGGAATTTTTAATTTGTTGACTTTAAATACAACTTTACAAGCCTACACTATAGTTAAACGACCCATACCAGTTAGTATAGGCAGGAGTTGGATCTTTATTATAACTCCTCACAAAAAAATGTCATTTATCAATCTTTAACATTAATTATAATCTTATTTTAGTTACTATGGGCTGGAAGTTTGTTCTCTACTGTAATTTAATTTATATCTAATATTCATGTAAACATCTTTAATTCTCTCTTAACAAAATGGGTTCTTAGCTCAGAGGTAGTGCCATCGACTGCAGATCGATAGGTCACCGGTTCGAATCCGGTCGGGCCCTAATTTTTCAAAAAGTAATTATGGTTTAAAATCTAATCACTGCTCTTTTACCCCAAACAAGATTTTAATTTATGTCTAATATTAATCATTAAGGAAAATGCATTATCTATATAATGATTTCTTATAATACATCAATTACTATGGATGAAAGTTCGATCTTTAATGTAATAATTATGACGTCACGGCGTAATGATTTTATTTCATGACGTCACGGCGCAATAGTATCATTTCATGACGTCTTCAGAAACAACAATATAATTTCGTGTATTTTCTATTCACGTCATAGCTCTAATATACAACAATGATGACATTCATTATTTATCTAGTAGGGTTTCAGACAAGGTAGTTCTAATGATGTACTTTTGTTTTGATTTGACTCTATTTTTAGGAGTTTTGGGTTTTTATATTTCTTAGCATTGGATTGATCGTCTCTTACTAGGTTGCTAGCTACTGCTGCAACCCAAATTCACATATATATTTATTTATGAGAGGCAGCCTGGCCGAGTGGTCCAAGGCACTGGTGTTAGCCACCAGTCTCTTCGGAGGCGTGGGTTCAAATCTTCCCGCTGGTATACGATTATGTTTGAAAGACTGCAGTGTGAAAAGACATCAAAAATGCAGTTTTTGGTGGAAAAATCTATTCTCTTTTAGAAATAATTTATTTTAGTTATTATAGATTTTTAACCCAATTAATTTCCTTTAAAATGAGCCATTGAACAACTCTCTACGATGTTCCAGTGCCAAGCTATCTCTGGATACAAAAGAAAAAAAGAAAAAAAAATATCCCGTTTAGGCAGAATGTTGTAGTAGCTGCCACTTTTCTTGATTTTCAAGCCAATATATTTCCCTTGCTGTTCAAGCCAAGGGACAGAAATTTTACTATACAGGGGTTTCGGACAAGGCGGTTCTAATGGTGTACTTTTTTTTTGATCTGACTCCTTTTTTAGGAGCTATGGGTTTTTATATTTCTTAACATTGGACGTGATCGTCTCTTACTAGGTTGCTAGCTACCGCTGCAACCCGGACAATAAAAATTACAAACAGGAAAAAGCCTACGGCTTTTTCTTCTTTGGAATAGTAAGAGACGATCCTCAAATAATCAGGCAGCTGGCTAGGCTTATAATTTGTTCTTTACATAAACTTCATTAATCGGATATTTCAATATATCCTATATGGTCTAGAGGTTGGGATAGCTCTCACCCAGTAGGCTTGAGTTCAATTTCTGTATGGGAAATTTTCACTTATGATGATTTCTTAAGGAACATAATTAAAATGTCTTAATGTAATAAAAATAATTTGTTTTAATTACAAAAGGTTTTTAACCCCATTAATTTCCTTTAAAATGAGCCATTGAACAACTCTCTACAATGTTCCAGTGCCATGCTATCTTTTGAATTACTAACCTATACTATAATTAAGTGGCGTATCAAGTTTAGTGTAGGCAAGAGGTCGTTCTTTATTATAAAAGTTTCCTATACAGGCGTTTCCGACAAGGCGGTTCTAATGGTGTACAATTGGACTGATCGTCTCTTGCTAGGTTGATATCTACTGCTGCAACCCAGATTCACATATATATTATTTATGAGAGGCAGCCTGGCCGAGTGGTCCAAGGCACTGGTGTTAGCCACCAGTCTCTTCGGAGGCGTGGGTTCAAATCTTACCGCTGGTATACGATTATGTTTGAAAGACTGCAGTGTGAAAAGACATCAAAAATGCAGTTTTTGGTGGAAAAATTTATTCTCTTTTAGAAATAATTTATTTTAGTTACTATAGATTTTTAACCCAATTAATTTCCTTTAAAATGAGCCATTGAACAACTCTCTACGATGTTCCAGTGCCAAGCTATCTGTGGAAAAGAAAAAAAGAAAAAAAATATCCCGTTTAGGCAGAATGTTGCAGAATGTAGTAGCTGCCCCTTTTCTTGATTTTCAAGCCAATATATTTCCCTTGCTGTTCAAGCCAAGGGACTGAAAGTTTCCTATGTTCGGACAAGGAGGTTCTAATGGTGTACTTTTGATTTTGATATGACTCCTTTTTTAGGAACTATGGGTTTTTATATTTCTTAACATTGGACGTGATCGTCTCTTACTAGGTTGCTAGCTTCCGCTGCAATTTGGATTACCTAAACTATAGTTAAGTGGCCTATAAAATTTAGTATAGGCAAAAGGTCGTTCTTTATTATAAATTTTGATCTGAATTTTTTGTGGGAGTTATGGGTTTTTATATTTCTCAACATTGGAGGTGATCGTCTCTTACTAGGTTGCTAGCTACCGCTGCAACCTGGATTACTCTATTACAAACAGGAAAAAGCCTATGGCTTTTTCTTAATTTGAATAGTAAGAGACGACCTGGCTACAACCTACGCTTATGACATCATTGATCTATCTTTAACATTAATTATAATCTTATTTTAGTTACTATGGGCAGGAAGTTTGTTCTTTACTGTAATTTATATTTCTTAACATTGGACGTGATCGTCTCTTACTAGGTTGCTAGCTACCGCTGCAACCCAGATAAATATAAATATTGCATTCACTTATTACGTCACATAAGGTTATCTTTTAATGTATTATTACAAACAGGAAAAAGCCTACGGCTTTTTCTTCTTTGGAATAGTAAGAGACGAACCTCAAGGAATCAGGCAGCTAACTAAGTCTAATATAAGAAATTGTTTGTTCTTCTAATGATCATCTTTTAATTTGGCGTTTCTTACTAGGTTGCTAGCTACCACTTAAACCCGGATTATGTAATAGGTTGCTAGCTACCGCTGCAACCTAGATATTCTTATTTCTGCTACTATGGGCTAAGGTTCGTTCTTTCATGTAAAACTAGCAAAACATTTTTTAAGCCTGATGAAGATTTAACTAATGTGTCAAAAGTAAGGTTGCAAGTCGACGATTTTGTTTTAGCCTTATTATAATTTGTATGGTGAAATAATAATATGCATATGGCTCTTAAATCATACTTCTTTATGGTTCCATATGGTCTAGCGGCTAGGATAGTTAACTTTCACTTAACAGGCTCGGGTTCGATTCCCGGTGTGGGAAAACTCTATAATCTTCGAATATTTGAACCTTTTATAACTTATAATGATGTATAATATAAATATAAAGTTGCGTATGCAAGTTAGTATAGGGAAGAGTTCGATCTTTATTATAAACATTGGACGTGATCTCTTACTAGGTTGCTAGCTACCGCTGCAACCCGGATCTGGACTGAAAACTAAAATAATTGCAATTAGAAGACAATAATGTGGAGATAATTACTTTACGGGTTACAAACCAAAAAAAGTTTGGTTCCAGAATACAATAATAACTTTGAACTGAGATGAAAAAAAATTTTATTCCAGGAGACAAAAAGTAAAACTAATTATAAAATTTTCATGTATTTTTGTTGTTTAAATTAAGAAATTACTATTACTGATTAGGCATCATAGATATTTTTGCAGTTTACATAATAATTTTAGCGATTAAGCCAAAAAGAAAAGTTTGGTTCCAGGAGTTTCGGTTACTATTGAGACAAGTAGCTATTATTACTATAGAGTTCATTACCATGAACTGTTTGATTGCTTCAAAATTGAAATATCTTTGAAAAGACTGCAGCATGAAAATACATCAAAAATGCAATTTTTTTGACAAAATTGATTCTACTTTAAAAAGTATTTTATTTTTAATTACAAAAGTGACTAGATGTTGCAATTTCCTTTAAAATGAGCTATTATACAGCTCTCTATGATTTTCCAGTGCCCAGCTAGCTGAGAAGAAAAATCAAGCGGAAAGAAAAAAATATCCCGTTTGTGGAGAATAACGTGGTAAAAGTCAATTTTCTAGATTTTCAAGCCAATATATTTTCTTTGTTATTCAAGCCAAAGGGCGGTAAGTTTCCTTAATAGGGGTTTCGGACAAGGTGGTTCTAATGGTATACTTTTTGTTTTGATCTGACTCTTTTTTTAGGAGTTAGAGGTTTTATATTTCTTTACATTGGAGGTGATCGTCTCTTACTAGGTTGCTAGCTACCGCTGCAACCCGGATGATCGAGCCTTTATGCAAAATATAATTTCGTGTTTTTCTATTCACGTCATAGCTCTAATATAAAACTATAATGACATTTATTATTTATCTAGTAGGGTTTAAAACAAGGTAGTTCTAATGATGTACTTTTGTTTTGATTTGACTCTATTTTTAGGAGTTTTGTTATATTTCATAGCATTGGACTGATCGTCTCTTACTAGGTTGCTAGCTACTGCTGCAACCCGAATTCACATATATATTTATTTATGAGAGGCAGCCTGGCCGAGTGGTCCAAGGCACTGGTGTTAGCCACCAGTCTCTTCGGAGGCGTGGGTTCAAATCTTACCGCTGGTATACAATTATGTTTGAAAAACTGCAGTGTGAAAAGACATCAAAAATGCAGTTTTTTGTGAAAAAATTTATTCTCTTTTGGAAATAATTTATTTTAGTTACTATAGATTTTCAACCTAATTAATTTCCTTTAAAATTCAAGGGACAGAAAGTTTCCTATACAGGGGTTTCGGACAAGGCGGTTCTAATGGTGTACTTTTTGTTTTGATCTGACTCCTTTTTTAGGAACTATGGGTTTTTATATTTCTTAACATTGGACGTGATCGTCTCTTACTAGGTTGCTAGCTACCGCTGCAACCCGGATAATTGGTATGGTGAAATAATAATATGCATATGGTTCTTAAATCATACTTCTTTATGGTCTCATTTGGTCTAGTAGCTAGGATAGTTAACTTTCACTTAAGAGGACCGGGTTCGATTCCCGGTGAGGGAAAATTTTTAACTCTATAATCTTCGAACATTCGAACCTTTTAATAATTTATAATGATGTATAATATAAATACTGTAATCTTCACTATAGTAAAGTTGCCTATGCAAGTTAGTATAGGGAAGAGTTCGATCTTTATTATATACTGATGGAAATTATATAATCCCTATTTATGTTTTAGTTAACATGGGCAAGGTGTCGTTCTTTATTGTAATATATTTCCTAAAATTGGACGTGATCGTCTCTTACTAGGTTGCTAGCTACCGCAGCAACCCAAATAACTACTACATAAGATTCTCTTGACTGACACAATTTTATGATGAACTATGTTGATCCTTTATGTAAAAAATTTGGATCCCTTGGTGTACTTTTTGTTCTGATCTGACTCTTTTTTAGGAGTTATGGGGTTTTATATTTCTTAACATTGGACGTTATTGTCTCTTACTAGGTTGCTAGCTACCGCTGCAACGCGGATTAATGTAAAAACAGGAGAAAGCCTATGGCTTTTTCTTAGTTGGAATAGCAGTAGATGATGCTCGTGCTAACTTAGCTTTTAGTTACTATGTTGCCATTCGATTTTTCTTAGTTGGAATAGCAGTAGACGATGCTTGTGCTAAATTAGCTTTTAGATACTATGTGCCGTGGTTTGTTCTTTACTAGGTTTTAGCTATATTCGATGAAACTTACATAGTGCACATTTATAAAGAACTGTATCGATCCCTCGTGTATCATACTGTTAATTTTAAAACTTCAATTAATGACGTCATAGTCCAAGTGGCAAGCACAATCGGCCTTTAACCGAAAGGTTGTAGGTTCAAAGCTACCAGAAATCATTTTCTTTTAATTTGTAATTCAGCTATCAATAAAACCATATCATTACTATATCATTAAGTATGATTAAGTTGAGTATGCAATTTAGTATAGGCAAGAGTTCGTTCTTTATTATAATGTCGTTTGTGAAGAATATCGTGGTAAAGTCAATTTTCTTGATTTTCAAACAACTTATTTTCCTTCTTATTCAAGCAAAGGGACGGTAAGTTTGCTATATAGGAGTTTTAGACAAGGTGGTTCTAGTAGTAACGTCTTTTAATGTAAATACCCCTGGAATCACCATATATCAGTTACTAAGGGTGAGAGATCGTTCTTTACTGTAAACTACCAATGCAAACCGGATTTCATAACATTGGACTGATCGTCTCTTACTAGGTTGCTAGCTACCGCTGCAACCCAGATTCTATGCTGTATGATTACAAACAGGAAAAAGCCTACGGCTTTTTCTTCTTTGAAATAGTAAGAGACGCACCTCAAACAATCAAGTAGCTAACTAAGTCCAAATTATGCAATAGTTTGTTATTCCAATGATCGTCTCTTAATGTAATCTTCTTTTAAAGAAGGAAAAGCCAATCGTTTAATATTGATCCCTTACTACAGGTGGATTTGAACCCGCAAACCTCGAATCATGAGGCACACTTTCATCCATTGTGCTGTAGTAAGGTATTCATTGATTTGATTTTTCCACAAATCTGTGTATATACGGATAAATAGATTTTGATAAACGTATTCTAACGGCTATAATAACTTGACTATTCATTATAATGATTCCTTACTGTAATCACTCTATTCACGTCATAGCTCTAATATAAAACTATGATGATCTTATATAGTAATTATGACGTCACTGCATCAAAAATACAGTTTTTATTGGAAAAATTTATTCTCTTTTAGAAATAATTTATTTTAGTTACAAAAGGTTTTTAACCCAATTAATTTCCTTTAAAATGAGCTATTGAACAACCCTCTACGATGTTCCAGTGCCAAGCTATCTCTGGAAAAGAAAGAAAAAAAAAAGAAAAAAATATCCCGTTTGGGGAGAATAACGTGGTAAAAGTCAATTTTCTTGATTTTCAAGCCAATATATTTCCCTTGCTGTTCAAGCCAAGGGACAGAAAGTTTCCTATACAGGGGTTTTGGACAAGGCGGTTCTAATGGTGTACTTTTTGTTTTGATCTGACTCCTCTGTTAGGAACTACGGGTTTTTATATTTCTTAACATTGGACGTGATCGTCTCTTACTAGGTTGCTAGCTACCGCTGCAACCCGGATTTAAAACACAGTTAGAAATGCTTTTTTCTTGAGTCGGTGTTCCAGGAATTTGTTCTAAATCATTAGTCTTACAAACACATATACTAATAACCCTAACAGGCTCGTTTTCGCCATAATTGAAAAACATTGCTTTTCCTTCGCTGTTGATAGGTATGCTTGTATATATATTTTTATTGCTGCTACATAAACTGCAATTGCTCCTTCCAAAATTAATATACGAATTTTCAAAGAAGTACGCCTCCGTATATTCACTGTGTTGTCGAACATTTTCCATTGCATCTATAAACTGTTCCGCAGTTGCCAATCCATACCTTGGAAGCTTTTCATTAAACTGACAACATTTCTTTTGGATATTACTATGAAGCTTTGCCAAAGCATTTCTAGCCGACTTTTCAACAGCATCCGCTCTTTCAAAGAGAATTTTAATCTGTAATTTTGAATACTTTTCGTGATCCTGGTAAAACATGCGTAAAATGTTTCTCAATTTCCGAAGATCAGCCTGCATTTTTGCCATCTTCTTGTATTTCTGAATGTAATTTTTCCCTTTGTCCTTATGCGTTCTTCGGTACAACCTCGCAGAGAATTTAATTTTTTCATTATAGCTTTTGTAACCCCAGTATCTACCCATTATTCTGGTAGCAACTTTTTTCTTATGTTTGTTTCGGTAATCTTCATCATTATCATACCGTTCCTTGCTCATTTGTCTAGCCTGCTCAATTGTTGCTTCTCTATAAAGTTTATCATTGTGATAACGCTCTTTGATCTTTTGTCTAGCCTGCTCAATTCTTGCTTCTCTGTAATCTTCATCATTTTGATAACGCTCCTTGATCTTTTGTTTGGCTGTCTCAATTTTCACTTCTCGATACACCTGGACGGTTGAATACCTTTGCTTTTGGTTTTTCTTATATTTGATGCGGTAATATTCATCATTATGATAACTCTCCTTGAACTTTTGTTTGGCTGTCTCAATTTTTGAATGTCTATAATCTTCATCATTGAGATAACACATCTTGCTGTTTTGTTTGATTACTTCTCGATACACCTGGTCGGTTGAATACCTTTGCTTTTTTCTTTTCAAGATACTATCTCTGTTGTTTGTGTAGTACTGTTTTTTCAACTTGCGTATAGCTTGCTTCGATCTAACCATTATCTAATCAAGAATGAGAACGTTTACATCTTTGTCGTTCTTAAGTAGTAATTATGACGTCACGGCGTAATGATTTTATTGACGTCATGGCGCAATGATATTATTTCATGACGTCTTCAGGAACAACAATATATTTTCGTGTTTTTCTATTCACGTCATAGCTCTAATATAAAAAACTATGATGCCATTCATTATTTATCTAGTAGGGTTTCAGACAAGGTAGTTCTAATGATGTACTTTTGTTTTGATCTGACTCTATTTTTAGGAGTTTTGGGTTTTTATATTTCTTAGCAAGGGACTGATCGTCTCTTGCTAGGTTGCTAGCTACTGCTGCAACCCAAATTATAAGAGGCAGCCTGGCCGAGTGGTCCAAGGCACTGGTGTTAGCCACCAGTCTCTTCGGAGGCGTGGGTTCAAATCTTACCGCTAGTATACGATTATGTTTGAAAGACTGCAGTGTGAAAAGACATCGAAAATGCAATTTTGGTGGAAAAATTTATTCTCTTTTAGAAATAATTTATTTTAGTTACTATAGATTTTTAACCCAATTAATTTCCTTTAAAATGAGCTATTGAACAACTCTCTACGATGTTCCAGTGCCAAGCTATCTCTGGAAACAAAGAAAAGAGAAAAAAAAAGAAAAAAATATCCCGTTTAGACAGAATATTGTAATAGCTGCCACTTTTCTTGATTTTCAAGCCAATATATTTCCCTTGCTGTTCAAGCCAAGGGACAGAAAGTTTCCTTTACAGGGGTTTCTGACAAGGCGGTTCTAATGGTGTACTTTTTGTTTTGATCTGACTCCTTTTTTAGGAACTATGGGTTTTTATATTTCTTAACATTGGAGGTGATCGTCTCTTACTAGGTTGCTAGCTACCGCTGCAACCCGGATACTAACTACATCCAACGACTATGACGTCATTGGTCAATATTGTATATAAAAAATTAAGTTTTTCGTAAAAAATAATTAATTAAAAAAAATTAAGTACAAATACCGTTATTAGAATAACGTGGTTAAAGTAAATTTTCTTGATTTTCAAGCCAATATGTTTTCTTTGTTATTTAAGCCAAAGAACGGTAAATTTGCTATAAATAAGTTTTGAACAAGGCGGTTCTAATAGTGTGCTTTTTGTTTTGATTAGAATCTTTTTTCAGGAGTTATGGGTTACTTTAGTATTTATTTACTATGGGGCGTGATCGTCTCTTACTAGGCTGCTAGCTACCGCTGCAACCCGTAGGCAAGAGGTCGTTGTTTATTATTACTTTCGCAAAACTTCATAGTAATATCCAAAAGAAATGTTGCATGTTTAGTGAAAAGCTTTCAAGGTATGGACCGGCAACTGTGGAACAGTTTACAGATGTAATGGGAAATCTTATACATCACTGTGAATATATGGAGGCATAATTGTCCTTTACTTAGTTTCAGCTTAAATTCGATGATCGAGCCTTTATGTACTATCATTATTTATCTAGTAGGGTTTCAGACAAGGTAGTTCTAATGATGTACTTTTGTTTTGATTTGACTCTATTTTTAGGAGTTTTGTTATATTTCTTAGCATTGGACTGATCGTCTCTTACTAGGTTGCTAGCTACTGCTGCAACCCAAATTCACATATATATTTATTTATGAGAGGCAGCCTGGCCGAGTGGTCCAAGGCACTGGTGTTAGCCACCAGTCTCTTCGGAGGCGTGGGTTCAAATCTTACCGCTGGTATACGATTATGTTTGAAAGACTGCAGTGTGAAAAGACATCAAAAATGCAGTTTTTGGTGGAAAAATTTATTCTCTTTTAGAAATAATTTATTTTAGTTACTATAGAATTTTAATCCAATTAATTTCCTTTAAAATGAGCTATTGAACAACCCTCTACGATGTTCCAGTGCCAAGCTATCTCTGGATACAAAAGAAAAAAAGAAAAAAAATATCCCGTTTAGGCAGAATGTTGTAGTAGCTGCCAGTTTTCTTGATTTTCATGCCAATATATTTCCCTTGCTGTTCAAGCCAAGGGACAGAAAGTTTTCTATACAGGGGTTTCGGACAAGGCGGTTCTAATGGTGTACTTTTTGTTTTGATCTGACTCCTTTGTTAGGAACTATGGGTTTTTATATTTCTTAACATTGGACGTGATCGTCTCTTACTAGGTTGCTAGCTACCGCTGCAACCGGAGCTAGCTACCGCTGCAACCCGGATTTAAATATAACTTTACAAGCCTACACTATAGTTAAGCGACCCATACCAGTTAGTATTGGCAAGAGTTGGATCTTTATTATAATTATTCTCTCTTAAAAATAATTTATTTTAGTTACAAAAGATTTTTAACCCAATTAATTTCCTGTAAAATGAGCCATTGAACAACTCTCTACGATGTGCCAGTGCCAAGCTATCTGTGGAAAAGAAAAAAAAAAGAAAAAAATATCCCGTTTAGGCAGAATGTTGCAGTGGCTGCCACTTTTCTTGATTTCAAGCCAATATATTTCCCTTGCTGTTCAAGCCAAGGGACAGAAAGTTTCCTATATAGGGGTTTCGGACAAGGCGGTTCTAATAGTTTACTTTTTGTTTTGATCTGACTCCTTTTTTTGGAGCTAAGGGTTTTTATATTTCTTAACATTGGACGTGATCGTCTCTTACTAGGTTGCTAGCTACCGCTGCAACCCGGATTACAAACAGGAAAAAGCCTACGGCTTTTTCTTCTTTGAAATAGTAAGAGACGAACCTCAAACGATCAACTAGCTAACTAAGTCCAATGTATGCAATGGTTTGTTATTGTAATGATCTTCTTTTAATGTAATTATATTTCTTAACATTGGACGTGATCGTCTCTTACTAGGTTGCTAGCTACCGCTGCAACCCGGAATAATAAAACTATGATGACATTCATTAGTTATCTAGTGGGGTTTCAGACAAGGTGGCTCTAATGATGTACTTTTGTTTTGATCTGACTCTATTTTTAGGAGTTCTGGATTATTATATTTCTTAGCATTGGACTGACCGTCTCTTACTAGGTTGCTAGCTACTGCTGTAACCCGGATTCACATATATAGTTATCAGAGTCAGTCTGGCCGAGTGGTCCAAGGCGCTGGTGTTGGCCACGAGTATCTTCGGAGGCGTGGGTTCATATCTTACCGCTGGTATACGATTATGATTTATGTAAAAAAAATCAAATATCTTTGAAAAGACTGAAGTATGAAAAGACATCAAAAATGCAGGTTTTAGTGAAAAAATTTATTCTCTCATAGAAATAATTTATTTTAGTTACGAAAGATTTTTAACCCAATTAATTTCCTTTAAAATGAGCCATTGAACAACTCTCTATGATGTTCCAGTGCCAAGCTATCTTTGGAAAAGAAAAAAAAAATATCAGGTATTGGCAGAATGTTGTAGTAGCTGCCACTTTTCTTGATTTTCAAGCCAATATATTTCCCTTGCTGTTCAAGCCAAGGGACAGAAAGTCTCCTAAACAGGGGTTTCGGACAAGGCGATTCTAATGGTGTACATTTTGTTTCAATCTGACTCCTTTTTTAGGAGTTATGGGTTTTTATATTTCTTAACATTGGACGTGATCGTCTCTTACTAGGTTGCTAGCTACCGCTGAAACCCGGATAGCTACCCCTGGAACCACTGTATATCAGTTACTATGGGTGAGAGATCGTTCTTTACTGTAAATGGCCGAGTGGTCCAAGGCACTGGTGTTAGCCACCAGTCTCTTCGGAGGCGTGGGTTCAAATCTTACCGCTGGTATACGATTATGTTTGAAAGACTGCAGCGTGAAAAGACATCGAAAATGCAGTTTTTGGTGGAAAAATTTATTCTCTTTTAGAAATAATTTATTTTAGTTACAAAAGGTTTTTAACCCAATTAATTTACTTTAAAATGAGCTATTGAACAACCCTCTACGATGTTCCAGTGCCAAGCTATCTGTGGAAAAGAAAAAAAAAAAGAAAAAAGAAAAAAATATCCCGTTTGGGGAGAATAACGTGGTTAAAGTCAATTTTCTTGATTTTCAAGCCAATATATTTCCCTTGCTGTTCAAGCCAAGGGACAGAAAGTTTCCTATACAGGGGTTTCGGACAAGGCGGTTCTAATGGTGTTCTTTTTGTTTTGATCTGACTCCTTTGTTAGGAACTATGGGTTTTTATATTTCTTAACATTGGACGTGATCGTCTCTTACTAGGTTGCTAGCTACCGCTGTAACCCGGATAAATCAAAAAGATATTCCAAGAAAGATGCAATACGATATTAATTTTCAAGAGAACAAGTTGCTTTATTCAACAAATGGCCTCAATCTTAAAGGCAAAGTCGGTATGATAATATTGTACCCTCTTTATAGAGTTAATTTTAATAACTACTAGATGAGATCCTCTTGACTAACACCATTTATGATCGATCCTTATGCCCCACTATACAAGTTTGTATAGGCAAAAGTTCGTTCTTTATTGTAAAACATTCCAATTTACAGTATCGATCCTTTATGTAAAAAACAGCAACATAACATAACACAACATAACATCAATATAACATAACCAAGAAACATCATAACCATCAACAAAACATAACCATGAAACAACATCAACATAACAACATAACATAGCAACATAACATAACACTCGTAACCAACAAACAATATAACCATCAAACAGGTTTAGAAAGAGGTGTGGTCTTGTACGTACAGGGATTATAGGCCTCTGATTGGCCCAGAAAAAGACACGCAATCTTGTACTGTTAGACTGGTTATAGATGGCAGAAGAGGTGCCCCGTCGCATCAATAGATGCATTCCTACTATCTATGTACAAAATCCATTTAAATTTTACTGACTAAAGTATATTAATCAAGTTATAACAGAATTATTGTTCATAATACCTTGCGATCACGTAGTGCATAAAGCTTTGCATCCTGATCGAAGGGTGGCAGAATCAATCCCACGTATCTCAAGGAAAGGTCATTAACATTCCACTTGCTGTTAGAATTTTTGTTATAATAATAATAATAATAATAATAATATTTATTCACCCACCATCTACAAAAATAGATTATAGTGGAGCACTACAAAAAGAAAAAAGAAAAGAAAAAGAAACCAGGCTCAAAAATATAAAGATACAACACTCATTGTAATTCACGACACTCAAATAAATGCAGGTGAGAAACGTCGTCTATCTAATTTAACTTTTAGCACTGAATTATTTCAGATGCTAGACCATTGTTTGGATGGCTCTTTAAGACCATATTTTTCAAGGCGGGAATTCCTATAACAAGCTCGAATAATGACGTTAAAATCGTATATTTCTAGTCAAATGTAACCACTTTGACGTCGTATATACCAGAGACCTCTTTTTTCCCCGTTGCATCAGGTACTATGAGATAGACCAAAGTCTATCTCATTGTATACAACGGGGAAAAGAAAAAGAGGTCTGTGGTAAGAAAGAGGTCCTTACTGTAACCGTCGGTGAGAACTTTTAATATGTTGAATTAAAAGCAATATATTTTAAATTTAAAATTTAAAAAAGAATCTCGTTTTATTTACGTCCTAAACAAAAAAAATGAAGATAATATGAATGAACCAATGGATTAAGTTTCTTTGGGCTAGAGTTCGTTCTTTACTATGAAATTTCCTTTATAAATTTCCTATACCAGTATAGTTTCCTTTATAAGTTTCCTATACCAGTATAGTTTTCTTTATAAATTTCTTATACCAATATAGTATCAAAACAGGAAAAAGCCTGTGGCTTTTACTTATTTGGTAAAGCAAGAGACGAACCTCAAAAGGTCAGGCAACTAACTTCCATTCATAAGATGATTTTACTATCTTAACTTTTAGTTATTTTATGCCGTGGTTTGTTATTTACTAAGTTTTCAGCTATATCCGATGAAACTAGCATAGGCCCAATTTACAATGAGTTGTATTGGTCCTTTATGTACTAAAACTAAAATAAAATAAAAACTGATTTATTCAATTTTTACGTCACGTCATATATGGTTATTAGTACACAATCGGTGTTAGATATTACGTCACGTCACTTATTACGTCATATATGGTTATTAGTAGACAATCGGTGTTGGAAATTGGACTTGCTTCAAAAATCAAATATCTTTTAAAATATGCGGTATGAAAAGACGTCAAAAATGCAGTTTTTTGTACAAAGTGATTCTATTTTGGAAGTTTTTGTTTTTTAATTAAAAAGGCACTAGAACTTGTAATTTCTGTTCGAATGAAGCCCTCTTTCGAACTTCTAGGACCAAGGGGTTGATACAATCAACGCTGGGAAAAGAAAAAACAAACAAATAAACACGCATCCGCGATCTTTCTTCAGGCAAAAATACCAAATTCCCCATTTTTGAAACCTGTACAGTAAGATTTTCTGATAAACTGAATCTGGCGGTGTGATTTTAATTAAGATTCTATGACTTTTAGGGTTTCCCCCTTTTTTCAAAAATAAGGCAAATTTTTCTCAGGCTCGTAACTTTTTATGGGTATGATAAAACTTGATGAAACTTATATACTTAAAATCAGCGTAAAAATCCAATTCTTTTGATGTATCTAATGGTGTCTATTGGTATCTATTGGGGTCCATTTTTAGAGTTCCGGTTACTATTGAGACGAGTCTCTCTTACTATACAGTTCGTTACCACGAACTGTTTGATATACATTAGCCATTAAATTATTACTCATTAAAGTAAATTAGCAAAGTTATACAAGAATTATTGTTAATAATACCTTGCGAAGACATAGTGGATAAAGCAGCACCTTCTGACCGAAGGTTGGCAGGTTCAATCCCACGTGTCGCAAGGAAATTTATGTAGATGCATAATTTTTGTCTCTAAGACATCGGCTTATAATATAATTTACATAATAAATTTAGCGATCCTGAACTAAGAACTAAAATAAAAAAAAAATAAATTCTACAAAAATGAAGCACAACGTTATAGAGATAAGCACTTTAGGAGTTGAGTCAAAAGCAGTTTGGCTCCAGGAGGCAAGCAAAACGTTTTCTGCTAAAGAGCTATAGAAAAATTTAGTTTTTCGTAAGAAAGTGATTTTGTTTTTGAAATTATTTTTGTTAATTATGAAAGGTTTTTAAATACATCAATTTCCTTTAAAATGAGCCATTATACAGCTTTCTATGATTTTCCAGTGCCCAACTAGCTGTGGGAAAAAAAAACTGGAAAAACAAACCATCTGTCGATGCAGAGTATCGTGGTTTCAGCCACTTTTCTTGATTTCCAAGCCAATATATTTTCCTTGCTTTTCAAGCCAAGGGACGGTAAGTTTCCTCTATAAGGATACTGACAATGCACTTCTAATATTGTACTTTGTTTTTTTTATCTGATTCTAGTTTTAGAAGTTATGGACTATTTTATTTTTTACTATTGGGCGTGATCGTCTCTTACTATGTTGCTATCTACCGCTTCAACCCGGATGAAGGAATCATTATACAGATGATTATTTAAATCATGTTCGTTAATCCGGGTTGCAGCGGTAGTAGTAAGAGACGACCAATTCCAATGCTAAGAAATATAATAACCCATAACTCCTAAGGATAGCGTTAGATCAAAACAAAAGTACACTATTAGAACCGAAACCCCTATATAGGAAACTTACCGTTCCTTGACTTGAATAACAAGGGAAATATATTGGCTTGAAAATCGAGAAAAATGGCTGCAACCAGGATATTCTGCATCGAGGGAATCTTTTTTTCTTTTTTTTCTCCGTTGTTAGCAGGGCACTGGAACATCATAGAGAGTTGTTTAATGGCTAACTTCTTAGGAAATTGATATATTTAAAAAGCTTTTCTAATTTACAAAAATAATTTTTGAAATGGAATCAATTTTTTACGAAAAACTGTATTTTCATGTACAAAATTGATGAATGACGTTGTAACCTTAGATTGTAACCATATGTTATAATGTTAGCTATAGTTACATCAGTACAGAATCGCTAATGTTTTTATGAAAACTACAAAAATATTTGTGGTGTCTTGGCAATAATGCTAATTTTTTAATTCAAACTAGAGAAATATCTGAATTTTTTCTTAGTTAATTTCTTTTTTTGTTCGATTTAATCAACAAAAGTTTTATTTCATCTCTCACTTCAAAGTTATAATTGTCTCCTGGAACCAAACGTTTTTTAAGTCAACCTCTAAAGTGTGCATCTCTTGTGTTATATTTCCGTAGAAAAGAAATTCCTTTTTTTTTAATTTCAGTTCAGAGTCACTAAGGTTATTATGTAAACTGCAAAAATATTTATAGTGCCTGAACAATAGTATTAATTTTTTAGTTAAAACTAGAAAAATACTTGAAAATTTTAAAACTAGTTTTTTTTTTGTTCGATTTAATCAAGAAAAGTTTTATTTCATCTCTCACTTCATAGTTTTAATTGTCTCCTGGAACCAAACGTTTTTTAAGTCAACCTCTAAAGTGTGTATCTCTTGTGCTATATTTCTGTAGAAAAGAAATTCATTTTTTATTTTATTTTAGTTTTCAGTTCAGACTCACTAAGGTTATTATGTATACTGCAAAAATATTTAGTATGTCTGAGCAATAATATTAATTTTTTGATTCCGACTAGAAAAATACTGAAAATTTTAAAATTATTTTTTTTTGCTCGATTTAATCAACGAAAGTGTTATTTCATCTCTCTCTTCAAATTTATAATTGTCTCCTGGAACCAAACTTTTTTGGGCTTAACTTCTAAAGTATGTATCTTTTGTGTTATATTTCTATAGAATAGAAATTCAATTTTTTTATTTTATTTTAGTTTTCAGTTCAGACTCACTAAGGTTATTATGTATACTGCAAAAATATTTAGTATGTCTGAGCAATAATATTAATTTTTTGATTCCGACCAGAAAAATACTGAAAATCTTAAAATTAGTTTTGTTTTTTTGCTCGATTTAATCAATGAAAGGGTTATTTCATCTCTCACTTCAAAGTTATAATTGTCTCCTGGAACCAAACTTTTTTTGGCTCAACTTCAAAAGTGTGTATCTTTTGTGTTATATTTCTATAGAATAGAAATTCAATTTTTTATTTTATTTTAGTTTTCAGTTCATTATGCAAACTGCAAAAATATTTATGGTGTCCTAGTAAGAATTTTTATTTTTTATTTCAAGCTAGAAAAATAACTAAAAATTTTAAACTTAGTTTTGTTTTTTGTTAGGTTCTTGATACTCGACGCGTAACTTGAATTTGTCTTGTAGCCGTGAACAGAATATCTGTTAAATGTATTTTACTGACTGTAGTTCGGAAAATGATGACAATGGCGAGGTTAGAGAAATCATATTGGGTGTATGTGCCATGAGTCAAAAAAGCAATTCGAAGCCCATGACTGAAATTTTGCGTCGATTGACATATTTTGAGTATATAACGCCGATAATTTTCTCAGAAGGGGATATTTTAAACAAACCTGTTGAAGAATGGCCGTTGTGTAATTGTCTCATTTCATTTTATTCAAATGGCTTTCCCTTAGAAAAAGCGGTGGAATATGTGAAACTCCGAAAACCGTATGTTATTAATGACCTTGAAAAGCAGTTTGATATGCAAAATCGTTGTAAAATTTATAGTTTGCTGAAAAAAAAAGGTATACCCCTGCCTAGGTATGCCATCTGTAATAGAGACTCTTTAAATTCAGAAGAGCATGACCAACTTACTGAGTTTGATGACAGTATTGAAATTAATGGTGTTGTATTTGAAAAACCATTTGTTGAAAAGCCTATGTCTGCAGAAGATCACAACATATGCATATACTATCCAGCCTCTGCTGGAGGAGGTTGTCAAAAACTATTCCGAAAAAGTAAAAGCAAAAGCAGTATTTATTCCTCAGAGTCTCGGGTGCGTCAAACTGGATCTTTCATTTATGAAGATTTCATGCCTACAGACGGCATTGATGTTAAAGTATATACTGTTGGCCCAAATTATGCCCACGCCGAAGCAAGAAAGGCACCAGCACTCGATGGTAAAGTCGAACGTGATGAAAACGGGAAAGAAATACGATTTCCAGTCATGCTCACCAAATATGAGAAATTAATTGCCAGAAAAGTCTGCCAAGTTTTCAAGCAAAAAATATGCGGTTTTGATCTTTTAAGAGCTAACGACAAGTCCTATGTATGCGATGTAAATGGTTTTAGCTTTGTTAAATCCTCTCAAAAGTATTATGATGATTGTGCAAACATCATAGGTAATATGGTTTTGAGAAAGTTAGCCCCGTCTCTTCATATCCCATGGGAAATACCATTTCAACTCGAAGACCCGCCAGTCGTACTGACAACAGCAGGCAAAATGATGGAATTAAGGTGTGTTATTGCAGTAATGAGACATGGAGATAGAACTTCAAAGCAAAAATTAAATTAGAAGTTCAACATCCTCATTTCTTTACACTGTTTGAGAAATATGATGGTTATAAAAACGGACAAATTAAATTACAAAATGCGACAGATCTTTGTGAAATACTTACTATTACTAAGATAGTTCTCTCTGAAATTGAAGGTAAATTGAATGAAAATTCAGAAAAAGACATACTTCAAAGGAAACTAAAACAAATAAGAGCAGTTCTCGAAATGTCTGGCAGATTTTCGGAATTCAATAGAAAAGTGCAGCTAAAATACCAGCCTGAAAAAAGCCTACAAGCGCAAAAGATGATAAACAAATCACAAAAGCTCCATCTTTGATTTTGGTTTTGAAATGGGGTGGAGAATTGACACCCGAAGGTAGACAGCAAGCTGAGAAACTTGGTAAGAAATTTCATAATCTATATCCGGGAGGACAAGACGGTACTACTCGTATTCAAGGACGGGGGCTTCTTCGTTTACACTCGTCGCTTAGACAAGACTTGAAAATATATGCCACAGATGAAGGCCGCGTTCAAAAAACAGCAGCTGCTTTTACCAAAGGCTTACTTGATCTTGAAGGAAAGCTCACTCCCATTCTCGCACAAATGGTCAAGAGTGCGAATACCCATAATTTGATTGATAATGATCATGAAACAAGCAAATTAAAAAAGGATGTTAAAATTAGGCTTCATGAACTGCTGGAAGTGGATCGGGAACTTAGCAAAAAGACCACCAGATGATCAATCCTTGCAGTAATCCTGCTATAGAATCTGCTCTGAACTTTATTATAAATCCTTTCAAGTGTTGTGAGCATATTTTAAAACTTATTCAACAACTGAATGACGATATCCAAGAAAAACGAGAAAATCCTTCCTTGAAAGATAAATTATTGTATTTTGAAGAAACATGGGAGCTAATGGCTCTTCGCTGGGGTAAGTTGGAAAAAGATTTCAGTTCGAAAGAAAATTTCAATATTTCTAATATTCCTGACATTTATGATTGTGCGAAGTATGATATCCAGCACAATTACAACGCATTAAATCTAAATGTGCTTCGAGAGCTGTATATGTACTCAAAAAATATGGCTAATGTGGTTATTCCACAAGAATTTGGAATTACCAAAGAAGAGAAACTAAAAATTAGTCAAGGAACTTGTTCGAATCTTTTAAGAAAAATCCGGGATGACTTGTTTAGTAGTGTTAAAGCTCCTAACAAAAACAACGAGAGCGGGTTGAATCTCGGCTACTCAGATTCTATTGATGAAATCAACATTCGAACTCGTTTATATTTCACAAGTGAAAGCCATATACATTCACTATTCACAATTCTTAGTCAGGGAGGACTGAAAAACTCTGACACAGATGAGCAATGGCGAAGAGCAATGGAATATGTTTCAAAGATTCCTGAGTTATGCTATTTTTCACAAATTGTTATCATGGCTTACGAGGACACGACAAAGGATCTGGCGTCTGATGACCGATTTCACATAGAGCTACTTTTTAGCCCCGGAATAAATTGGGGATGTGAAAAAAATATAACGTCAGATCCCGGACTTAAACGTCCAAGTACAGATAGCAAAAAAAAAGAATCAAGTAATAGTAATAGAAAAATCCAAAGTACTATGCTAGGTACACATAGCACCAAAAATAATGCTTGTCATTCTAGCGAAAAGACCTTATCCCTAGGATATTGGTCAAAGGAATATTTACCTAGTGATGATGAAATGCTTCGTTATCACGGAAATTTGTTCAGTACTGCTGTCATTAAGGGCTTACCTTATGACCAAGAATTTCCCGCTTCTGTCAAGTTAGATTCTATCACGGAAGGCGTCCCTCCCGTTTGTCCCCTGGAAACATTGCACAATTCATTATCTTTAACAACTTTTGTTGAATTTCTTGACCGTATGTTGTCGCTCTAATTCACAGCAAAGCATCCTATTTCAATGATAGTCTTTTAATGTAAATCCTAATTAAAATAATGAAGATAATATGAATGAGCCACAGTTTGCAGTTTCTTTGGGCTTGAGTCCGTTCTTTACCGCAAAATTTCCCTTATAATTTCCGTATACCAATATAGTTTCCTTTATAAGTTTCCTATACCAGTATAGTTTTTTTTTATAAGTTTCCTATACCAGTATAGTTTCCAAACAGGAAAAAGCCTGTGGCTTTTTCTTATTTGGTAAAGTAAGAGACGAACCTCAAAAAGTCAGGTAACTAACTTCCATTCAAAAGATGATTTATTATCTTAACATTTACTAACTATGTGCCGTGGTTTGTTCTTTACTAGGTTTTCAGCTATATCCGATGAAACTAGCATAGGTCCAATTTATAATGAACTGTATCGGTTCTTTGTGTTCGCGCCTCAAATATAATTAATAATTGTAATGAGGCGTCACGCCAAAGAAGTGGCTGTATTCACCTGAAAAATTATTCAAAAGTGGTAGAAAGCCTGGCTCTGACAGAAGATAGACTCGATAAAACATAAATATTTAAAATCAGCATAAAAATACAATTCTTTTGATGTATCTATTGATATTAAAATTTTGTTTTTTAAGAGTTTCGGTAACTATTGAGACGAGTCGCTCTTGCTATGCAGTTCGTTACCACGCACTGTTTGATTACTATGGGCTAAGGTTCGTTCTTTACTGTATCATTTAATATAATTCACCATTCTCTGAATTTGCTCCTTATAATAAGCATTTCAGTTAGTAGGCTAGAGTTTGTTCTTTATTATAACTTTACTATAATCATGTATATAATGATTCCTTTTATTACTTCGGTAACCATGGGGTACAGTTCGTTTCTTAAAGTAAAAACCTGATTACAAACAGGGAAAAGCCTACGGCTTTTTCTTCTTGAGAATAGTAAGGGACGATCCTCAAAGAATCAGGCAGCTAACTAAGTCCGTAATTTGTTCTTTACCATAAACTTCACCCTACACAGTGTAGCGGCTGGGATAGCTGGCTTAAGCCCAGTTGGCTCGAGTTCGATTACCGGGACGGGAAATTTTTACTTATGATGATTTCTTAAGGAATCTAATTAAAATAATCATGTATATAATGATTCCTTTTATTACTTCAGTTACTATGGGGTACAGTTCGTTTCTTAATGTAAATTGCTATCACCGTAAATGAAGTCTTGACTATTATTACGACAAAGTCTACTTGACACTTCTTCTATATAATGACTTAGTTCCTTGTACGAGCCCTCGACTTTTAGTAGATTAATATGTTGTATAATCTTTGATTTTGATACTGCCTTATATACGCTACTAATGAAACAGGTCAAGACAGGAAAATGTGGAGCTAGTGCCCTTAGAAAACGCAAATAGCTCTGACATCCCTCATTTGGGCTACAGTATAACGAATGCCCATGCTTTCTTGTGTCCCTGTAATTGATTTCACAATAATCCAAGCCGCCAAGGTAGAAATTAACCACTTTGTCAGTTGAAAATTTTAATGCTATATTATTTTCAAGGATATCAAAAAGAATTTGACATAATACAATATCCGTCGGATAGAGCTTGCAGATATCAGCGTGACATTTCCAAGTAACCTGCTGCCCAATTTTGGTTTTGAATGTTTACTCAGATTGTTATAGGTGACTTCAGCCATCATAATTTCCTTGTCAGATCTAGATTCAGAGCATTTTTCAATAGTTGTCTCGTACTTTTCAGGACAGTTTGTTCTACTACACAGAGAATTTTTTGCCAAATATTCAGTAGAACTAAAAGAACTGTTTAAAACACAGTTAGAAATACTTTTTTCTTGAGTCGGTGTTCCAGGAATTCGTTCTAAATCATTAGTCTTACAAACACATATACTAATAACCCTAACAGGCTCGTTTTCGCCA
The DNA here is from genome assembly GCA_027921565.1 of Artemia sinica. Taxonomy (NCBI): domain Eukaryota; kingdom Metazoa; phylum Arthropoda; class Branchiopoda; order Anostraca; family Artemiidae; genus Artemia; species Artemia sinica. The sequence goes on along the minus strand of CM051260.1, from coordinate 32,158,674 downwards.
TAATTGAAAAACATTGCTTTTCCTTCGCTGCTGATAGGTATGCTTGTATATATATTTTTATTGCTGCTACATAAACTGCAATTGCTCCTTCCAAAATTAATATACGAACTTTCTAAGAAGTACGCCTCTGTATATTCACTGTGTTGTCGAACATATTCCATTGTATCTATAAAATGTTCCGCAGTTGCCAGTCCATACCTTGGAAGCTTTTCATTAAACTGACAACGTTTCTTTTGGATATTACGATGAAGCTTTGCCAAAGCATTTCTAGCCGACTTTTCAACAGCATCCGCTCTTTCAAAGAGAATTTTAATCTGTAATTTTGAATACTTTTCGTGATCCCGATAAAACATGCGTAAAATGTTTCTAAATTTACAAAGATCAGGCTGCATTTTTGCCATCTTCTTGTATTTCTGAATGTAATTTTTCCCTTTGTCCTAGTGAGTTCTTCGGTACAACCTCGCAGAGAATTTAATTTTTTCATTATAGCTTTTGTCACCCCAGTATCTACCCATTATTCTGGTAGCAACTTTTTTCTTATGTTTGTTTCGTTAATCTATATCGTTATCATACCGTTCCTTGCTCTTTTGTTTGGCTGTCTCAATTTTCCCTTCTCGATACCCCTAATCCGTAACATACCTCTGTTTTGCTCTGTCATATTTCATTTTCTTAAATTCTGGATCACAAGACATCTTAGTAGCAATCCTTACGAGTTCTCGAGCTTGATTGCGTTCAATGGCATTTTTATCTCTTTTAAATAAACTTTTCTTATATTTCAGGATGTTAGCTTTATTTTTTGTGTAGTAAAGTTTTTTATTAGTAGAAATTTGGATTGCCCTATTTTGATATTTTTTTTGGTTATTCTTTCTTTTTTTCCACTCGCGTGAGACCATATTTTTTCAATGTTTAAAATTATTAAGTACACAATACCCCGTATCGAGTATCTAAAACCTAGCATAAGAAAAACTAATTTTTAAATTTTCAGGTATTTATCTTGCTTGAATTACAAAATTAGTATTATTGGTTAGACAACATAAATATTTTTGCATTTTACATAATAAGTTTAGCGATTCTGGACTGAAAACTAAAATAATTGCAATTATAAGACAATAATATAGAGATACGTACTTTACGGGCTACAAACCAAAAAAAATTTGGTTCCAGGATACAATAATAACTTTGAACTTAGATGAAAAAAATTTTGGTTCCAGGAGACAAAAAGTAAAACTAATTATAAAATTTTCATGTATTTTTGTAGTTTAAATTAAGAAATTACTATTACGGGTTAGACATCATAATTATTTTTGCAGTTTACATAATAACTTTAGCGATTAAGCCAAAAAAGAAAATTTTGGTTCCAGGAGACAAAAACAAAACTAATTCAAAAATTTTCAGGTATTGCTCTAGTTTGAATTAAAAAACTAGTATTATTGGTTAGACATAATAATTTTTTTTGCAGTTTACATAATAACTTAAGAGATTCTGAACTCAAAACTAAAATAAAAAAAATGAATATTTCTCATTGGAAATATAGGACATCAATACAGAGATACGTAATTTATGGGTTAAGCCAAACAAATTTGAACTAAGATGATATAAAATAAATGGCGTATAAAATGGTGTAGCGAGTCAATTGAAGCAAAAGGAAAACCAAACTAATTTTTAAATTTTCAGGTTTTTTTCTGGTTTGAATTAAAAAATGGAAATTATTGTTCAGACACCGTAAATATTTTTGCACTTTGCAGCTAAATAAAATTATATTTTTTTAAATTTTCAGGAATTATTCTAGTTTCAGTTGACAAATAAGATTTTTTTTCTTCAAGGAATCGAGCAGCTAACTAAGTTTAATATATACAATGGTATGTTCTTCGACTGATCTCTTTTAATTAGGTTCCTAGCTACCGCTGCAAACCGGAACTATTAAAAAATATTTTATCTTTAATTACCGAAGGAACTAGATGTAGCAAGTTTTACTATTGAGACGAGTCGCTCTTACAATACAACATATAGTTCGTTATCACGAACTGTTTGCTTTGATGTATCTATTGGTACCAAAATTTCGTTCTTTAGAGTTTCGGTTACTATTGAGACAATCAAAATTTTGTTCTTTAGAGTGTCGGTTACTATTGAGACAAGTAGCTATTATTACTATAGATGTCATTACCATGAACTGTTTGATTGCTTCAAAATTCAAATATCTTTGAAAAGACTGCAGTATGAAAATACATCAAAAATGCAATTTTTTTGACAAAATTGATTCTACTTTAAAAAGTATTTTATTTTTAATTACAAAAGTGACTAGATGTTGCAATTTCCTTTAAAATGAGCCATTATACAGCTCTCTATGATTTTCCAGTGCTCAGCTAGTTGAGGAGGAAAATCAAGCGGAAAGAAAAAAATATCCCGTTTGTGGAGAATAACTTGGTTAAGGTCAATTTTCTTGATTTTCAAGCCAATATATTTTCTTTGTTATTCAAGCCAAAGAGTGATAAGTTTCCTTAATAGGGGTTTTGGACAAGGTGGTTCTAATGGTGTAATTTTTGTTTTGATCTGACTCTTTTCTTAGGAGTTAGGGGTTTTTATATTTCTTAACATTGGACGTGATCGTCTCTTACTAGGTTGCTAGCTACTGCTGCAACCCGGACTATACTATAATTAAGTGGCGTATAAAATTTAGTAGAGGCAAGAGGTCGTTCTTTATTGTAAACATACTAGGTTGCTAGCTACCGCTGCAACCCGGATTAATGAATGACGTCATAATCCAAGTGGCAAGCACGATCGGCCTTTAACCGAAAGGTTGGTGGTTCAAAGCCATCCCGGATCTTTTTCTTTTAATTTGAAATTCATCTATCAATAAAACCATATCATTACTATATCATTAACAATAATTAAGTTGAGTATGCAATTTAGTTTAGGCAAGAGTTCGTTCTTTATTATATTTTGTTGATTTTCAAGCCAATATATTTCCCTTGCTGTTCAAGTCAAATGACAGTAAGTTTTCTATACAGGGGTTGCAGTAATGGCGGTTCTAATGGTGTACTTTTTATTTTGATCTGACTCTGTTTTTAGGAGTTTTGGGTTTTATATTTCTTAATATTGTACGTGATCGTCTCTTACTAGGTTGCTAGCTACCGCTGCAACCCAAATAAAAAAGAAACTCGTTTTATTTACATCCTAGCTAAAATACGGAAGATAATATGAATGAACCACAGGGTTCATTTTCTTTGGGCTTCAGTCCGTTCTTTACTATAACTACCGCTTGAACCCGGATTATAAATTACAAACAGGAAAAAGCCTACGGCTTTTACTTCTTTGGAATAGTAAGAGACCATCCTCAAATAATCAGACAGCTGTTCTTTATTGTATTATTTATTTAAAATATAGGCGAGAGATCGTTCTTTACTGCAATGTTATTGTACTAATGGTGTACTTTTTGTTTTGATCCTACTCCTTTTTTAGGAGCTATGGGTTTTTATATTTCTTAAAATTGAACGTGATCGTCTCTTACTAGGTTGCTAGGTACCTCTGCAACTCGGATCAAGCCAAAGAACGGTAAGTTTGCTATATAGAAGTTTTGGAAAAGGCAGTTCTAATAGTATACTTTTTGTTTTGATCTGAATCTTTTTTCAGGAGTTATGGGTTACTTTAGTATTTACTATAGGGCGTGATCGTCTCTTACTAGGTTACTAACTACCGCTGCAACCCGGATGATTACAAACAGGAAAAAACATACGACTTTTTCTTCTTCGAAATAGTAAGAGACTAGCCTAAAATAATCAAGTAGCGAACTAAATCCAATGTATGTAATTGGTTTTTATTCCAATGATCGCCTTTAATGGAAAATTTTAATATATTGACCTTAAATATAACTGTACTAGACTATACTATACGTAAGTGGCCTATAAAAATTTAGCATAGGGAAGAGGTCGTTCTTTACTGTAAATTTGTTTGACAAAATTGATTCTACTTTAAAAATTATTTTATTTTTAATTACAAAAGTGACTAGATGTTGCAATTTCCTTTAAAATGAGCTATTATACAGCTCTCTAGGATTTTCCAGTGCCCAGCTAGCTGAGCAGGAAAAAAAAGCGGAAAGAAAAAAATATCCCGTTTGTGGAGAATAACGTGGTAAAAGTCAATTTTCTTGATTTTCAAGCCAATATATTTTCTTTGTTATTCAAGCCAAAGGGCGGTAAGTTTCCTTTATAGAGGATTCGGACAAGGTGGTTCTAATGGTGTACTTTTTGTTTTGATCTGACTCTTTTTTTAGGAGTTGGGGGGTTTTGAATAACGTGGTAAAAGTCAATTTGCTTGATTTTCAAGCCAATATATTTTCTTTGTTATTCAAGCCAAAGGGCGGTAAGTTTTCTTTATAGAGGTTTCGGACAAGGCGGTTCTAATGGTGTACTTTTTGTTTTGATCTGACTTCATTCTTAGGAACTATGGGTTTTTATATTTCTTAACATTGGACGTGATCGTCTCTTACTAGGTTGCTAGCTACCGCTGCAACCCGGACAAGTAGCTAACCAATTCCAATGTATGCAATTGTTTGTTATTCCAATGATCGCCTTTTAATGTAATAATTGATTACAAACAGGAAAAAGCCTACGGCTTTTTCTTCAAACAATCAAGACTAGCCTCAAACAATCAAGTAGCTTACTAAATCAAATGCATGTATTGGGTTTTTTTTTATTCCAATGACCGTCTTTTAGTGGAAAATTTTAATATATTGACCTTAAATATAATAACTGTACTAGCCTATACTATAGTTAAGTGACCTATAAAATTTGGTATAGGCAAGAGGTCGTTCTTTATTATAATTTCTTAGTAAGTTAACCTTTTTTTTTATCATTTCTTATATGTAACATATTTATAATCTTATATGTAACATATTTATCATGATTCTCCAATAGTACAATGGTAAACATACCCACTTGTCACGAGGGCGATCGGGGTTCGATTCCCCGTTGTAGGGAATTTTTAATTTGTTGACTTTAAATATAACTTTACAAGCCTACACTATAGTTAAGCAACCCATACCAGTTAGTATAGGCAAGAGTTGGATCTTTATTGTAATACATCAAAAATGCAGTTTTTTTACAAAATTGATTCTACTTAAAAACTATTTTATTTTTAATTACAAAAGAGAGTAGATGTTGCAATTTACTTTAAAATGAGCCATTATACAGCTCTCTATGATTTTCCAGTGCCCAGCTAGCTGAGCAGAAAGAAAAAGCGGAAAGAAAAAAAGATACCGTTTGTGGAGGATATCGTGGTTAAAGTCAATTTTCTTGATTTTCAAGCCAATATAATTTCTTCGTTATTCAAGCCAAAGGACGGGAAGTCTGCTATATAGAAGTTTTGGAAAAGGCGGTTCTAAAAGTGCACTTTTTGTTTTGATCTGAATCTTTTTTCAGGAGTTATCGGTTACATTAGTTTCTACTATGGGGCGTGATCGTCTCTTGCTAGGTCACTAGCTACCGCTGCAACCCAGATGATGGTGCTAGCTACCGCTGCAACCTGGACTTTACTAACCTATACTACATTTAAGTGGCCTACAAAGTTTAATATAGGAAAGAGCTCGTTCTATATTATAATTCAAATCTTACCGCTGGTATACGATTATGTTTGAAATACTGCAGTGTGAAAAGACATCAAAAATGCAGTTTTTGGTGGAAAAATTTATTCTCTTTTAGAAATAATTTATTTTAGTTACAAAAGGTTTTTAACCCAATTAATTTCCTTTAAAATGAGCTATTGAACAACTCTCTACGATGTTCCAGTGCAAAGCTATCTGTGGAAAAGAAAGAAAAGAGAAAAAAATATCCCGTTTGTGGAGAATAACGTGGTAAAAGTCAATTTGCTTGATTTTCAAGCCAATATATTTTCTTTGTTATTCAAGCCAAAGGGCGGTAAGTTTCCTTTATAGAGGTTTCGGACAAGGCGGTTCTAATGGTGTACTTTTGTTTTGATCTGACTCCTCTGTTAGGAACTATGGGTTTTTATATTTCTTAACATTGGACGTGATCGTCTCTTACTAGGTTGCTAGCTACCGCTGCAACCCGGATTATGTAAAAAATTTGGATCCCTTGGTGTACTTTTTGTTCTGATCTGACTCTTTTTTAGGAGTTATGGGTTTTTATATTTCTTAACATTGGACGTTATTGTCTCTTACTAGGTTGCTAGCTACCGCTGCAACGTGGATTAATGTAAAAATAGGAGAAAGCCTATGGCTTTTTCTTAGTTGGAATAGCATTAGACGATGCTCATGCTAACTCAGCTTTTAGTTACTATGTTGCCTTTGGATTTTTCTTAGTTGGAATAGCAGTAGACGATGCTTGTGCTAAATTAGCTTTTAGATACTATGTGCCGTGGTTTGTTCTTTACTAGGTTTTAGCTAAATTCGATAAAACTTACATAGTGCACATTTATAAAGAACTGTATCGATCCCTCGTGTATCATATTATTAATTTGAAAACTTTAATTAATGACGTCATAGTCCAAGTGGCAAGCACGATCGGCCTTTAACCGAAAGGTTGTAGGTTCAAAGCTACCAGAAATCATTTTCTTTTAATTTGTAATTCAGCTATCAATAAAACCATATCATTACTATATCATTAAGTATGATTAAGTTGAGTATGCAATTTAGTATAGGCAAGAGTTCGTTCTTTATTATATTAGAACCTAACCAAAAAAAAACCAGTTTAAAATTTTAAGGTATTTTTCTAGCTTGAATTGAAAGATTCAAACTATTGCTCGGATACCATGAATATTTTGCAGTTTACACAAGCTGCAAAGAACGCATAAGGACAAAATTAAAAATTATATTCAGAAGTCCAAAAAGATGGCAACAAGGCAGGCTGATCTTTGTAAATTGAATAATATTTTACGAATGTTTTACTTGGATTACAAAAAATATTCAAAATTACAGATTGAAATTCTCTTTGAAAGAGCGGATTTTGTTCAAATGTCCGCTAGAAATACTTTCGGAAAACTTCATAGTAATATCCAAAAGAAATGATGTATATTTAATGAAAAGCTTCGAAGGTATGAACCGGCAACTGTGGAACAGTTTACAGATGTAATGGGAAATATTAGACATCACTGTGAATATATGGAAGCATAATTGTCCTTTACTTAGTTTCAGCTTTATTCGATGATCGAGCCTTTATGTAATTTGCTTTTCTCTTTTCAAGATACTATCTCTGTTGTTTGTGTAGTACTGTTTTTTCAACTTGCGTGCGACTTGCTTGATTGAAACCATTATGTAATTATGAATGAGAACATTTTCATCTTTGTAGTTCTTAAGTAGTAAAATTTTTAACTCTATAATCTTCGAATATTTGAACCTTTTATAATTTATAATGATGTATAATATAAATACTGTAATCTTAACTATATTAACTATAGTGAAGTTGCAAATGCAAGTTAGTATAGGGAAGAGTTCGATCTTTATTATATGTGGAGAATAACGTGGTTAAAGTCAATTTTCTTGATTTTCAAGCCAATATATTTTCTTTGTTATTCAAGCCAAAGGGCGGTGAGTTTCCTTTACAGGGTATTCGGTTAAGGCGGTTCTAATGGTGTACTTTTTGTTTTGATCTGACTCTTTTTTTAGGAGTTGGGGGGTTTTATATTTCTTAACATTGGACGTGATCGTCTCTTACTAGGTTACTAGCTACCGCTGCAACCCGGATGATTTTTAAGCACATATATCGCCCTTGCTGTTCAAGCCAAGGGACAGAAAGTTTACAAAACAGGGGTTTCAGATAAGGTGGTTCTAATGGTGTACTTTTTGTTTTGATCTGACTCCTTTTTTAGGAGCTATGGGTTTTTATATTTCTTAACATTGGACGTGATCGTCTCTTACTAGGTTGCTAGCTACCGCTGCAACCCGGATAATGTTAATGTAACTAGGTTTCAGCCATCTCTACAGCCATGATACTGATGGAAATCACATAATCCCTATTTATATTTTAGTCTACACGGGCTAGGTGTCGTTCTTTATTGTAATTTCAGACAAGGTAATTCTAATGATGTACTTTTGTTTTGATCTGACTCTATTTTTAGGAGTTTTGTTATATTTCTTAGCATTGGACTGATCGTCTCTTACTAGGTTGCTAGCTACTGCTGCAACCCAAATTCACATATATATTTATTTATGAGAGGCAGCCTGGCCGAGTGGTCCAAGGCACTGGTGTTAGCCACCAGTCTCTTCGGAGGCGTGGGTTCAAATCTTACCGCTGGTATACGATTATGTTTGAAAGACAGGAGTTTGAAAAGACATCGAAAATGCAGTTTTTGGTGGAAAAATTTATTCTCTTTTAGAAATAATTTATTTTAGTTACAAAAGGTTTTTAACCCAATTAATTTCCTTTAAAATGAGCTATTGAATAACCCTCTACGATGTTCCAGTGCCAAGCTATCTGTGGAAAAGAAAAAAAGAAAAAAAGAAAAAAATATCTCGTTTAGGCAGAATGTTGTAGTAGCTGCCACTTTTCTTGATTTTCAAGCCAATATATTTCCCTTGCTGTTCAAGCCAAGGGACAGAAAGTTTCCTATACAGGGGTTTCGGACAAGGCGGTTCTAATGGTGTACTTTTTGTTTTGATCTGACTCCTCTGTTAGGAACTATGGGTTTTTATATTTCTTAACATTGGACGTGATCGTCTCTTACTAGGTTGCTAGCTACCGCTGCAACCCGGATGCTGCAACCCAAATTCACATACATATTATTTATAAGAGGCAGCCTGGCCGAGTGGTCCAAGGCACTGGTGTTAGCCACCAGTCTCTTCGGAGGCGTGGGTTCAAATCTTACCGCTGGTATACGATTATGTTTGAAAGACTGTAGCGTGAAAAGACATCAAAAATGCAGTTTTTGGTGGAAAAATTTATTCTCTTTTAGAAATAATTTATTTTAGTTACTATAGATTTGTAACCCAAATTATTTTCTTTAAAATGAGCCATTGAACAACGATCTACGATGTTCCAGTGCCAAGCTATCTCTGGATACAAAAGAAAAAAATATCCCGTTTAGGCAGAATGTTGTAGTAGCTGCCACTTTTCTTGATTTTCAAGCCAATATATTTCCCTTGCTGTTCAAGCCAAGGGACAGAAAGTTACGTACGATAATATAAACCACCTTATATCAGTTACTATGGGCCAGAGATCGTTCTTTACTGTACATTGATCAATCTTTAACATTAATTATAATCTTATTTTAGCTACAATGGGCTGGAAGTGTGTTCTTTAATGTAATTATCTTTCTAATTTGGGTTAGGGTTAGATTTTTAAATAGTTCACCATTCCGTTGACGAAAAATAGAGAAACCCAAACTTTTTAGGGTTTTTGCCATTTCTATTTAGATAGTTCAGAACTTTGAGAAAATTCGTTACGAACTTTTTTTTCAGGATAAAATATTTATGTGATTGACATCATTTTATATAACTCAGCATTATTGTAATGATGTTGTCAAACTTGTCACACTTATGAGGAAAAATTGAAAATTTTCAAATATGGAGAAGTACATTAAATTGCTTAAAGAGCAAAAACTGGTAATTGCAAAAATATTTTTACACATTTTGACAAGGGATTACAACAATTTCAAAACCTTAAAATAGAAAACCGAAAGTATGAAGCTTAGTAGAAATCATTGTTAGAAATCTTAGACACCATAAGCTGAATGGTATATTTATATTAGAAGTTACCACGGTCCTGTGGAGATGGACTTCTGTTTCAGCTAAGAAAAATTTGAGTTCAAATCACGCTGTGGTAACGATCGATCTTAACTGATATCTTACCCAACTCTTACTACTTGCGCCATTATCTTTGCTTTTGTCTTCGGCCTATAAAGTGTTTTCTATTTTAGGTGATTTACTTAATTCACCTAAAATAGAAAAACTTGCTGTTTGAGTAAGTTAATCTAGTGATCCAGTTAAGCCAGGTAGAAGCAAGAGACCTTCTGAATTTTGGATTCGGTCTTCCGTCATTGTGGTCTTCGGCCTCAACAGTTCTTCTACCGCAGGTGTCTTACTGCTTGCACCATTATCGTTGCTTTTGTCAGTCAGAGTATAACTGTTAACTTTAGTTTCTTTTCGGATTTGAACTGGCTCCTTTGAGGCTGGAACACTAACACTCTGAGCCTCATTGACTGGTTGAGATTCACTCTTTGCACTTTTATCCATAACACTCTTGTAAATAGAGGCTTCACTCTTGCAGAAAGAACCCACTTTTTTCCAGAATTTATCTCTTATTCCTTGATTTTTCTTCATTGGTAAATTCTCATTGGTATTTTCAAGCTTCATTGGTATACTCTAGGATCCAGCAACAGATACAGGAAAATATGAAGCCTCATCTAAAGCCTTTTGTAATGGAGTTCGTTCTTACGAGTGTAACTGTCGTGTTGATTCTTTTCCATTTCTACAGCAGGTGGTATTGGTTCACTTTTACTTGCAGGGTTCAGAGCTCTGTAGTTCTGCACCTTCTCTTGAACATTCAGTTTTTTTGGATTCCATGTATTTTTTAATGGCCCAACAAGCTGTTATTCCAGCGCATGAGATTGGAATCCCATATGCAATAGTTTTAAAAATTAACATGTTTTGCTTAAGATATACTTTATTCAAATTCGAGTCGCTCTACAGTAACAATTGATTCCTGATTATAATAGCTAATTTGACAAGACATAGTAGGTAACTAATGGCAAGAGTTCGTTCTTTACTGTAAATGCAGTTACTTGCCCTAATCTGACGATCGTAAGACAAGGCATTACAAATCGAATCATTGCCATTTCAAAATTATTTAAACACTTTATACATTCCGGTGTACAGTCTATATGAAGGTTATTTAATACTGATCGGACATTCTCCTGACTTTTCAACATTTTCCCAGCACAGTAATCACAGACAAAGAATGAATCTATGACATCCTCTTTCCAACCTGTACATTGAATTAGTTCTTCTCTGTCATCTTTGGGTATGTCCTGTTGTAGGTGTTCTAAAATCGTGGCCATCATTACATCAAAACCTTTCTTATTTGAAAGGGATCTTAGACTCTTCAATTGGTATTTTGTCTTTATCTGCTCACAACTGTCACAATGCATTGTGGGGTATACATCCCTAATGTTAGCTACCTTATCAAGGCTCTCACCAAATAATTTTATTATTGTATTTTCATCCACAGAAACTCTAATATTGCCATCACCGTAAATGAAGTCTTGACTATTATTACGACAGAGTCTACTTGACACTTCTTCTATGTGATGACTTAGTTCCTTGTACGAGCCCTCGACTTTTAGTAGATTAATATGTTGTATAATCTTACATTTTGATACTGCCTTATATACGCTATTAATGAAACAGTTCAAGACAGGAAAATGTGGAGCTAGTGCCCTTAGAGAACGCAAATAGCTCTGACATCCCTCATTTGGGCTACAGTATAACGAATGCCCATGCTTTCTTGTGTCCCTGTAATTGATTTCACAATAAGCCAAGCCGCCAAGGTAGAAATTAACCACTTTGTCAGTTGAAAATTTTAATGCTATATTGTTTTCAAGGATATCAAAAAGAATTTGACATAATTCAATATCCGTCGGATAGAGCTTGCAGATATCAGGGTGACATTGCCAAGTAACCTGCTGCCCAATTTTTGGTTTTGAATTTTTACTCAGATTGTTATAGGTGACTTCAGCCATCATAATTTCCTTGTCAGATCTAGTTTTAGAGCATTTTTCAATAGTTGTCTCGTACTTTTCAGGACAGTGTGTTCTACTACACAGAGAATTTTTTGCCAAATATTCAGTAGAACTAAACGAACTGTTTAAAACACAGTTAGAAATGCTTTTTTCTTGAGTCGGTGTTCCAGGAATTTGTTCTAAATCATTAGTCTTACAAACACATTTACTAATGACCCTAACAGGCTCGTTTTCGCCATAATTGAAAAACATTGCTTTTCCTTCGCTGTTGATAGGTATGCTTGTATATATATTTTTATTGCTGCTACATAAACTGCAATTGCTCCTTCCAAAATTAATATACGAATTTTCTAAGAAGTACGCCTCCGTATATTCACTGTGTTGTCGAACATTTTCCATTGCATCTATAAACTGTTCCGCAGTTGCCAATCCATACCTTGGAAGCTTTTCGTTAAACTGACAACATTTCTTTTGGATATTGCCATGAAGCTTTGCCAAAGCATTTCTAGCCGACTTTTCAACAGCATCCGCTCTTTCAAAGAGAATTTTAATCTGTAATTTCGAATACTTTTCGTGATCCCGATAAAACATGCGTAAAATGTTTCTCAATTTACAAAGATCAGCCTGCATTTTTGCCATCTTCTTGTATTTCTGAATGTAATTTTTCCCTTTGTCCTTATGCGTTCTTCGGTACAACCTCGCAGAGAATTTAATTTTTTCATTATAGCTTTTGTCACCCCAGTATCTACCCATTATTCTGGTAGCAACTTTTTTCTTATGTTTGTTTCGGTAATCTATATCGTTATCATACCGTTCCTTGCTCTTTTGTTTCGCTGTCTCAATTTTCCCTTCTCGATACCCCTGATCCGTAAGATACCTCTGTTTTGCTCTGTCATATTTCATTTTCTTAAATCCTGGATCACAAGACATCTTAGTAGCAATCCTTACGCGTGCTCGAGCTTTATTGCGTTTGGTGGCATTTTTATCTCTTTTAAATAAACTTTTCTTATATTTCAGGATGTTAGCTTTATTTTTTGTGTAGTAAAGTTTTCTATTAGTAGAAATTTGGATTGTTCTATTTTGATATTGTTTTTGGTTATTCTTTCTTTTTTTCCACTCGCGTGAGACCATATTTTTTCAAGATTTAAAATTATTAAGCACACAAAATCCCGTGTCGAGTATCTAAAACCTAGCATAAAACAAAACTAATTTTAAAATTTTCAGGTATTTATCTTGTTTGAATTACAAAATTAGTATTATTGGTTAGACACCATAAATATTTTTGCAGTTTAAATAATAAGTTTAGTGATTCTGGACTGAAAACTAAAATAATTGCAATTATGAGACAATAATATGGAGATATGTACTTTACGGGTTACAGGATACAATAATAAATTTGAACTGAGATGAAAAAAAAATTTCTTCCAGGAGACAAAAAGCAAAACTAATTTTAGAATTTTCATGTATTTTTGTTGTTTAAATTAAAAAATTACTATTACTGATTAGGCATCATAAATATTTTTGCAGTTTACATAATAATTTTAGCGATTAAGCCAAAAAAGAAAATTTTGGTTCCAGGAGTTTCGGTTACTATTGAGACAAGTAGCTATTATTACTATAGAGTTCATTACATGGACTGTTTTATTGCTTCAAAATTCAAATATCTTTGAAAAGACTGCAGTATGAAAATACATCAAAAATGCAATTTTTTTGACAAAATTGATTCTACTTTAAAAAGTATTTTATTTTTAAATACAAAAGTGACTAGATGTTGCAATTTCCTTTAAAATGAGCTATTATACAGCTCTCTATGATTTTCCAGTGCCCAGCTAGCTGAGCAGAAAGAAAAAGCGGAAAGAAAAAAATATCCCGTTTGTGGAGAATAACGTGGTAAAAGTTAATTTTCTTGATTTTCAAGCCAATATATTTTCTTTGTTATTCAAGCCAAAGGGAGGTAAGTTTCCTTTATAGAGGATTCGGACAAGGCGGTTCTAATGGTGTACTTTTTGTTTTGATCTGACTCTTTTTTTAGGAGTTGGGGGGTTTTATATTTCTTGACATTGGAGGTGATCGTCTCTTACTAGGTTGCTAGCTACCGCTGCAACCCGGATTTATGTTTTAGTTAACATGGGCAAGGTGTCGTTCTTTATTGTAATTATAATAATAATTAATTTTGTTAATTACAAAAGGTTTCTATATACAGCAATTTCCTTTAAAATGAGCCATTACACAGCTCTTTACTATGACAACGAACCGTTTGATATAATACTTAAGTTACTATGGGTTAAACTTCGTTCCTTATTGTAATAAATTAAAAAACCACAGAAAATCAGGCAACTAAGCTATTCAATTACATGCTGTTGTTTGTTATTTACTAATTTTCAGATCGATCCTTTATGTATATACTACTTTTAATTAATATTTCAGTTACTATGAGCAAGTGTTCGTTCTTTATTATAACAGGAGACAAAAAGCAAAACTAATTTTAGAATTTTCATGTATTTTTGTTGTTTAAATTAAAAAATTACTATTACTGATTAGGCATCATAAATATTTTTGCAGTTTACATAATAATTTTAGCGATTAAGCCAAAAAAGAAAATTTTGGTTCCAGGAGTTTCGGTTACTATTGAGACAAGTAGCTATTATTACTATAGAGTTCATTACATGGACTGTTTTATTGCTTCAAAATTCAAATATCTTTGAAAAGACTGCAGTATGAAAATACATCAAAAATGCAATTTTTTTGACAAAATTGATTCTACTTTAAAAAGTATTTTATTTTTAAATACAAAAGTGACTAGATGTTGCAATTTCCTTTAAAATGAGCTATTATACAGCTCTCTATGATTTTCCAGTGCCCAGCTAGCTGAGCAGAAAGAAAAAGCGGAAAGAAAAAAATATCCCGTTTGTGGAGAATAACGTGGTAAAAGTCAATTTTCTTGATTTTCAAGCCAATATATTTTCTTTGTTATTCAAGCCAAAGGGAGGTAAGTTTCCTTTATAGAGGATTCGGACAAGGCGGTTCTAATGGTGTACTTTTTGTTTTGATCTGACTCTTTTTTTAGGAGTTGGGGGGTTTTATATTTCTTGACATTGGAGGTGATCGTCTCTTACTAGGTTGCTAGCTACCGCTGCAACCCGGATTGCTAGCTACCGCTGCAACCCGGATTATATGTAATTTATAATTCATAAGTCTCTGATGGTGTAATTGAAAGCATACACACATGTCACATGGAAAACTAGGATTCAATTCTCCGTCAGGGAAAACTTTTAATAACCTTTAAATTTAAAAAAGCCACGTCGTTCAGTTCCTTTGGGCTTGAGTTCACTCTTTACTATAAAACTGTAAAAAAGAAGAACAGAGTAAAAAAAAGAAAAAAAAAAGATGCTGCTTTGGCAGAATTCTGCAGCAGCTGTCACTTTATGAACCATTGAACAACTCTCTACAATGCACCAGTGCCGATCCATCTGTGGAAAAGGATAGAGAAAAAAAAGATGCCGTTTAGGCAGAATGCTGTAGTAGCTGCCACTTTTCTTGATTTTCAAGCCAATATATTTCCCTTACTGTTCAAGACAAGGGACAGACAGTTTCCTATACAAGGTTTTCAGACATGGTGGCTCTAATGGTGTATTTTTTGTTTTGATTTGACTATTTTTTTAGGAGTTATGGGTTATTATATTTCTTAACATTGGACATTATCGTCTCTTACTAGGTTGCTAGCTACCGCTGTAACCCTGATGAGCCATTGAACAACTCTCAACGAAGTTCCAGTGCCAAGCTGTCTGTGGAAAAGAAAAAAAGATGCCGTTTGGGCAGAATGCTGTAGTAGCTGTAACTTTTCTTGATTTTCAAGCCAATATATTTCCCTTGCTGTTAAAGTCAAATGAAAGAGAGTTTCCTATACAGGGGTTTTGGACAAGGTAATTCTAACGGTATACTTTTTGTTTTGATCTGGATTTTTTTTTAGGATTTATGGGTTTTTATATTTTTTAACATTGGACGTGATCGTCTCTTACTAGGTTGCTAGCTACCGCTGCAACCCGGATTACTATGGGTTACAGTTCGTTCTTTATTGTAAATAATGCTGCAACCCGGATTCACATATATAGTTATGAGAGGCAGCGTGGCCGAGTGGTCCAAGGTACTGGTGCTTGTCGTTCAAATCTTACCGCTGGTGTTATGTTTGAAAGACTGCAGTGTGAAAAGCCATCAAAAATGCAGTTTTTGGTGGAAAAATTTATTCTCTTTTTGAAATAATTTATTTTAGTTACTATAGATTTTTAACCCAATTAATTTCCTTTAAAATGAGCTATTGAACAACTAACCCGTCCGGGTTGCAGCGGTAGCTAGCAACCTAGACAAATACAAATTTATAAGACAAAAATTTATAAGACATCAAAAATACAGTTTTTGGTGGAAAAATTTATCCTGTTTTAAAATAATTTATTTTAGTTACTATAGATTTTTAATCCAATTAATTTCCTTTAAAATGAGCTATTGAACAACCCTTTACGATGTTCCAGTGCCAAGCTATCTGTGGAAAAGAAGAAAAGAAGAAAAAAATATCCCGTTTAGGCAGAATGTTGTAGTAGCTGCCACTTTTCTTGATTTTCAAGCCAATATATTTCCCTTGCTGTTCAAGCCAAGGGACTGAAAATTTCCTATACAGGGATTTCGGACAAGGCGGTTCTAATGGTGTACTTTTTGTTTTGATCTGACTCTTTTTTTAGGAACTATGGGTTTTTATATTTCTTAACATTGGACGTGATCGTCTCTTACTAGGTTGCTAGCTACCGCTGCAACCCGGATCGGTTGAATACCTTTGCTTTTTTCTTTTCAAGATGCTATCTCTGTTTTTTTGGTAGTACTGTTTTTTTTAACTTGCGTGTAGCTTGCTTGATTTAAACCATTATGTAACCATTAGTTGAATGTTTTTATGTCATGTATCAAGTATCAAGAACCTAACAAAAAATTAAACTAATTTTTAAATTTTCAGGTATTTTTCTAGTCTAAATTAAAAGATTAAAACTATTGTTCAGACACCATAAATATTTTTGCAGTTTATAACTTTAGCGATTCTGAACTAAAAACGAAAATAAAATAAAAATTAATTTTTTCAATTTTTACGTCACGTCGCTAATTAAGTCATATATGGTTATTAGTACACAATAGGTTTTAGATATTACGTCATGTCACTTATTACGTCATTATTATAATACAAAAGGTTTTTAACCCAATTAATTTCCTTTAAAATGAGCCATTGAACAACTTTCTACGATGTTCCAGTGCAAAGCTATCTCTGGATAACAAGAAAGAAAAAAATATCCCGTTTAGGCAGAATGTTGTAGTAGCTGCCACTTTTCTTGATTTTCAAGCCAATATATTTCCCTTGCTGTTCAAGCCAAATGACAGAAAGTTTCCTATACAGGGGTTTCGGACAAGGCGGTTCTAATGGTGTACTTTTTGTTTTGATCTGACTCCTTTTTTAGGAACTATGGGTTTTTATATTTCTTAACATTGTCCACTCGGCCAGGCTGCCTCTCATAAATAAATATATATGTGAATTTGGGTTGCAGCAGTAGCTAGAAAAATACCTTAAAATGTTAAAATTAGTTTTATTTTTGGTTAGGTTCTAACTACCCGATGTGGGATTGACTATGTAGTTTCAGACCAAAAAATTCCATTTTTTAATATATATTTTATTTTTCAGTTTATAATCGCTAAAGTTATTATGTAAACTGCAAAAATATTTATGATATCTGAGCAATAATTTTAATCTTTTCATTCAAACTAACAAAATACCTGAAAATTTAAAAATTAATTTTACTTTTTGTTAGGTTATGGATGCTCGATACGAGTCATAAGAAATGTTAATTAGATGAAAATATTATTTCTTGTTTTGTAATAAAATGCCTTCTAAGCGAGTTATTATACGTAATTTAATCCGGGTTGCAGTGGTAGCTAGCAACCTAGAAAGAGACGATCATGTCCAATGTTAAGAAATATAAAAACCCATAGTTCCTAAAAAAGGAGTCAGATCAATAAGGGTTGCAGCGGTAGCTAGCAACCTAGTAAGAGACGATCACGTCCAATGTTAAGAAATATAAAAACCCATAGTTCCTAACAAAGGAGTCAGATCAAAACAAAAAGTACACCATTAGAACCGCCTTGTCCGAAACCCCTGTATAGGAAAGTTTCTGTCCCTTGGCTTGAACAGCAAGGGAAATATATTGGCTTGAAAAGCAAGAAAATTGACTTTAACCACGTTATTCTCCCCAAACGGGATATTTTTTTCTCTTTTCTTTTTTTTTCTTTTCCACAGATAGCTTGGCACTGGAACATCGTAGAGGGTTGTTCAATAGCTCATTTTAAAGGAAATTAATTGGGTTAAAAATCTATAGTACCTAAAATAAATTATTTCTAAAAGAGAATAAATTTTTCCGCCAAAAAACTGCATTTTTGATGTCTTTTCATCCGGGTTGCAGCGGTAGCTAGCAACCTAGTAAGAGACGATCACGTCCAATGTTAAGAAATATAAAAACCCATAGTTCCTAACAAAGGAGTCAGATCAAAACAAAAAGTACACCATTAGAACCGCCTTGTCCGAAACCCCTGTATAGGAAACTTTCTGTCCCTTGGCTTGAACAGCAAGGGAAATATATTGGCTTGAAAATCAAGAAAATTGACTTTAACCACGTTATTCTCCCCAAACGGGATATTTTTTTCTCTTTTCTTTTTTTTTCTTTTCCACAGATAGCTTGGCACTGGAACATCGTAGAGGGTTGTTCAATAGCTAATTTTAAAGGAAATTTATATTGAAAGACGATCATTAAAAGAACATACCCTCGCATATATTGGACTTTGTTAGCTGCCTGATTCCTTGTAAAAGTCTTTTTGTCAAATAAAACTAGATTAATTCCTGAAAAATTTTAACTAAGTAATTTTATCTAACTGCAAAATGCACAAATAATTATGGTGTCTGATCAAAAATTTTCATTTTTTAATTAAACCCAGAAAAAACTGAAACATTTAAAATTTTATACTAAAGATCGAACTCTTCCCTATACTAACTTGCATACGCAACTTCACTATAGTTAATCCGGGTTGCAGCGGTAGATAGCAACCTAGTAAGAGACGATCACGTCCAATGTTAAGAAATATAAAAACCCATAGTTCCTAACAAATCCGGGTTGCAGCGGTAGCTAGCAACCTAGTAAGAGACGATCACCTCCAATGTTAAGAAATATAAAAACCCGTAGCTCCTAAAAAAAGAGTCAGATCAAAACAAAAAGTACACCATTAGAACCGCCTTGTACAAATCCTCCATAAAGGAAACTTACCGCCCTTTGGCTTGAATAACAAAGAAAATATATTGGCTTGAAAATCAAGAAAATAGACTTTTACCACGTTATTCTCCCCAAACGGGATATTTTTTTCTTTTTTTCTTTTTTTTTTCTTTTTTGTATCCAGAGATAGCTTGGCACTGGAACATCGTAGAGGGTTGTTCAATAGCTCATTTTAAAGGAAATTAATTGGGTTAAAAATCTACAGTAACTAAAATAAATTATTTTTAAAAGAGAATAAATTTTTTCAATAAAAACTGTATTTTTGATGCAGTGACGTCATAATTACTATATAAGAAACGTCAAAACTGCAAAAGGTCTCATTCATGAATACATTTCCGGGTTGCAGCGGTAGCTAGCAACCTAGTAAGAGACGATCACCTCCAATGTCAAGAAATATAAAACCCCCCAACTCCTAAAAAAAGAGTCAGATCAAAACAAAAAGTACACCATTAGAACCGCCTTGTCCGAATCCTCTATAAAGGAAACTTACCGCCCTTTGGCTTGAATAACACAG
The DNA here is from genome assembly GCA_027921565.1 of Artemia sinica. Taxonomy (NCBI): domain Eukaryota; kingdom Metazoa; phylum Arthropoda; class Branchiopoda; order Anostraca; family Artemiidae; genus Artemia; species Artemia sinica. The sequence goes on along the minus strand of CM051260.1, from coordinate 32,139,123 downwards.
AAAATATATTGGCTTGAAAATCAAGAAAATTGACTTTTACCACGTTATTCTCCACAAACGGGATATTTTTTTCTTTCCGCTTTTTCTTTCTCCTCAGCTAGCTGGGCACTGGAAAATCATAGGGAGCTGTATAATAGCTCATTTTAAAGGAAATTGCTACATCTAGTCACTTTTGTATTTAAAAATAAAATACTTTTTAAAGTAGAATCAATTTTGTCAAAAAAATTGCATTTTTGATGTATTTTCATACTGCAGTCTTTTCAAAGATATTTGAATTTTGAAGTATAATAAAGAACGACCTCTTGCCTATACTAAATTTTATACGCCACTTAATTATAGTATAGGTTAGTAATTCAACAGATAGCATGGCACTGGAACATTTACATAAAGGATCGATGTGGTTCATTATAAATTATAAAAGGTTTAGAGCTTCTAATGTTCGAAGATTATAGAGTTAAAAATTCTCCAACACCGGGAATCGAACCCGGGCCTTCTAGATGAAATTATAATAAAGATCGAACTCTACCCTATACTAACTTGCATACGCAACTTCACTATAGTTAAGATTACAGTACTTATATTTTTCCGGGTTGCAGCGGTAGCTAGCAACCTAGTAAGAGACGATCACGTCCAATGTTAAGAAATATAAAAACCCCTAACTCCTGAGAAAAGAGTCAGATTATTATAATAAAGAACGACCTCTTGCCTATACTAAATTTTATACGCCACTTAATTATAGTATAAGTTAGTAATTTAACAGATAGCTTGGCACTGGAACATCGTAGAGAGTTGTTCAATGGCTCATTTTAAAGGAAATTAATAGGACAGAGAAAAGTCAAAACAGATAGTCCAAAGTAATTGAGAGGCAAATGTTTAAATGGCTGGGGCACGGGTAAATGGCAGGAGTATGCATGACTCTCTTATTGGACACATACTTGTCAGGTTAGTTTTTGGAAAGGCATGTCTGCCTAGAGTCTTAGGCATGCTGATCAAGAATTCAAAAAGAGGCAAACAAGGCACACCCGCCTATGGTCTTAAGAAGAATTTAAAATTGACATAGGACCATAAATTTGCTTGAAATAACAGGCAAACAATCGTTTAAAGCCATCTTTATCTTTCAAATAGTACCTATTCGTTGCCTAAGCTTAGCCTCACATTCTGAAAAAAATTTGGTATTCAACCGACAAGGCGTATCGAGATGCGAAAATTGATAGTGACAAACAGCGTTATTATAATGATGAAAAATATAGACATGCGAAAATTGATAGTGACAAACAGCGTTATTATAATGATGAAGTTTATAGACATGCGAAAATTGATAGTGACAAACAGCATTATTATATTGATGAAGTGTATAGACATGCAAAAATTGATAGTGACAAACAGCGTTATTATAATGATGAAGTTTATAGACATGCAAAAATTGACAGTGACAAACAGCGTTATTATAATGATGAAGTTTATAGACATGCAAAAATTGATAGTGACAAACAGTGTTATTATAATGATGAAGTTTATAGACATGCAAAAATTGAGACAGCCAAACAAAAGAGCAAGGAACGGTATGATAACGATAAAGATTACCGAAACAAACATAAGAAAAAAGTTGCTACCAGAATAATGGGTAGACACTTGCGTGACAAAAGTTATAATGACAAAATTAAATTCTCTGCGAGGTTGTACCGAAGAACGAATAAGGACAAAGGGAAAAAATTACATTCAGAAATACAAGAAGATGGCAAAAATGCAGGCTGATATCCGTAAATTGAGAAATATTTTACGCATGTTTAACAAGGATCACAAAAAGCATTCAAAATTACAGATTAAAATTCTCTTTGAAAGAGCGGATGCTGTTGAAAAGTCGGCTAGAAATGCTTTGGCAAAACTTCATAGTAATATCCAAAAGAAATGTTCTCAGTTTAATGAAAAGCTTCCAAGGTATGGATTGGCAACTGCGGAACAGTTTATAGATGCAATGGAAAATGTTCGACAACACAGTGAATATACGGAGGCGTACTTCTTAGAAAATTCGTATATTAATTTTGGAAGGAGCAATTGCATTTTATGTAGCAGCAATAAAAATATATATATACAAGCATACCTATAAACAGCGAAGGAAAAGCAATGTTTTTCAATTATGGCGAAAACGAACCTGTTAGGGTTATTAGTATATGTCTTTGTAAGACTAATGATTTAGAACAAATTCCTGGAACACCGCCTCAAGAAAAAAGTATTTCTAACTGTGTTCTAAACAGTTCTTTTAGTTCTACTGAATATTTGGCAAAAAATGCTCTGTGTTGTAGAACAAACTTTCCTGAAAAGTACAAGACAACTATTGAAAAATGCTCTGAAACTGGGTCTGACAAGGAAATTATGATGGCTGAAGTCACAAATAACTATCTGAGTAAACATTTAAAACCAAAAATTGGGCAGAGGTTACTTGGCAATCCGGGTTGCAGCGGTAGCTAGCAACCTAGTAAGAGACGATCACGTCCAATGTTAAGAAATATAAAAACCCATAGTTCCTAACAAAGGAGTCAGATCAAAACAAAGAGTACACCATTAGAACCGCCTTGTCCGAAACCCCTGTATAGGAAACTTTCTGTCCCTTGGCTTGAACAGCAAGGGAAATATATTGGCTTGAAAATCAAGAAAATTGACTTTAACCACGTTATTCTCCCCAAACGGGATATTTTTTTCTCTTTTCTTTTTTTGTATCCAGAGATAGCTTGGCACTGGAACATCGTAGAGAGTTGTTCAATGGCTCATTTTAAAGGAAATTAATTGGGTTAAAAATCTATAGTAACTAAAATAAATTATTTCTAAAAGAGAATAAATTTTTCCACCAAAAACTGCATTTTCGATGTCTTTTCACACTGCAGTCTTTCAAACATAATCGCATACCAGCGGTAAGATTTGAACCCACGCCTCCGAAGAAACTGGTGGCTAACACCAGTGCCTTGGACCACTCGGCCAGGCTACCTCTCATAAATTAATATATATGTGATTACAATAAAGAACGAACTCTTGCGTATATTAACTTGCATAGGCAACCGGGTTGCAGTGGTAACTAGCAACCTAATAAGAGACGATCACGTCTAATGTTAATAAATATCAAATTACATTAAAGAAAGAATTTTATTACAATAAAGAACGAGCTCAAGCCTATACTAACTGAAAATTTTTAATATAATCCGGGTTGCATATACATTAAAAGACGATCATTGGAATAAAAAAATTATTGCACACATTGGACTTAGTTAGCTACTTGATCGTTTTAGGTTCGTCTCTTACTATTTCAAAGAAGAAAAAGCCGTAGGCTTTTTCCTGTTTGTATAGTAAAGAACGAACTCTAGCCAATAATAAATTTATGAACGAACTCTAAATAAGCATGCGCATGATGATGCAACACACTTATATATTGATCTGATATCACATGCATGTGCAATAAAGCTAACAAGTATAACTCAGCCAACAGCTACAGGAAGAATTAAGCGAACACCTGCAGATACAAATAAGCCAACAGCTATAGATAAGGCTAAGCCAGCAGCTGCAGGTACAACTAAGCCAACAGCTGAAGTTGTGCTTTTTCTGCATTATAACTTGCCCCATATGGACTGGATTTACTAAGCACTTGAGTGCACTTACTAAGAAACATGTGAGAATGATTATGGGCAGAGAATACAGGGTTTAAACGTTAGGTAAGGTTTTCATCTGGAGGGGAATTTATACTTTCAGAATTCTTAACACTTGTGTCATCACCGCTGTTTTGCCAATCAGAGTAGCATTGTCAGCTTTAATTTTGATAATTCCTATAGGAAAGCAAATAAATTCTTATTCCGTATATAAGCATTTTTACCGTATATTTTTTATGACAGTTTGGCCTCACTTCTGTCCTAATCCTTAACAGTATTTTCAGTAGCAGGTGATGTAATTTCAAAATTGTTACTACTGAATTGTCAGAATTGTGTAATCACCACTGTTTTTACCAATCAAAGTAGCATTGTCAGCGATAACATCCTGCTCACTTCCGATACCTTTCTCATGTTCCGAGCCAGCGTTATCATGTTTATCGTTTCCGACCTTGTCTAAACGAAGTTCCTCAAAGTGTTTCACAGCTTTATCCCAAAAAAATTCAACGGTATCTAGAACGGTATCTAGAACCTTGACTAAACGAAGTTCCTCAAAGTGTTTCACAGCTTTATCCCAAAAAAATTCAACGGTATCTAGAACTTTGTAGCCTTTCTTCCGCTCTAAATAAAAAAGAAGTCCGACAGCAACTGATGCTGGAAGAACCAATCCAACGATCACAAATATTGACAACATTATGATGATTGATAACAACTTCACTAAATACTCAACAATCACAAATATTGATAACAAAACGTCGATTGATAACAAAACGATGATTGATAACAAAACGATGATTGATATAACCGAAAGATTTTCCGAAATCATTTTACCGAAAGAATTACAAAATTACATAAACGAATCAAATCGTTTCTAATTCCTACCCTTTTTAATTTGTTTTGAAAAAATATCTATTGGAGGTAATTTTTCACAGATATCGATTCTGTTCAGCTCTTACAGACATGATATTTTTACAACTGCTGTTAAATCGAAAATCGCAGTTAAATTAAACACAGTTTTAATTTTTTAATCTAGTTTTTAAAATAAAGAACGACTTCTTGCCTATACTAAATTTTATACGCCACTTAATTATAGTATAAGTTAGTAATTCAGCAGATAGCTTTGCACTGGAACATCGTAGAGAGTTGTTCAATGGCTCATTTTAAAGGAAATTAATGGGGTTAAAAACCTTTTGTAATTAAATCAGACCAAGGACAGATCAGAACGGGAACAGATCAGATAAGTCCGAGAATATATCAAAACAGACCGAGAACAGATCAGAAAAGACCGGGAACTTACTAGATAAGACCGAGAACGGATCAGATCAGACCGAGAATAGATCAGATCAGACCAAGAAAAGATCAAATAAGACCGAGAATATCTAAGATCAAACTGAAACCAGATAAGATAAGACCAATATCATACCATATCAGACCAAGAACAGATCAGGTGAGACCGAGAACAGATCAAATCAGGCCAAGAACAGATCAGATCAGATAAAAAATAGATCAAATGAGACCTAGGACGGATCAGATCAGACCGAGAACAGCTTAAATCAGATCGAAAAAAGATCAGACCACACCGAGAACAGATCAGATCACAGAGATAACAGATCAGATCAGACCAAGAAGAGATCAGGTCAGATCAGGAACACATCAGATGAGACCAAGAACAGATCAGATAGAGCTGAGAACAGATCCGATCAGACCAAGAATAGACCAGACCGAGAACATATCACATCAGACCGAGAATAGGTCAGATCAGACCGAGAATAGGTCAGATCAGACCGAGAACAGATCAGATCAGACCGAGAACCGATCAGACCAGACCGAGAAGATATCATATTACCGAGAACAGATCAATTCAGACAAAGAATTGATCAGATAAGACCAAGAACAGATCAGATGAGTCCGAGAACATATCAGACAGACCGAGAACAGATCAGATCAGACCAAGAACAGGTCAGATCAGACCGAGAACAAAAAAAAAGCAGAACGAGAACAGATCAATTTAGACCCAGAACAGATCAGATAAGACCGAAAACATATCAGATCAGACCGAGAACAGATCAGATCAGACTGAGAATAATTCAGATCAGACCGAGAACTGATAAGGTAAAACCAAGAAAAAATCGGATAAGACCATAAACAGATCAGATCAGACCAACAACAGATCAGATCAGACCAAGAAAAGATCAGATCAGATCGAGAAATAATCAGATCAGAAAGAGAACAGATTAGATCAGACAAAGAAAAGATCAGACCGAGAATATATCAGACCGAGAACAGGTCAGATCAGACCGAGAACCGATCAGACCAGACCGAGAAGATATCATATTACCGAGAACAGATCAATTCAGACAAAGAATTGATCAGATAAGACCAAGAACAGATCAGATGAGTCCGAGAACATATCAGACAGACCGAGAACAGATCAGATCAGACCAAGAACAGGTCAGATCAGACCGAGAACAGAAAAAAGCAGAACGAGAACAGATCAATTTAGACCCAGAACAGATCAGATAAGACCGAGAACATATCAGATCAGACCGAGAACAGATCAGATCAGACTAAGAATAACTCAGATCAGACCGAGAACTGATAAGGTAAAACCAAGAAAAAATCGGATAAGACCATAAACAGATCAGATCAGACCAACAACAGATCAGATCAGACCAAGAAAAGATCAGATCAGATCGAGAAATAATCAGATCAGAAAGAGAACAGATTAGATCAGACAAAGAAAAGATCAGACCGAGAATATATCAGACCGAGAACAGGTCAGATCAGACCAACATATCAGACCAAGCACAGATCAGATCAGACCAAGAATAGATCAATTCAGACCCATAACAGATCAGATAAGACCGAGAACACATAAGGACAAGACCAAGAACAGATCAGATCAGACCGAGAACAGGTCAGAACAAACCAAGAATAGATAAGAGCAGACCGAGAACAAATCAGATCAGACCGAGAACAGATAAGATCAGACCGAGAATAGATCAGATCAGACCAAGAACAGATAGGACCGAGATCTTATCGGATCAGACTGAGAACATATCAGATTAGACTGAGAACATATCAGATTAGACTGTGAACAGATCACATCAGACCGAGAACAGATCAGCTCAGACCGAGAACAGATCAGCTCAGACCGAGAACAAATCAGATTGGACCAAGTTACATTAAACAACGATGTCTCACCAATAGTAACTGATATATGGTGGTTCCAGTTACAGTAAAGAAAAAACTTCCTGGCAATAGTATCTAAAATAATATTATAATCCGGGTTGCAGCGGTAGCTAGCAACCTAGTAAGAGACGATCACGTCTAATGTTAGGAAATATATAATAAAGAACGACAATATTAACTGACATAATCTACTGACAAGATGACTTAAAGCATAGTTATAGTAATTTTAAGTAAGGAATGACATATAGCCCATGTTAACTGAAACATAAATAGGGACTATGTAATTGTCATTTGTATCATGGCTGTAGATATGGCTGAAACCTAATAAAGAACAAACCATAGAACATATTAGAATAAGTTAACTACCTGACTCTCTGTAGTTCGTCTCTTAATATTCCAAATAAAAAAAAGCCATAGGCGTTTTCCTGTTTTTTTTACAATAAAGAACGAACAGTAAAGCTTATAATAAATAAATCTGGGTTGCAGTGGTAGGTAACATCCAAATAAGAGATGATAACGTCCAATACTAAGAAATGTTTCAGTAAAGAACGATCTCTCACCCATAGTAACTGATATACGGTGGTTCCAGGGGTATCTAAAAGCTATACAGATTTTTGCAGTATCCGGATTGTATAATAAAGATCGAACTCTTCCTTATGCTAACTTGCATAGGCAACTTCACTATAGTGAAGATTACAGTATTTATATTATACATCATTATAAATTATAAAAGGTGCGAATGTTCGAAGATTATAGAGTTAAAAATTTTCCCACACCGGGAATCAAACCCGGTCCTCCTAAATGAAAGTTGACTATCCTAGCCACTAGACCAAATGGGACCATAAAGAAGTATGATTTAAGAACCATATACACATTATTATTTCACAATACCAATTATAATAAGGCCAAAACAAAATCGTCGAATTGCAACCTTACTTTTGACACATCAGTTAAATCTTCATCAGACTTAAAAACTGTTTTGCTAGTTTTGCAGTAAAGAACGAGCCTTAGCCCATAGTAGCAGAAATAAGAATATTTAGATTGCAGCGGTAGCTAGCAACCTATTAATTACATAATCCGGGTTGCAGTGGTAGCTAGCAACCTAGTAAGAAACGCACAATTAAAAGATGATCATTAAAAGAACAAACCATTTCTTATATTGGACTTAGTTAGCTGCCTGATTCTTTGAGGTTCGTCTCTTACTATTCCAATGAAGAAAAAACCATAGGCTTTTTCCTGTTTGTAATAATACATTAAAAGATTACAATAATGATGAATTGAATCGATCCTTTATGTGTTGCTCAATTACTACAGGCTATAGTTCATTCTTTACTATAAATCTATTTATCCGTATATACACAGTTTTGTGGAAATCCGGGTTGCAGTGGTAGCTAGCAACCTAGTAAGAGACGATCACGTCCAATGTTAAGAAATATAAAAACCCATAGTTCCTAACAGAGGAGTCAGATCAAAGCAAAAAGTACACCATTAGGACCGCCTTGTCCGAAACCCCTGTATAGGAAACTTTCTGTCCCTTGGCTTGAAACAGCAAGGGAAATATATTGGCTTGAAAATCAAGAAAAGTGTCAGCTATTACAACATTCTGCCTAAACGGGATATTTTTTTCTTTCTTTTTTTCTCTTTTCTTTCTTTTCCAGAGATAGCTTGGCACTGGAACATCGTAGAGAGTTGTTCAATGGCTCATTTTAAAGGAAATTAATTGGGTTAAAAATTACATTAAAAGACCATCTTTTGAATTACACACCATTGCATACAATGACGAACGATCTGTTTCCAATGGTATCTGGGTTGCAGCGGTAGCTAGCAATTACGTTAAAAGATCATCATTGGAATAACAAACAATTGCATACATCCGGGTTGCAGCGGTATCCGGGTTGCAGCGGTAGCTAGCAACCTAGTAAGAGACGATCATGTCCAATGTTAAGAAATATAAAAACCCATAGCTCCTATATCCGGGTTGCAGCGCTAGCTAGCAACCTAGTAAGAGACGATCACGTCCAATGTTAAGAAATATAATCCGGGTTGCAGCGGTAGCTAGTATCTTCCGGGAAAATATTCACAAGTATGGTATTACTTTTTCTATCTTCCACCGAAAAATTTAGAATTGAACTTTAAATTTCTTTATGTCTTTGTGAAATAAAGAACTGAAGTGGAAGATTTTTATTTTCTCTGGAGAAATTAGAATTGAATTGTGTTCTTTGGTAAAATTCCGAAAAGAACTTGAACTTTTTTATCTTCTGTGAAAAATTTGGAATTGAATTTAAGAAAATTTAGAATTAATATAATAAAGAACGACCTCTTGCCTATACTAAATTTTATAGGCCACTTAACTATAGTAGCATAAAGGATTTTATAATAAAGAACATCCGGGTTGCAGCGGGAGCTAGCAACCTAATAAGAGACGATCACCTCCAATGTTAAGAAATAAAAAAAAACCATAGCTCCTAAAAAAGCAGTCAGATCAAAACAAAAAGTACACCATTAGAACCGCCTTGTCCAAAACCTCTGTATAGGAAACTTTCTGTACTTTGGCTTGAACAGCAAGGGAAATATCTTGAAAATCAAGAAAATTGACTTTAACCACGTTATTCTCCACAAACGGGATATTTTTTTTTTTGTTTCCAGAGATAGCTTGGCACTGGAACATCGTAGAGAGTTGTTCAATAGCTCATTTTAAAGGAAATCTCTAGATCTAGCGTCTTTTGCACTTAATTTTTTTTTTAATTAATTATTTTTTACGAAAAACTTAATTTTTTATATACAATATTGATCCATGACGTCATAGTCGCTGGATGTAGTTAGTATCTGGGTTGCAGCGGTAGCTAGCAACCTAGTAAGAGACGATCACGTCCAATGTTAAGAAATATAAAAACCCATAGTTCCTAAAAGTCAGATCAAAACAAAAAGTACACCATTAGAACCGCCTTGTCCGAAACCCCTGTATAGGAAACTTTCTGTCCCTTGGCTTGAACAGCAAGGGAAATATATTGGCTTGAAAATCACGAAAAGTGGCAGCTATTACAACATTCTGCCTAAACGGGATATTTTATTCTTTTTTTCTCTTTTCTTTTGTATCCAGAGATAGCTTGGCACTGGAACATCGTAGAGGGTTGTTCAATAGCTCATTTTAAAGGAAATTAATTGGGTTAAAAATCTATAGTAACTAAAATAAATTATTTCTAAAAGAGAATAAATTTTTCCACCAGAAACTGCATTTTCGATGTCTTTTCACACTGCAGTCTTTCAAACATATTACATTAAAAGACGATCACTGAAATAACAAACCATTCCATACATTGGACTTAGTTAGCTACTTGATTGTTTGAGTTTCGTCTCTTACTATTTAAAAGAAGAAAAAGCCGTTGGCTTTTTCCTGTTTGTATTTATAGTTAAAAAACGAACTCAAGTCCAAAGAAATATAATAAAGAACGACCTCTTACCTATACTAAATTTTATACGCCACTTAATTATAGTATAGGTTAGTAATTCAACAGATAGCATGGCACTGGAACATTGTAGAGAGTTGTTCAATGGCTCATTATAATAAAGATCGAACTCTTCCCTATACTAGCTTGCATACGCAACTTCACTATAGTTAATATAGTTAAGATTACAGTATTTATATTATACATCATTATAAATTATAAAAGGTTCAAATATTCGAAGATTATAGAGTTAAAAATTTTCCCACACCGGGAATCGAACCCGAGCCTGTTTTATAGTAAAGAACGAACTCTTGCCCTTAGTTACCTATGTCTTGTCAAATTAGCTAATTAATTTCACCTGATTTTGTTTTAAAAATAATTCCCACACCGGGATTCGAACCCAAGCCAATTGGTTGAAAGCCAACTATCCTAAACCACTAGACCATATGAGATATGTGTAAAAAGCTAATTAATTGTTTTATGATATTATAATAAAGAACGACCTCTTGCCTATACTAAATTTTATACGCCACTTAATTATAGTATAGGTTAGTACTTCAACAGATAGCATGGCACTGGAACATCGTAGAGAGTTGTTCAATGGCTCATTTTAAAGGAAATTAATGGGGTTAAAAACCTTTTGTAATTAAAACAAATTATTTTTATTACATTAAGAAATTTTAATTATGTTCCTTAAGAAATCATCATAAATAAAAATTTCCCAAACAGAAATTGAACTCAAGCCTACTGGGTGAGAGCTATCCCAACCTCTAGACCATATAGGATATATTAAAATATCCGATTAATGAAGTTTATGTTAAAGAACAAATTATAATCCTAGTTAGCTGCCTGATTATTTGAGAATCGTCTCTTACTATTCCAAAGAAGAAAAAGCCGTAGGCTTTTTCCTGTTTGTAATTTATTTCATAATAAAGTATCCGGGTTGCAGCGGTAGCTAGCAACCTAGTAAGAGACGATCACGTCCAATGTTAAGAAATATAAAAACCCATAGTTCTTAAAAAAAAGAGTCAGATCAAAACAAAAAGTACACCATTAGAACCGCCTTGTCCGAAACCCCTGTATAGGAAACTTTCTGTCCCTTGGCTTGAACAGCAAGGGAAATATATTGGCTTGAAAATCAAGAAAAGTGGCAGCTACTACAACATTCTGCCTAAACGGGATATTTTTTTCTTTCTTTTTTTCTTTTTTCTTTTCCACAGATAGCTTGGCACTGGAACATCGTAGAGGGTTGTTCAATAGCTCATTTTAAAGGAAATTAATTGGGTTAAAAACCTTCTGTAACTAAAATAAATTATTTCTTAAAGAGAATAAATTTTTCCACCAAAAACTGCATTTTTGATGTCTTTTCACACTACAGTCTTTTAAACATAATCGTATACCAGCGGTAAGTACTACAATAAAGAACGACCTCTTGCCTATACTAAATTTTATACGCCACTTAATTATAGTATAGGTTCCAGGTTGCAGCGGTAGCTAGCAACCTAGTAAGAGACGATCACCTCCAATGTAAAGAAATATAAAACCCCTAACTCCTAAAAAAAGAGTCAGATCAAAACAAAATGTATACCATTAGAACCACCTTGTCCGAAACCCCTATTAAGGAAACTTACCACCCTTTGGCTTGAATAACAAAGAAAATATATTGGCTTGAAATTATAATAAAGAACTAACTCTATTATAATAAAGAACGAATATTTTACCGATTATCTACTAATAACCATATATGACGTAATAAGTGGCATGACGTAATATCTAAAACCTATTGTTTACTGAAAACCATATATGTTTGAATGAGCGACGTGACGTAAAAATTGATCCGGGTTGCAGCGGTAGCTAGCAACATAGTAAGAGACGATCACGTCCAATGTTAAGAAATATAAAAACCCCTAACTCCCAAGAAAAGAGTCAGATCAAAACAATAATTACACCATTAGAACCGCCTTGTCCAAAACCCCTATAAAGAAAACTTATCACTCTTTGGTTATAATAAAGAACGAATATTTTACCGATTATCTACTAATAACCATATATGACGTAATAAGTGACATGACGTAATATCTAAAACCTATTGTGTACTAATAACCATATATGACTTAATGAGCGACGTGACGTAAAAATTGAAAAAATTAATTTTTATTTTATTTTCGTTTTTAGTTCATAATCGCTAAAGTTATAAACTGCAAAAATATTTATGGTGTCTGAGCAATAGTTTTAATCTTTTAATTTAGACTAGAAAAATACCTGAAAATTTAAAAATTAGTTTAATTTTTTGTTAGGCTCTTGATACTTGATACGGGACATAAAAATTCAACTAATGGTTACATAATGGTTTCAATCAAGCAAGCTACACGCAAGTTAAAAAAAGAGTACTACCAAAAAAACAGAGATAGCATCTTGAAAAGAGCAAAGCAAAGGTATTCAACCGACCAGGCGTATCGAGATGCGAAAATTGATAGTGACAAACAGCGTTATTATAATGATGTAGTTTATAGACATGCGAAAATTGAGACAGCCAAACAAAAGAGCCAGGAACGGTATGATAACGATATAGATTACCGAAACAAACATAAGAAAAAAGTTGCTACCAGAATAATGGGTAGATACTGGGGTGATAAAAGCTATAATGAAAAAATTAAATTCTCTGCGAGGTTGTACCGAAGAACGCATAAGGACAAAGGGAAAAATTACATTCAGAAATACAAGAAGATGGCAAAAATGCAGGCTGATCTTTGTAAATTGAGAAAAATTTTACGCATGTTTTATCGGGATCACGAAAATATAATAAAGATCAAACTATTCCCGATACTAACTTGCATACGCAACTTTTAAAAAACGAACTCAAGTCCAAAGAAACTGAACACTGGTTCATTCCTATTATCTTCATTATTTTAGCTAGAATGTAAATAAACAAGTTTCTTTTTTAAATTTTAAATTTAAAAGATAGTGCTTTTAATTTAACATATTAAAAGTTCTCCCCGACGGGGAATCGAACCCCCTTCTCCCAAGTAACAAGTGCGCATACTTACCATTAGACTATCGAAGACTTATAAGATAAAAGTTACATATAAGATATGATAATAATTTTTTAATCTGGGTTACATAAAGGCTCGATCATCGAATTTTCCGGGTTGCAGCGGTAGCTAGCAACCTAGTAAGAGACGATCACGTCCAATGTTAAGAAATATAAAAACCCCTAACTCCTGAGAAAATAGTCTGATCAAAACAAAAATTACACCATTAGAACCACCTTGTCCAAAACCCTTATTAAGGAAACTTATCACTCTTTGGCATGAATAACAAAGAAAATATATTGGCTTGAAAATCAAGAAAATTGACTTTAACCACGTTATTCTCCACAAACGGGCTATTTTTTTCTTTCCGCTCGATTTTCCTCCTCAACTAGCTGGGCACTGGAAAATCATATAGAGATGTATAATAGCTCATTTTAAATGAAATTGCAACATCTAGTCACTTTTGTAATTAAAAATAAAATACTTTTTAAAGTAGAATCAATTTTGTAAAAAAATTGCATTTTTGATGTATTTTCATACTGCAGTCTTTTCAAAGATATTTGAATTTTGAAGCAATCAAATCCGGGTTGCAGCGGTAGCTAGCAACCTAGTAAGAGACGTATTACATTAAAAGACGATCATTGGAATAACAAATCATTGTATACATTGGACTTAGTTATCTAGTTGATTTGTTGAAGTTCGTCTCTTTCTATTTCAAAGAAGGAAAATCCTTAGGCTTTTTCCTGTTCGTAAGTTTTACATTAGTTTTAATAGCTAATGTTGAAGTGAATCAATAAATTAGGCTAGATGTTACTTTTACATTAGTTTTACAAGCTAATGTTGAAGTGAATAAATAAATTAGGCTATATATTAGTTTTACATTAGTTTCGCAAGCTAATGTTGAAGTGAATCAATAAATTAGGCTAGACATTAATTTTCGATTAGTTTTACAAGCTAATGTTAAAGTGAATCAATAAATTAGGCTACAAATTAGTTGGACTCCCCCAGGCCATTCAGCGTGTACCCAACTGGCGATAGGGGAACGCCCTGCAGATATATAGGGTACCTCTAAAGCAGGCAAGGACCAAGGAGGGACCTTGTCCCTGGGGGTCCATAATAGAAACCCTTGCCCGGGGTCATAAATACAGGTGGAGGAGGAAGAAGGCCCCTCAAATGTACACTCAAAAGAGCTCACTGGTTTGTCCACAAGTTCCAGGAGTTACAAACCTTCTCCCAGTAATGGGTTAAATTACATGGTGATGCAGAACACCATCGCGGGAGGATCCTCTATAGGAGGACAACTGTGGCAGGGCGTAAGATCCAGATCTATGGACAACGGCCTCTGCAAAGGGCTGCCTCGACCCTTTCGGGGTACCTGCAAGACTGGGGACCTTGCGGTCAACTCTATTCCCACTTGAGGAGTGGCGCCCCTCGAAGAAATTATAGCCTAGTAAACGACACAGCATTCGCACGGGATTCTGACTAATGGATATTTCTTCTGGGCTTGGTATGTTTTGACGGGCGTCTTCGGGCTGAAAAACCTCTTCCTAGCTAATTTATCTATTATGGGCGGCCTCTCCGTAGTAGCATAATATTTGTAGGCATGTCATGGAGTTCCCAGGGACTTCTGGCTGTCCGGTTCAAAGCCGGCTTAAGCACTTCGGTGTAGACTTGAGAAGATATGTGATCCCCGTCCTGCACTGGTATCCGGGATCATTGCTTTTCCTGAGGCGAAATAAATTTCAATGATTTAAAAAATTGCAACTTGGAATGTTACGACGTTAAAAAATGGCTATCGTATCAACATTTTGACTGACGAATTCAGACGATTCGAACTGGATTTACTAGAAGTTTCAGAAACTCATATTCCAGGAGTAGGAAGTATTAGGTGATATAGAATTTGTTTAACCAGACAGGAAGGATGGGGTACATAGACAGGGATAAGGGCTCATGATGAATAAGGAAGCTGCTAAGTCTTGTTTAGGCTGGGAAGGTATTAATAATAGAATACTAATTGCTAACTTTATGACTAAAAGTTAACGGTATCAGTTATAGTACTATATGCCTCTATAGAGCCGACTTACGGAGATACTAGTGACTCAGGTGAATTTTACTTACATTTACATGAGCAAAAAGTCAGGGTCCCAGGTAGAAATATGATGTTTTTACTGGGAGATTTTAACGCCCAGGTTGGTAGAAATAGGAATAGATGTTATCCTAGCCAAGGTAAATTTGGTGTAGGAAAAGAAAACAGTAATGGATACAGACTTTTGCAATTTAGTAGGTATAACAATTTAGTTATAACCAATACGGTGTTTGGTCATAAAATGGCTCATAAGTTAACATGGTATTCACGTAATGGCAAGACAGCAAACCTTATTGATTATGTTATTGTAAACCAAAGACTGGCAGGATCAATACAAGATACTAGGGTATATAGGAGTGCCGTTATTGATGTTAAAAGTAAAGACCACCTTCTAGTTGTGTCAAGGGTTAATTTAAAAGCTGAAATATCGGAAGGGTAACTTCCTCCAGGGAAGTTATGATGTTGGTAAACTCCAGAATAAGAATTTGAGAGACACTTTCCAGGAACAGTTGAATACTAAACTTGAGAATTTAAAATTTGATTATGTGGAAGATGGTTGGAATAATTTTAGAAAAATAATTTGTGAAGTTGCTGAAGGTGTTTTAGGGAAGAAAGCTAGAACTGCAGATAAAAATATTAGTGAAAAAGCTTTATGCTTGATAGAAAGGAGAAAAGACTTGTACAAGAATTACCTTAGTGATAGATCATATGAAAACAAAAGAAATGTAGAGAAAGTGGAGAAAGCATTAAAATATGAACTTAGGAGGTGTGAAGTGGAGGCCATGGATAAAATTGCCGAGGATCTGGAAGATGCAGCTAGACGGCATAATAGTAAAATATTTGTACTGGCATGTTAACAAATTGAGAGGGAGTAGTCAATGCAGACTTGGCCCAGTTAAAGATATGAATGGGAGGAAAAAAATAAAGAGAGATGGGCTGAACTTTTTGAGAATTTGCTTAACCAAGGTAAAGTTGAAGGAAGAGATATAGAGGAAAATGAAAAAGTTTGTGATGCATTGGATGCGATGGAAGATTTGTTTTATGAGGAGAAATTAGCGACAGTACTAAAAGGACTAAAAAATAATAAGGCTCCAGGTGCTGATAGGGTGGTAAATGAGTTTCTTAAATATAGTGGATTTGAGGTTAGAAATATGTTACTGAAGATTATGAATATGATTTTTGAAAAAAGGGAGGTACCTAACGACTTTAGGAAAACCTTAATTGAGCCACTTTATAATAAAGGTTATAAAAGTGAGTGTGGTAATTATCGAGGGATTAGTTTGGTCTCTGTAGGTAGTAAATTACTTAGTAATATGATACTTTTTAGACTGAGAGATGCCGTAGACAAAGCTTTAAGAGAAGAACACTGCGGTTTTAGAAAAGATAGAGGATGCGTCGACCAAATTTTCACTCTTAGGCTAATAATTGAGAAGTGCCTGATTTTTCAAACACCTTTGGTCCTCAGTTTTATAAATTATGAGCAAGCGTTCGATTCTGTTGATAGAAGAGCTTTAGTAAAGGTTTTATCCTTGTATGGTATACCAGACAAATACATTAAAGTGATTAGTGCTATGTACGAGAATAAAACTTCTGCGGTTAAGGTAGGAAACGGGGTTAGCAGCTGGTTTTGTATAAAATCAGGAGTTAAGCAGGGATGTGTTCTATCCCCCTTTGTATGGATTATTTTGATGGACTTTGTTTTAAGGAGCACAGGAAAGGCAACACCACGAAATCAAATGTGGAGGAAAAAGTCTCCTTGACTTAGATTATGCTGATGATTTAAGCATCCTAGATGAAAGTGTGAGAAAAATGAATGAAATTTTAGAGGTTTTGCGAGTTCAGGGTTCTAGAATAGGTTTGAAAATTAATGTTAAGAAGACTAAGTCACTAAGATTAGGAATAAGTGAAGATGAAGTGGTGAAGTTGGGTAATGAAAAGATTGATCAGGTGGACAGCTTCACTTCCTTGGTAGTATTATTTGTAAAGATGGTGGGAGCAGTGAAGATGTCAAAAGTAGAATAGCCAAGGCTCAGGGTGTTTTTTCACAATTAAAAAAAAAGTTTGGAAGAATATGAAGATATGTCTGCAAACCAAGATTAGAATATTAGAAGCTACAGTGATGACAGTGGTCAAATATGGCTCTGAAACACGGGCGCTCTGAAAAGCGGATGAAGATTTGTTAGATGTTTTCCTGAGAAATTACTTAAGGATTGTTCTGGGTACCCGGCTGACTGACCATGTTTCAAACAATAGGCTATACGAAAAATGTGGTTCAATAACGCTCTCTAGGGCTATAATGAGAGAAAAGTTGAGGTGGCTAGGGCCCGTTGTGTGGATGAAGGATGACAGATTGCCAAAGATTGCTCTTTTCGTTAAACCGTCTAGGGCTAAAAGAAAAGCAGGTTGTCCTCGACTAGGGTGGGAGGACGTCATAAAGAAAGATTTAAAGGAAATGAGAACTTCGTGGGCGGGTGTAAAAAGGGAGGCTATGAATAGATTGGGATGGAGGAGGAGCGTGTGTAGCTGTGTCGGCCTCAGGCGGCTTGGTGCTGCGGCGAGTTGTTAGTTTTAGTAGTAGTAGTAGTAATCATTTATTGTAATCATTTATTTACAATAAGGAACGAACTGTAACCTATAGTAACTAAAGTATCAAATCAAATAGTTCGCGATCATAATAAAGAGCTGTCTATTGGCTCATTTTAAAGGAAATTGCTTTACATAGAAACCTTTTGTAATTAATAAAAATAATTATTATCATAAAATAAATTGTTACGATATGGCAAAAAACAAACTCTAGGAAATAGTAACTAATTTAATTTTGAAAAGAAATAATTACGGCAGAAGGCTAAATGGTAGAATAAGTAAGCTATATTTGGTAAAAATCGTCCACCGAGATTTGAATTCAGATCACAGGATTAAAAGTCCTAAGGGCTAACCACTACGCCAAGAAATGTTCATATAAGAAAGAATTTTACATAAAGGACCGATATAGTTCATCATAAATTGTATTTTTCAATTTGTTTTTTTTTATATTATTATCCATTATTATGTAAAACCCAATAATTTTGGGGGGGTTTCAACAAATCCGGGTTCCAGTGGTAGCTAGCAACCTAATAAGAGACAATTACGTCCAATGTTAAGAAATATAATAGCCCATAACTCCTAAAAATAGAACCAGATCAAAACAAAAAGTACACCATTAGAACCGCCATGTCTGAAACCGTTATATAGGAAACTTTCTGTACCTTGGCTTGAACAGCAAGGGAAATATATTGGCTTGAAAATTTAGAAAAGTGGCAGCTACTACAGCATTCTGCCTAAACGGTATTTTTTTCTTTTCTTCTTTTCCGCAAATAGCTTGACACTGGAACATCGTAGAGAGTCGTTCAATGGCTCATTTTAAAGGAGGTCTTTAGATCTAGTGCAATTTGTAATAATTTTTTTTTTTAAATAAAATCAATGTCTACGAATAAATTCATTTTTTATGTACAATCATAGGTAGCGCGCTAGCGCTGCCTAAGTAAAGAACGAAGTGGGCACAATGTGTTTTTTCTCCACCCTGGCACTTCGTATCGAAGGAGCCGTCCTAGAAACTTCGAAAACGACTCATTAAATTGGAAATTGGAGTGGCTAGTGCCCTTTTTAATAGTCGAAAGTGATTGTAGGGCAACTAGCCCCCCCCCCCCACGCCCATCATTCCCCCAAATACGTCCAATCAAAATTTTGAGATAGCCATTTTGTTAAGCGTAGCTGATTTCCAGATAGAAAATATCTTTTTGAGGAGGACACTCCCCCCAACCCACGGGGCAAGGGTTTTAAGTTATGCCCTGAGGGCATATAAGTTTTTTATAGAAGGCGTTGTCATAGAGACTTCAAAAAAGGCTCAATCGATTAGAAATTCAAAGGGCTAGTGCCCTTTTTAATAGTCCGAAAGTGATTGGAGGGCAACTATCCCCCCCCCACACCCATCATTCCCCCAAACACATCCAATCAAAATTTTGATATAGCCATTTTGTTCAGCGTAGTTGATTTCCAGATAGAAAATGTGTTTTTGAGGAGGACACTCCCCCATATACCTCAGGGCAAGGGTTTTAAGTTATGCCCTGGGGGCATGTAAGGTTTTTATAGAAGGTGTTGTCATAGAAACTTCAAAAAAGGCTCATTCGATTGGAAATTCAAAGAGCTGGTGCCTGTTTTAATAGTCAAAAGTGATTGGAGGGCAATTAGCCCCCTCCCCCACACCCATCATTCCCCCAAACACATCCAATCAAAATTTTGATATAGCCATTTTGTTCAGCGTAGTTGATTTCCAGATAGAAAATGTGTTTTTGAGGAGGACACTCCCCCACAACCCTCAGGGCAAGGGTTTTAAGTTATGGCCTGGGGGCATATAAGGTTTTTATAGAAGGCGTTGTCGTAGAAACTTCAAAACAAGCTCATTCGATTGGAAATTCAGACGGCTTGTACCATTTTTAATAGTCGAAAGTGATTTTAGTGTAACTACCCCCCACCCTCACGCCTTCATTACCTCAAACACATCCAATCAAAATTTTGAAAAAGCCATTTTCTTCAGCGTAGTTGATTTCCAGATAGAAAATGTGTTTTTAGGAGGACACTCCCCCATATACCTCAGGGCAAGAGCTTTAAGTTATGCCCTGGGGGTATGTAAGGTTTTTAAAGAATGCGTTGTCATAGAAACTTCAATGAAAGCTCATTCGACTGGAAATTCGAAGGGCTAGTGCCTTTTTTAATAGTCGAAAGTGATTGGAGGGCAACTAGCCCCTCCCCCTCCCACACCCATCCTTCCCCAAAACACATCCAATAAAAATTTTGAGATAGCCATTTTGTTTCAGGGTAGTTGATTCCCAGATAGAAAACATATTTTTAAGGAGGACACTCACCCACAACCCTCAGGGGATGGATTATAAGTTATTCCCTGGGGGCATATAAGGTTTTTATTGAAATCTTTGTCATAGAAACTTGAAAAAGGGCTCATTCGATTTGAAATTCAAAGGACTAGTACCCTTTTTAATAGTCAAAAGTGATTTGAGGGCAACTAACCCCCCTCCCAAAACACATCCAATCAAACTTTTTAGATAGCCATTTTATTCAACGTAGTTAAAAGTTTCGGAAATTAGGTGTTTAAGGATGACAACCCCTCCTCCCACAGCCCTCAGGGCAGGGGTTGTAAGTTATGGCCTGGGGGTATATAAAGTTCTTATTGAAAGCGTTGTCGTAGAAAACTTCAAAAGGGCTCATTTAATTGGAAATTGACAGGGCTAGTGCCTTTTTTAATAGTTGAAAGTTATTGGATAGCGACTAACGCCCCTCTTACGCCCGCCATTTTCCCAAACACATCCAATCAAAATTTTGAGATATCCATTTTGTTCAACGCAGTTGAAAGTTCTGGAAATTAGGTATTTTAGGATGATAACCCCCTCAGAGCCCTCAGTGCAAGGGTTGTAAGCTATGCCCTGGGGTCATATAAGGCTTATATGGAAAGTTGCTGTATATGATTTATAGAATAGATTTTAGTCTTCCTCAAATCAAATTTTTATATGTTTAAAAACTAAATTTTGACTTAAGATTAAATCAAAATGCACTGTGATAATGCTAATTCCCAATAAGGCATCTCAGCAGTATCCCAAGAACGACTGAGGGTATTATGTTCAAACGTTCGGGGCTACTTCTGCTCTTAAAATTTAACCAAATCCAAATACCGTAACTGTATCCAAGCTATCAAAGAAAGTAAACAGATTTTTTTGCGAATGGTATCAAGTTTTCCATTACAGGTCAACTAGAGGAGTTATGAAACTAAATTAAACAGTTCTATTTGTGTTCAGATTTTTAAAAGGGTGTATGCTGTTAAAAATTGCTGAAAATTTTTCTCCGGCATACAAATAGCAGGCCAAACTATAAAGTCTTAAAGAACGAAAAGATTTAAAGTATTATTTTCTTTTTCCCTGAAAAGACTATGTCAATGTAGAACGAACAGAAATTAATTAAAAAAAAATTTTTCCCCAAAATAAGTTTTTCAAAGAGAAGTAAAGAACTCCATGAAACAAAAAATGAGCAAAACTAAAATCATATAATCTACCAAGCGTGAAACTACCACAAATCAGCATCGATAAATAAATGAAACCCAAAACAAACAGAAATTACAATAAATAACAGAGTCAAACTCAAAACGAGCAGAAATTAACATAATTGGGGCTCATAACCCCTATGCCTTCCCAAGGCCAGAACATAATTTGCACTTTACTGAAAAGATCCAAATGAATGTGCATTTTCAGTTTAATATACATATACTGATATTTAGTAATCAAAATGTTAATATTATTTGATTTATTAAAGTTATAAAAGTAAAAGCATTTATATTTTTTCAGTAAAGTGCAAACTTTTTTCAGTCAGGCGTGGGGGGGGGGGCTAGTTTCCCTCTAATCACTTTTGACTATTAATTTCAAATCGGAAATTTCCAATTGAATGGGCCTTTTTTGAAGTTTCTACGACAACACCTTCTATAAAAACATTATATACCCCAAGGACATAACTTAAAACCCTTGCCCTGAGGGTTGTGGTGGAGTTTTTATAATAAAGAACGACCTCTTACCTATACTAAATTTTATACGCCACTTAATTATAGTCTGGGTTAGTAATTCAACAGATAGCATGGCACTGGAACATTGTAGAGAGTTGTTCAATGGCTCATTTTGAAGGAAATTAATGGGGTTAAAAACATTTTGTAATTAAAACAATTATTTTTATTACCTTAAGAAATTTTATATGTTCCTTAAGAAATCATCATAAGTAAAAATTTCCCATACAGAAATTTAACTCAAGCCTACTGGGTGAGAGCTATCCCAACCTCTAGATCATATAGGATATATTAAAATATCCGATTAATGAAGTTTATGTTAAAGATTACATTAAAAGACGATCACTGAAATAACAGCAGCCATCGGGTCCGCGCCACAGGGGCAGACCCAGAAACACCCTGCGTCGAACGTACCAGACAGATCTCCGTAACCTGCACACATCAATCCAACCTCAGTGGAAGGACATACTTGCAGCAGCAAGCCTGCGGGAAGATTGGCGGATCCTTCTTTATGCACTGGGTGCCTCTGGAGGCATAGGCGGATCTAAGGTCTAAGGTAAGGTAACCTTCTGAGGATGTGAAGGAACGATAGCTCTCCTCCCATATTGGTCCTGTTTTTTGTTCGCCTTAAGTTTGACTCGATTACTCCTTAAAATTTCTGACCAGTTTTGGTTTTATTTATTGACCCATAGTACATTCTGCTCGTTTCAAGTTTCACTCTATTATGCCAATTTTATATCTGGTTGTTCAAGTTTTCATTTTTGTTTGTTTGAAGTTTAATTTATTACGTGACTTTACAACTGGAATTTGTAGGTTTTAACGTCTCTCTTTACTTCTAATTATTTGGTTTTTCAGAAAACGCTTAACCAAGATAAAGAAAACAAATACAAATTTCTTGATAGTCCACCCATGGAGGATTATTCAGAAAAAAATAAACTCATTTGGCATTTAAATATGAAAGCAGGTACTTTTTTTTAAAGGGAAACGAAAATCAAATATTTTTACAAATTATACACGGTAAGTTTGCTATATAAAGGTTCTAAACAAGGCGGTACTAATAGAGCACTTCTTGTTTTAATCTGAATCTATTTTTAGGAGTTATGGGTTACTTTAGTTTTTACTATGGGGCGTGATCGTCTCTTACGAGGTTGCTTGCTACCGTTGCAACCCGGACTATCGAGAAACCTGAATACAAACAGGAGAAAGCCTAAGGATTTTTCTTTTTGGAATAGTTAGAGACAGTCTCCAAGGAATCAAGCAACTAACTAAGTCCACAATTTGTTCTTTAACATTTAAGAAAAAATAAAACTAATTTAAAAGTTTAAGGTATTTTTCTCGTTTGAAATAAAAGATTCAAATAATAGCTTAGGTACCATAAATATTTTTTCGGTTTACATAATAACTTTAGTGATCCTAAACTGACAAACAGGAAAAAGCTCACGGTTTTTTCTTCCTTAGAATAGTAAGAGACGATCCGCAAAGGACCAGGCAGCTAACTAAGCCTATTTTCGATTTTTAACTCATGTCACTCATTACGCCACATATGGTTATTAGTAGACAATCGGTGTTAGGTATTACGTCACGTCACTTATTACGTCATATATGGTTAAAGTATATATTGATAGACATTTGGGCTAGGGCACGTTGTGTGGATAAAGGATGACATATTGCCAAAGATTGTCCTCTTTGGCCAGCCATCATGGGTTAAACGGAGCCCAAGCAGATTGCCCAAACGGACCAACCACAGGTTGCCCAAACAGACCAAAAACTCAAGCAGGAGCCCAAACGAAGGATAAGCAGGCTGTCCTCTTTTGGGGTTGGAGGACATCATTAAGAAAGGTTTAACGGAAATGGGAACTTACTGGGAGGGTGTAAAAAGGGAGGTTTTGAATAGATATCTATCCCATAATAACTAAAGTATTAGAAGAAATCTGGGTTGCAGTGGTAGCTAGCAAATACATAGTGGATTGATACTGTAAATTGGAATTTTAACTATCATCATCATCATTGTTTTATTGATAGTATAAAAAAGGTCCACCGAGATTTGAACTCAGATCACATGATTCAAAGTCCTAAGTGTTGACCCCTATACCAAGAAATTGTTCATATATTGGAATAAGAGACAATCTGGCTAATACCTATGATTATGACGTCATTGATCAATCTTGATCATGAAATTATATCTGATGAAACTTACATATTCTTTATTTATAAATAACCATACCGATACTTTATGTAAATTAACCAGAACAATTCCTTATATAATTTTTATAAGTGTTAGTGTATTAACGAATTTACTATCATGCTGTATATTTAACGTAATTTTCATAAGTTTACGATTGTACATTAGTAACCAATCACGCTTGACAGGCGGGTGACTGGAGTTCAAGTCCGAGTTAGAAGGAATTTTAAATAATTTGACTTCAAATATAGCTGTATAAGACTATGCTATAGTTAAGTGGTCTATACAAGTTAGTATAGGCAATAGTTTGTTCTTTATCATAATATTGAATATCTGTAGAGTCGCGATAGATTCAGCTCCTGGCTAAGCATGCCTGGTATTGACTAAAACTTTGTCTTGTGAGCCCCACAATATAATTTTGATTCTGCTGCGGCTAAATCAAAGAGACAATCACGGCACTTTTTATTCCATGCATTCACTGATACAAGAAGCTTTTTTTTCAAAGCGCGTAATTCAACTTTTGGTTAGTATGGATTTTGGTTCGCCTCATAAGTTGACCAATATACTTCAAGGTACTTTTCATCATTATTTTTTTACTAAATTAAAGAAACCTGCCAATTGACTGCGTGAGGAATGTCCAGACACATCATCAATTCCATAATTAATTACACATTGTTAGTTGCTGTTTCGCAATGGCTAGTGAGCTCTTCTACTGACAAGGAAGATAGAAGTTCGAGTCGCTGTACAGTAACAATTGAATCCTGATTACAATGCAAACTACATAATAGTAAAGCCTCTGGAACCTTCTTTAACATTTCTGATTTTTCCGTTAAGGAGGATTCACCCACTTTTAGGTCTCGTGCAGTCTAAACTATACCGTCAGCTGGTACTATTGCCCCAAATTTCGCTCAATAAATATCACCAACCAAAAGCTGACTAAGATAAATTAGATCTTGTTTTTTCGGCCTCAAAACGGTCACCCTTTGTTCTTTCATCACTTTATCCTCGGAACATTTGAACTGCTTCTGTTTATTAGGGTTGATGATTTTGATTGCTGGATGTTGTTTGTTTATGATTTTGGTTATGTTTGTTGGTTATGTTGGTTGATGGTTATGTTTGTTGGTTATGTTTGATGGTTATGTGGTTTGATGGTTACTCGTGAAACTAAATTTGCGTGAGTAGGTCTAGGAATTCTCTCGCTACCTCATCTCTGACATTGATTATGTTTTAAAATGAGCGTAATTCGTATATTTGTAGATTATGAACTTGGCTAACAAGCTAAAATGCTAGTATAGTCCGGGTTGCAGCAGTAGCTAGCAACCTAGTAAGAGACGATCACCTCCAATGTCAAGAAATATAAAACCCCCCAACTCCTAAAAAAAGAGTCAGATCAAAACAAAAAGTACACCATTAGAACCGCCTTGTCCGAATCCTCTATAAAGGAAACTTACCTCCCTTTGGCTTGAATAACAAAGAAAATATATTGGCTTGAAAATCAAGAAAATTGAC
The DNA here is from genome assembly GCA_027921565.1 of Artemia sinica. Lineage (NCBI taxonomy): Eukaryota > Metazoa > Arthropoda > Branchiopoda > Anostraca > Artemiidae > Artemia > Artemia sinica. The sequence continues at coordinate 32,113,449 of CM051260.1, read as the reverse complement.
TTTTACCACGTTATTCTCCACAAACGGGATATTTTTTTCTTTCCGCTTTTTCTTTCTGCTCAGCTAGCTGGGCACTGGAAAATCATAGAGAGCTGTATAATAGCTCATTTTAAAGGAAATTGCAACATCTAGTCACTTTTGTATTTAAAAATAAAATACTTTTTAAAGTAGAATCAATTTTGTCAAAAAAATTGCATTTTTGATGTATTTTCATACTGCAGTCTTTTCAAAGATATTTGAATTTTGAAGCAATAAAACAGTCCATGTAATGAACTCTATAGTAATAATAGCTACTTGTCTCAATAGTAACCGAAACTCCTGGAACCAAAATTTTCTTTTTTGGCTTAATCGCTAAAATTATTATGTAAACTGCAAAAATATTTATGATGCCTAATCAGTAATAGTAATTTTTTAATTTAAACAACAAAATACATGAAAATTCTAAAATTAGTTTTGCTTTTTGTCTCCTGGAAGAAATTTTTTTTTCATCTCAGTTCAAATTTATTATTGTATCCTGTAACCCGTAAAGTACATATCTCCATATTATTGTCTCATAATTGCAATTATTTTAGTTTTCAGTCCAGAATCACTAAACTTATTATTTAAACTGCAAAAATATTTATGGTGTCTAACCAATAATACTAATTTTGTAATTCAAACAAGATAAATACCTGAAAATTTTAAAATTAGTTTTGTTTTATGCTAGGTTTTAGATACTCGACACGGGATTTTGTGTGCTTAATAATTTTATTACAGTAAAGAACGAACATTAAATATTATAAAGAACGAATTACAATAAAGAAGGACACCTAGCCCATGTTAACTGAAACATAAATATGGATTATGTAATTTTACATTAAAAGACGATCGTTGAAATAACAAACAATTGCATACATTGGAATTAGTTAGCTACTTGATTGTTTGAGGTTCGTATCTTACTATTTAAAAGAAGAAAAAGCCGTAGGCTTTTTCCTGTTTGTAATCAGTTTATTATCCGGGTTGCAGCGGTAGCTAGCAACTTACATAAGGGACCGATATAGTTCACCATAAATCCGGGTTGCAGCGGTAGCTAGCAACCTAGTAAGAGACGATCACCTCCAATGTCAAGAAATATAAAACCCCCCAACTCCTAAAAAAGAGTCAGATCAAAACAAAAAGTACACCATTAGAACCGCCTTGTCCGAATCCTCTATAAAGGAAACTTACCTCCCTTTGGCTTGAATAACAAAGAAAATATATTGGCTTGAAAATCAAGAAAATTGACTTTTACCACGTTATTCTCCACAAACGGGATATTTTTTTCTTTCCGCTTTTTCTTTCTGCTCAGCTAGCTGGGCACTGGAAAATCATAGAGAGCTGTATAAAACGATCACTGAAATAACAAACCATTCCATACATTGGACTTAGTTAGCTACTTGATTGTTTGAGTTTCGTCTCTTACTATTTAAAAGAAGAAAAAGCCGTAGGCTTTTTCCTGTTTGTATTTATAGTTAAAAAACGAACTCAAGTCCAAAGAAACTGAACACTGTGGTTCATTCATATTATCTTCATTATTTTAGCTAGAATGTAAATAAACAAGTTTCTTTTTTAAATTTTAAATTGAAAAGATAGTGCTTTTAATTCAACATATTAAAAGTTCTTCCCGACGGGGAATCGAACCCCCTTCTCCCAAGTAAAAAGTGGGCATACTTACCATTAGACTATCGATGACTTTTAAAATAAAAGTTACATATAAGATATGATAATAATTTTTTAATCCTTATCCGGGTTGCAGCGGTAGCTAGCAACCTAGTAAGAGACGATCACCTCCAATGTCAAGAAATATAAAACCCCCCAACTCCTAAAAAAAGAGTCAGATCAAAACAAAAAGTACACCATTAGAACCGCCTTGTCCGAATCCTCTATAAAGGAAACTTACCTCCCTTTGGCTTGAATAACAAAGAAAATATATTGGCTTGAAAATCAAGAAAATTGACTTTTACCACGTTATTCTCCACAAACGGGATATTTTTTTCTTTCCGCTTTTTCTTTCTGCTCAGCTAGCTGGGCACTGGAAAATCATAGAGAGCTGTATAATAGCTCATTTTAAAGGAAATTGCAACATCTAGTCACTTTTGTATTTAAAAATAAAATACTTTTTAAAGTAGAATCAATTTTGTCAAAAAAATTGCATTTTTGATGTATTTTCATACTGCAGTCTTTTCAAAGATATTTGAATTTTGAAGCAATAAAACAGTCCATGTAATGAACTCTATAGTAATAATAGCTACTTGTCTCAATAGTAACCGAAACTCCTGGAACCAAAATTTTCTTTTTTGGCTTAATCGCTAAAATTATTATGTAAACTGCAAAAATATTTATGATGCCTAATCAGTAATAGTAATTTTTTAATTTAAACAACAAAAATACATGAAAATTCTAAAATTAGTTTTGCTTTTTGTCTCCTGTTATAATAAAGAACGAACACTTGCTCATAGTAACTGAAATATTAATTAAAAGTAGTATATACATAAAGGATCGATCTGAAAATTAGTAAATAACAAACAACAGCATGTAATTGAATAGCTTAGTTGCCTGATTTTCTGTGGTTTTTTAATTTATTACAATAAGGAACGAAGTTTAACCCATAGTAACTTAAGTATTATATCAAACGGTTCGTTGTCATAGTAAAGAGCTGTGTAATGGCTCATTTTAAAGGAAATTGCTGTATATAGAAACCTTTTGTAATTAACAAAATTAATTATTATTATAATCCGGGTTGCAGCGGTAGCTAGCAACCTAGTTACAATAAAGAACGACACCTTGCCCATGTTAACTAAAACATAAATCCGGGTTGCAGCGGTAGCTAGCAACCTAGTAAGAGACGATCACCTCCAATGTTAAGAAATATAAAACCCCCCAACTCCTAAAAAAAGAGTCAGATCAAAACAAAAAGTACACCATTAGAACCGCCTTGTCCGAATCCTCTATAAAGGAAACTTACCTCCCTTTGGCTTGAATAACAAAGAAAATATATTGGCTTGAAAATCAAGAAAATTGACTTTTACCACGTTATTCTCCACAAACGGGATATTTTTTTCTTTCCGCTTTTTCTTTCTGCTCAGCTAGCTGGGCACTGGAAAATCATAGAGAGCTGTATAATAGCTCATTTTAAAGGAAATTGCAACATCTAGTCACTTTTGTATTTAAAAATAAAATACTTTTTAAAGTAGAATCAATTTTGTCAAAAAAATTGCATTTTTGATGTATTTTCATACTGCAGTCTTTTCAAAGATATTTGAATTTTGAAGCAATAAAACAGTCCATGTAATGAACTCTATAGTAATAATAGCTACTTGTCTCAATAGTAACCGAAACTCCTGGAACCAAAATTTTCTTTTTTGGCTTAATCGCTAAAATTATTATTTACAATAAAGAACGACACCTAGCCCGTGTAGACTAAAATATAAATAGGGATTATGTGATTTCCATCAGTATCATGGCTGTAGAGATGGCTGAAACCTAGTTACATTAACATTATCCGGGTTGCAGCGGTAGCTAGCAACCTAGTAAGAGACGATCACGTCCAATGTTAAGAAATATAAAAACCCATAGCTCCTAAAAAAGGAGTCAGATCAAAACAAAAAGTACACCATTAGAACCACCTTATCTGAAACCCCTGTTTTGTAAACTTTCTGTCCCTTGGCTTGAACAGCAAGGGCGATATATGTGCTTAAAAATCATCCGGGTTGCAGCGGTAGCTAGTAACCTAGTAAGAGACGATCACGTCCAATGTTAAGAAATATAAAACCCCCCAACTCCTAAAAAAAGAGTCAGATCAAAACAAAAAGTACACCATTAGAACCGCCTTAACCGAATACCCTGTAAAGGAAACTCACCGCCCTTTGGCTTGAATAAAAGAAAATATATTGGCTTGAAAATCAAGAAAATTGACTTTAGCCACGTTATTCTCCACATATAATAAAGATCGAACTCTTCCCTATACTAACTTGCATACGCAACTTCACTATAGTTAATATAGTTAAGATTACAGTATTTATATTATACATCATTATAAATTATAAAAGGTTCAAATATTCGAAGATTATAGAGTTAAAAATTTTACTACTTAAGAACTACAAAGATGAAAATGTTCTCATTCATAATTACATAATGGTTTCAATCAAGCAAGTCGCACGCAAGTTGAAAAAACAGTACTACACAAACAACAGAGATAGTATCTTGAAAAGAGAAAAGCAAATTACATAAAGGCTCGATCATCGAATAAAGCTGAAACTAAGTAAAGGACAATTATGCTTCCATATATTAACAGTGATGTCTAATATTTCCCATTACATCTGTAAACTGTTCCACAGTTGCCGGTTCATACCTTCGAAGCTTTTCATTAAATATACATCATTTCTTTTGGATATTACTATGAAGTTTTCCGAAAGTATTTCTAGCGGACATTTGAACAAAATCCGCTCTTTCAAAGAGAATTTCAATCTGTAATTTTGAATATTTTTTGTAATCCAAGTAAAACATTCGTAAAATATTATTCAATTTACAAAGATCAGCCTGCCTTGTTGCCATCTTTTTGGACTTCTGAATATAATTTTTAATTTTGTCCTTATGCGTTCTTTGCAGCTTGTGTAAACTGCAAAATATTCATGGTATCCGAGCAATAGTTTGAATCTTCAATTCAAGCTAGAAAAATACCTTAAAATTTTAAACTGGTTTTTTTTTGGTTAGGTTCTAATATAATAAAGAACGAACTCTTGCCTATACTAAATTGCATACTCAACTTAATCATACTTAATGATATAGTAATGATATGGTTTTATTGATAGCTGAATTACAAATTAAAAGAAAATGATTTCTGGTAGCTTTGAATATAATAACTGTACTAGCCTATACTATAGTTAAGTGACCTATAAAATTTGGTATAGGCAAGAGGTCGTTCTTTATTATAATTTCTTAGTAAGTTAACCTTTTTTTTTATCATTTCTTATATGTAACATATTTATAATCTTATATGTAACATATTTATCATGATTCTCCAATAGTACAATGGTAAACATACCCACTTGTCACGAGGGCGATCGGGGTTCGATTCCCCGTTGTAGGGAATTTTTAATTTGTTGACTTTAAATATAACTTTACAAGCCTACACTATAGTTAAGCAACCCATACCAGTTAGTATAGGCAAGAGTTGGATCTTTATTGTAATACATCAAAAATGCAGTTTTTTTACAAAATTGATTCTACTTAAAAACTATTTTATTTTTAATTACAAAAGAGAGTAGATGTTGCAATTTACTTTAAAATGAGCCATTATACAGCTCTCTATGATTTTCCAGTGCCCAGCTAGCTGAGCAGAAAGAAAAAGCGGAAAGAAAAAAATATCCCGTTTGTGGAGAATAACGTGGTAAAAGTCAATTTTCTTGATTTTCAAGCCAATATATTTTCTTTGTTATTCAAGCCAAAGGACGGGAAGTCTGCTATATAGAAGTTTTGGAAAAGGCGGTTCTAAAAGTGCACTTTTTGTTTTGATCTGAATCTTTTTTCAGGAGTTATCGGTTACATTAGTTTCTACTATGGGGCGTGATCGTCTCTTGCTAGGTCACTAGCTACCGCTGCAACCCAGATGATGGTGCTAGCTACCGCTGCAACCTGGACTTTACTAACCTATACTACATTTAAGTGGCCTACAAAGTTTAATATAGGAAAGAGCTCGTTCTATATTATAATTCAAATCTTACCGCTGGTATACGATTATGTTTGAAATACTGCAGTGTGAAAAGACATCAAAAATGCAGTTTTTGGTGGAAAAATTTATTCTCTTTTAGAAATAATTTATTTTAGTTACAAAAGGTTTTTAACCCAATTAATTTCCTTTAAAATGAGCTATTGAACAACTCTCTACGATGTTCCAGTGCAAAGCTATCTGTGGAAAAGAAAGAAAAGAGAAAAAAATATCCCGTTTGTGGAGAATAACGTGGTAAAAGTCAATTTGCTTGATTTTCAAGCCAATATATTTTCTTTGTTATTCAAGCCAAAGGGCGGTAAGTTTCCTTTATAGAGGTTTCGGACAAGGCGGTTCTAATGGTGTACTTTTGTTTTGATCTGACTCCTCTGTTAGGAACTATGGGTTTTTATATTTCTTAACATTGGACGTGATCGTCTCTTACTAGGTTGCTAGCTACCGCTGCAACCCGGATATAAGTGAAAGTTCCTCTTTTCTATTATAATACGGTGCAACCCGGATCTTCAGTTACTAAGGGCTACAGATCGGTCTTTACTGTGATTTCTTAATTGGAATAGTAAGAGGCGACCTGGCTACAAACTACGATTATGACATCATTGATCAAACTTTAACATGATTCCTTATGTAATTTTTAGTGGAAAAATTTATTCTGTTTTAAAATAATTTGTTTTAGTTACAAAAGGTTTTTAACCCAATTAATTTCCTTTAAAATGAGCCATTGAACAACTTTCTACGATGTTCCAGTGCAAAGCTATCTCTGGATAACAAGAAAGAAAAAAAAATATCCCGTTTAGGCAGAATGTTGTAGTAGATGCCACTTTTCTTGATTTCAAGCCAATATATTTCCCTTGCTGTTCAAGCCAAGGGACAGAAAGTTTCCTATACAGGGGTTTCGGACAAGGCGGTTCTAATGGTGTACTTTTTGTTTTGATCTGACTTCTTTTTTAGGAACTATGGGTTTTTATATTTCTTAACATTGGACGTGATCGTCTCTTACTAGGTTGCTAGCTACCGCTGCAACCCGGATAATACACCTGGAACCACCATGTATCAGTTAGTATGGGAGAGAGATCGTTCTTTACTGTAAAAAATAAAATAAAAATTAATTTTTTCAATTTTTACGTCACGTCGCTCATTAATTCATATATGGTTATTAGTACACAATAGGTTTTAGATATTACGTCATGTCCCTTATTACGTCATATATGGTTATTAGTAGATAATCGGTAAAATATTCGTTCTTTATTATAAAAATTTTACAAATGTTTTACCGGGATTACGAAAACTATTCGCTGCAACCCGGATAACTTCAGTTACTACGGACTAAAGTTCGTTCTTTATTGTAATTCGTGTTTTTCTATTCACATCATAGCTCTAATATAAAACTATGATGCCATTCATTATTTATCTAGTAGGGTTTCAGACAAGGTAGTTCTAATGATATACTTTTGTTTTGATCTGACTCTATTTTTAGGAGTTTTGGGTTTTTATATTTCTTAGCATTGGACTGATCGTCTCTTACTAGGTTGCTAGCTACTGCTGCAACCCAAATTCACATATATATTTATTTATGAGAGGCAGCCTGGCCGAGTGGTCCAAGGCACTGGTGTTAGCCACCAGTCTCTTCGGAGGCGTGGGTTCAAATCTTACCGCTGGTATGCGATTATGTTTGAAAGACTGCAGTGTGAAAAGACATCGAAAATGCAGTTTTCGGTGGAAAAATTTATTCTCTTTTAGAAATAATTTATTTTAGTTACTATAGATTTTTAACCTAATTAATTTCCTTTAAAATGAGCTATTGAACAACCCTCTACGATGTTCCAGTGCCAAGCTATGTCTGGATACAAAAGAAAAAAAGAAAAAAAAAAGAAAAAAATATCCCGTTTAGGCAGAATGTTGTAGTAGCTGCCACTTTTCTTGATTTTCAAGCCAATATATTTCCCTTGCTGTTCAAGCCAAGGGACAGAAAGTTTCCTATACAGGGGTTTCGGACAAGGCGGTTCTAATGGTGTACTTTTTGTTTTGATCTGACTCCTCTGTTAGGAACTATGGGTTTTTTAAATTTTTAACATTGGACGTGATCGTCTCTTACTAGGTTGCTAGCTACCGCTGCAACCCGGATGTAATGATCTTCTTTTAATGTAATTTCGTAAGAAAAATGATTCTATTTTAAAAATTATTTGTTTTATAATTACAAATTTTTTTTACCCCATTAATTTGCTTTAAAATGAGCCATTAAACAACTCTCTACGATGCTCCAGTGCCAAGCTATCTGTGGAATTAATAACCTATACTATAATTAAGTGGCGTATAAAATTTAGTATAGGCAAGAGGTCGTTCTTTATTATAACTTAAATCATACTTCTTTATGGTTCCATATGGTCTAGTGGCTAGGATAGTTAACTTTCACTTAACAGGCTCGGGTTCGATTCCCGGTGTGGGAAAATTTTTAACTCTATAATCTTCAAACATTTGAACCTTTTATAATTTATAATGATGTATAATATAAATACTGTAATCTTAACTATAGTGAAGTTGCGTATGCAAGTTAGTATAGGGAAGAGTTCGATCTTTATTATACAGTTCTGACGCTTCTTATATAGTAATTATGACGTCACAGCGTAATGATTTTATTGACGTCATAGCGCAATGATATTATTTCATGACGTCTTCAGAAACAACAATATAATTTCGTGTTTTTCTATTCACGTCATAGCTCTAATATAAAACTATGACGACATTCAATATTTATCTAGTAGGGTTTCAGACAAGGTAATTCTAATGATGTACTTTTGTTTTGATCTGACTCTATTTTTAGGAGTTTTGTTATATTTCTTAGCATTGGACTGATCGTCTCTTACTAGATTAAAAATAATTTATTTTAGTTACTATAGATTTTTAACCCAATTAATTTCCTTTAAAATGAGCTATTGAACAACCCTCTACGATGTTCCAGTGCCAAGCTATCTCTGGATACAAAAAAAGAAAAAAAAAGAAAAAAAGAAAAAAATATCCCGTTTGGGGAGAATAACGTGGTAAAAGTCTATTTTCTTGATTTTCAAGCCAATATATTTTCTTTGTTATTCAAGCCAAAGGGCGGTAAGTTTCCTTTATGGAGGATTTGTACAAGGCGGTTCTAATGGTGTACTTTTTGTTTTGATCTGACTCTTTTTTTAGGAGCTACGGGTTTTTATATTTCTTAACATTGGAGGTGATCGTCTCTTACTAGGTTGCTAGCTACCGCTGCAACCCGGATTGCTAGCTACTGCTGCAACCCGGATTCACATATATGTTATTTATGAGAGGCAACCTGGCCGAGTGGTCCAAGGCACTGGTGTTAGCCACCAGTCTCTTCAGAGGCGTGGGTTCAAATCTTACCGCTGGTATACGATTATGTTTGAAAGACTGCAGTGTGAAAAGACATCGAAAATGCAGTTTTTGGTGGAAAAATTTATTCTCTTTTAGAAATAATTTATTTTAGTTACAAAAGGTTTTTAACCCAATTAATTTCCTTTAAAATGAGCTATTGAACAACCCTCTACGATGTTCCAGTGCCAAGCTATCTCTGGAAACAAAGAAAAAAAGAAAACAAGAAAAACATATCCCGTTTAGGAAGAATGTTGTAGTAGCTGCCACTTTTCTTGATTTTCAAGCCAATATATTTCCCTTGCTGTTCAAGCCAAGGGACAGAAAGTTTCCTATACAGGGGTTTCGGACAAGGCGGTTCTAATGGTGTACTTTTTGTTTTGATCTGACTCCTTTTTTAGGAACTACGGGTTTTTTATATTTCTTAACATTGGACGTGATCGTCTCTTACTAGGTTGCTAGCTACTGCTGCAACCCGGAAAACTTGTATTAGTGACTACTACATGAGATCCTCTTGACTAACACACTCTATGATGAACTATATCGATCCTTTATGTAACTTTACCACATCGTAATAATTTGTTTTATAATAATAATTAATTTTTTTAATTACAAAAGGTTTCTATATACAGCAGTTTCCTTTAAAATGAGCCATTACACAGCTCTTTACTATGACAACGAACCGTTTAATTTAATACTTAAGTTACTATGGGTTAAAGTTCGTTCCTTATAGTAAATAAGGAACATAATTAAAATTTCTTAATGTAATAAAAATAATTTGTTTTAATTACAAAAGGTTTTTAACCCCATTAATTTCCTTTAAAATGAGCCATTGAACAACTCTCTACGATGTTCCAGTGCCATGCTATCTGTTGAAGTACTAACCTATACTATAATTAAGTGGCGTATAAAATTTAGTATAGGCAAGAGGTCGTTCTTTATTATATATTATAAAACTAAATCGAATGTATACAATGCTTTGTTACTCCAATGATCGCCTTTTAATGTAATTATTTACATTCTAGCTAAAATAATGAAGATAATATGAATGAACCACAGGGTTCAGTTTCTTTGGACTTGAGTTCGTTTTTTAACTATAAATACAAACAGGAAAAAGCCTACGGCTTTTTCTTCTTTTAAATAGTAAGAGACGAAACTCAAACAATCAAGTAGCTAACTAAGTCCAATGTATGGAATGGTTTGTTATTTCAGTGATTTACTAACCTATACTATAGTTAAGTGGCCTATATAATTTAGTATAGGCAAGAGGTCGTTCTTTATTATAATTTGTTTTGGCCTTATTAAACAAATTATTTGTTTGGCCTTATTTGTTTTGGCCACACTGAAAGAACATCCTTTAACAATTAGTAATTTGAAAATTTCCAAGTGCAGCAAAAACACCGGTCCAACAAAAATGAATACTTGCTTATGGTAGAGATTACTATAATTCAAATCAATGGATTTTCCTCGTTATTCAAGCCAAGGAGCTGTAAGTTTTCTAAATAGGGCTTTTGGACGAGGCAATTCTAATAATATACTTTGTGTTTCGATCTTACGCTATTTTTAGGAGTTATAGGCTATTGTATTTCTTAGTATGGTGCGTGCTCGTCTCCTACTAGATTACTAGCTACCGCTGCAACCCAAATTTCGTTACAATGGGCTACGGTTTGCCTTTTACTAGGTTGCAGCTGCATCTGCAACCATGTTCTTTTTCAAAAGATTGTTGTGTAATCTTGTCCTACATAAGTTTGTTACATCATCATATAAATTTATTTTAATATTTTAATTACTATGGGCTAAAGTTCATTCTTTATTGTAAATATTATAATTACTATGAGCTAAAGTTCATTCTTTACTGCAAATATTATAATTCTCCTTTGTAGGGAATTTTTAATATATTGACGTTGAATATAACTGCACAGACCTATACTATAGTTAAGTTGCTTATACAAGTTAGTATAGGCAAGAGTTCGTTCTTTATTATAATATATTCTTCGAATGATAGTCTTTTAATGTATTACTGGATAAAGTTCATTCTTTAATATAACGTGGGTTCAAATCTTACCGCTGGTATACGATTATGTTTGAAAGACTGCAGTGTGAAAAGACATCAAAAATGCAGTTTTTGGTGGAAAAATTTATTCTCTTTTAGAAATAATTTATTTTAGTTACTATAGATCTTTAACCCAATTAATTTCCTTTAAAATGAGCCATTGAACAACAATCTACGATGTTCCAGTGCCAAGCTATCTGTGGAAAAGAAAGAAAATAAAAAAAATATCCTGTTTAGGCAGAATGTTTGTAGTAGCTGCCACTTTTCTTGATTTTCAAGCCAATATATTTCCCTTGCTGTTCAAGCCAAGGGAAAGAAAGTTTACTATACAGGGGTTTCGAACAAGGCGGTTCTAATGGTGTACTTTTTGTTTTGATCTGACTCCTTTTTTAGGAACTATGGGTTTTTATATTTCTTAACATTGGACGTGATCGTCTCTTACTAGGTTGCTAGCTACCGCTGCAACCCAGATGATGGACTATTCAGTCTAAACAAAACTTCTATTAATGAGTACTGCACGAGATCTTCTTGACTGACACCATTTATGATATCTTTATCGATCCCTTATGTAAAAATTGGAAAAATATCGAAAACTTTTTTAAATTAGTGTTATTTTTGTTAGGTTTTTGTTTAATAACAAGCCGACATATTTTCTTTGTTGTTAAGCAAAGACACACCGGGTTACAGCTGTCGCTGCAGCCCGGAAACCGCTACAATTTGGATAGCTTGTAGTGACCCCTGGAACCACCGTATATCAGTTACTATGGGCAAGAGATCGTTCTTTACTGTAAAATTTTCTTTCATTTCAAGCCAATATATTACCCTTGCTGTTCAAGCCAAATGACAGAAAGTTTCCTATACAGGGGTTTCAGACATGGTGTTTCTAATAGTGTACTTTTGTTTTGATCTGACTTTTTTTTTAGGAGTTATGAGTTTTTATATTTCTTAACATTGGACGTGATCGTCTCTAACTAGGTTGCTAGCTACCACTGCAACCCGGATTATTCCAATGATCGTCTTTTAATGTAACCTTATGTAAGCTGTCCTTACCTATACTATATAAGTGGCCTATAAAATTTAGTATAGGCAAGAGGTCGTTCTTTATTATAAAATGATCTGACTCTTTTTTTAGGAGTTATGGGTTTTTATATTTCTTAACATTGGACGTGATCGTCTCTTACTAGGTTGCTAGCTACCGCTGCAACCCGGATTTAAAGTCTAAATAAAACTTCTATTAATTTCAATATTTCTGCTACTATGGGCTAAGGTTTGTTCTTTCATGTAAAACTAGCAAAACAGTTTTTAAGTCTGATGAAGATTTAACTAATGTGTCAAAAGTAAGGTTGCAAGTCGACGATTTTGTTTTGGCCTTATTATAATTCACTTCATAGCTCTAATATAAAGCTACGACATTCATTATTTATCTAGTAGGGTTTCAGACAAGGTAGTTCTAATGATGTACTTTTGTTTTGATCTTACTCTATTTTTAGGAGTTTTGTTATATTTCTTAGCATGGGACTGATCGTCTCTTACTAGGTTGCTAGCTACTGCTGCAACCCAAATTCACATATATATTTATTTATGAGAGGCAGCCTGGCCGAGTGGTCCAAGACACTGGTGTTAGCCACCAGTCTCTTCGGAGGAGTGGGTTCAAATCTTACCGCTGGTATACGATTATGTTTGAAAGACTGCAGTGTGAAAAGACATCAAAAATGCAGTTTTTGGTGGAAAAATTTATTCTCTTTTAGAAATAATTTATTTTAGTTACAAAAGGTTTTTAACCCAATTAATTTCCTTTAAAATGAGCTATTGAACAACCCCCTACGATGTTCCAGTGCCAAGCTATCTGTGGAAAAGAAAAAGAAAAAAGAAAAAAGAAAAAAATATCCCGTTTGGGGAGAATAACGTGGTTAAAGTCAATTTTCTTGATTTTCATGCCAATATATTTCCCTTGCTGTTCAAGCCAAGGGACAGAAAGTTTCTTATACAGGGGTTTCGGACAAGGCGGTTCTAATGGTGTACTTTTTAATTTGATCTGACTCCTCTGTTAGGAACTATGGGTTTTTATATTTCTTAACATTGGACGTGATCGTCTCTTACTAAGTTGCTAGCTACCGCTGCAACCCGGATTAACTCTATAATCTTCGAATATTTGAACCTTTTATAATTTATAATGATGTATAATATAAATACTGTAATCTTAACTATATTAACTATAGTGAAGTTGCGTATGCAAGTTAGTATAGGGAAGAGTTCGATCTTTATTATAATTTTTGTTTTGATCTGACTCCTTTGTTAGGAACTCTGGGTGTTTATATTTCTTAACATTGGACGTGATCGTCTCTTACTAGGTTGCTAGCTATCGCCGCAACCTGGAGGTTGCTAGCTATCGCTGCAACCCAGAAAAAAAACACATTGTGCCTACATCGTTCTTTACTCAGGCAGTGCTAGTGCGTTGCCTATGATAATACACTGATTACACACAGGAAAAAGCCTACGGCTTTTTCTTCTTTTAAATAGTAAGAGACGAGTCTCAAATAATCAAGTAGCTAGCTAATTCCAAAGGTATGCAATTTTTGTTATTCCAATGATCGTTTTTTATTGTAACTAGGTTTCAGCCATCTCTACAGCCATAATACTATTTGAAATTACATAATCCCTATTTATGTTTTAGTTAACATGGGCAAGGTGTCGTTCTTTATTGTAATTATAATAATAATTAATTTTGTTAATTACAAAAGGTTTCTATATACAGCAATTTCCTTTAAAATGAGCCATTACACAGCTCTTTACTATGACAACGAACCGTTTGATATAATACTTAAGTTACTATGGGTTAAAGTTCGTTCCTTATTGTAATTAAAATGAGCCATTACACAGCTCTTTACTATGACAACGAACCGTTTGATATAATACTTAAGTTACTATGGGTTAAACTTCGTTCCTTATTGTAATTGGACGTGATCGTCTCTTACTAGGTTGCTAGCTACCGCTGCAACCCGGATAAATTAAAAAACCACAGAAAATCAGGCAACTAAGCTATTCAATTACATGCTGTTGTTTGTTATTTACTAATTTTCAGATCGATCCTTTATGTATATACTACTTTTAATTAATATTTCAGTTACTATGAGCAAGTGTTCGTTCTTTATTATAACAGGAGACAAAAAGCAAAACTAATTTTAGAATTTTCATGTATTTTTGTTGTTTAAATTAAAAAATTACTATTACTGATTAGGCATCATAAATATTTTTGCAGTTTACATAATAATTTTAGCGATTAAGCCAAAAAAGAAAATTTTGGTTCCAGGAGTTTCGGTTACTATTGAGACAAGTAGCTATTATTACTATAGAGTTCATTACATGGACTGTTTTATTGCTTCAAAATTCAAATATCTTTGAAAAGACTGCAGTATGAAAATACATCAAAAATGCAATTTTTTTGACAAAATTGATTCTACTTTAAAAGTATTTTATTTTTAAATACAAAAGGCACTAGATGTTGCAATTTCCTTTAAAATGAGCTATTATACAGCTCTCTATGATTTTCCAGTGCCCAGCTAGCTGAGCAGAAAGAAAAAGCGGAAAGAAAAAAATATCCCGTTTGTGGAGAATAACGTGGTAAAAGTCAATTTTCTTGATTTTCAAGCCAATATATTTTCTTTGTTATTCAAGCCAAAGGGAGGTAAGTTTCCTTTATAGAGGATTCGGACAAGGCGGTTCTAATGGTGTACTTTTTGTTTTGATCTGACTCTTTTTTTAGGAGTTGGGGGGTTTTATATTTCTTAACATTGGAGGTGATCGTCTCTTACTAGGTTGCTAGCTACCGCTGCAACCCGGATAAATTAAAAAACCACAGAAAATCAGGCAACTAAGCTATTCAATTACATGCTGTTGTTTGTTATTTACTAATTTTCAGATCGATCCTTTATGTATATACTACTTTTAATTAATATTTCAGTTACTATGAGCAAGTGTTCGTTCTTTATTATAACAGGAGACAAAAAGCAAAACTAATTTTAGAATTTTCATGTATTTTTGTTGTTTAAATTAAAAATTACTATTACTGATTAGGCATCATAAATATTTTTGCAGTTTACATAATAATTTTAGCGATTAAGCCAAAAAAGAAAATTTTGGTTCCAGGAGTTTCGGTTACTATTGAGACAAGTAGCTATTATTACTATAGAGTTCATTACATGGACTGTTTTATTGCTTCAAAATTCAAATATCTTTGAAAAGACTGCAGTATGAAAATACATCAAAAATGCAATTTTTTTGACAAAATTGATTCTACTTTAAAAAGTATTTTATTTTTAAATACAAAAGTGACTAGATGTTGCAATTTCCTTTAAAATGAGCTATTATACAGCTCTCTATGATTTTCCAGTGCCCAGCTAGCTGAGCAGAAAGAAAAAGCGGAAAGAAAAAAATATCCCGTTTGTGGAGAATAACGTGGTAAAAGTCAATTTTCTTGATTTTCAAGCCAATATATTTTCTTTGTTATTCAAGCCAAAGGGAGGTAAGTTTCCTTTATAGAGGATTCGGACAAGGCGGTTCTAATGGTGTACTTTTTGTTTTGATCTGACTCTTTTTTTAGGAGTTGGGGGGTTTTATATTTCTTGACATTGGAGGTGATCGTCTCTTACTAGGTTGCTAGCTACCGCTGCAACCCGGATTAAGGAACAT
Source organism: Artemia sinica (assembly GCA_027921565.1). Classification (NCBI taxonomy): domain Eukaryota; kingdom Metazoa; phylum Arthropoda; class Branchiopoda; order Anostraca; family Artemiidae; genus Artemia; species Artemia sinica. The sequence continues at coordinate 32,097,595 of CM051260.1, read as the reverse complement.
AATTAGAATTTCTTAATGTAATAAAAATAATTTGTTTTAATTACAAAAGGTTTTTAACCCCATTAATTTCCTTTAAAATGAGCCATTGAACAACTCTCTACGATGTTCCAGTGCCATGCTATCTGTTGAAGTACTAACCTATACTATAATTAAGTGGCGTATAAAATTTAGTATAGGCAAGAGGTCGTTCTTTATTATATTTCAGTTAACATAGGCAAGGTGTCGTTCTTTATTGTAATTTCTTAAGGAACATAATTAAAAATTTCTTAATATAATAAAAATAATTTGTTTTAATTACAAAATGTTTTTAACCCCATTAATTTCCTTTAAAATGAGCCATTGAACAAATCTCTAAGATGTTCCAATGCCATGCTATCTGTTGAATTACTAACCTAAACTATAATTAAGTGGCGTATAAAATTTAGCATAGGCAAGAGGTCGTTCTTTATTATATTTAGGCAGAATGTTGTAGTAGCTGCCACTTTTTTTGATTTTCAAGCCAATATATTTCCCTTGCTGTTCAAGCCAAAGGGCGGTAAGTTTCCTTTATAGGGGTTTCGGACAAGGCGGTTCTAATGGTGTACTTTTTGTTTTGATCTGACTCCTTTTTTAGGACCTATGGGTTTTTATATTTCTTAACATTGGACGTGATCGTCTCTTACTAGGTTGCTAGCTACCGCTGCAACCCGGATCTTACTGCCAGAATGAGAAATGGTGTCTTCTTTCCTCTCATTTGAAGCATCTTTTACTGGAATATTGTCGGCCCTTTACTGAAATCCTTACTGTATTACAAACAGGAAAAAGCCTATGGCTTTTTCTTAATTGGAATAGTAAGAGACGACCTGGCTAAAACCTACGATTATGACATCATTGATCAATCTTTAAAATGAAATTATAATCTTATTTTAGTTTCTATGGGTTGTAAGTTTGTTCTTTACTGTAATGGTTTGTTCTTTACTAGGTTTCAGCCGTCTCTACAGCCATGACACTGATGGAAATAAAATAATCCCTATTTATGTTTCAGTTAACATGGGCTAGGTGTCGTTCTTTATTGTAATTACTGTAATCCTTTTTTAGGAACTATGGGTTTTTATATTTCTTAACATTGGACGTGATCGTCTCTTACTAGGTTGCTAGCTACCGCTGCAACCCGGATTATTACAAACAGGAAAAAACCTACGGCTTTTTCTTCTTTGAAATAGTAAGAGACGAGCCTCAAGCAATCAAGTAGCTAACTAAGTCCAATGTATGCAGTGGTATGTTATTCCAATGATCGTCTTTTAATGTAATATAACTACCTCTAGAACCACCATATATCAGTTACTATGGGCGAGAGATCGTTCTTTACTGTTAAAAAGTTTTTAACGCCATTAATTTCCTTTAAAATGAGCCATTGAACAACTCTACGATGTTCCAGTGCCAAGCTAACTGTGGAAAAGAAGAAGAAAGAAAAAAATATCCCCTTTGTGGAGAATAACGTGGTAAAAGTCAATTTTCTTGGTTTTCAAGCCAATATATTTTCTTTGTTATTCAAGCCAAAGGGCGGTAAGTTTCCCTTATAGGAATTTCGGACAAGGCGATTCTAATGGTGTACTTTTTGTTTTGATCTGACTCTTTTTTTAGGAGTTATAGGTTTTTATATTTCTTAACATTGGACGTGATCGTCTCTTACTAGGTTGCTAGCTACCGCTGCAACCCGGATACTATTGAGACAAGTAGCTATTATTACTATAGGTTGACATTACCATGAACTGTTTGATTGCTTCAAAATTCAAATATCTTTGAAAAGACTGCAGTATGAAAATACATCAAAATGCAATTTTTTGACAAAATTGATTCTACTTTAAAAAGTATTTTATTTTTAATTACAAAAGTGACTAGATGTTGCAATTTCCTTTAAAATGAGCTATTATACAGCTCTCTATGATTTTCCAGTGCCCAGCTTGTTGAGGAGGAAAATCAAGCGGAAAGAAAAAAAATATCCCGTTTGTGGAGAATAACTTGGTTGAAGTCAATTTTCTTGATTTTTCAAGCCAATATATTTTCTTTGTTATTCAAGCCAAAGAGTGATAAGTTTCCTTAATAGGGCTTTTGGACAAGGTGGTTCTAATGGTGTAATTTTTGTTTTGATATGACTCTTTTCTTAGGAGTTAGGGGTTTTTGTATTTCTTAACATTGGACGTGATCGTCTCTTACTAGATTGCTAGCTACCGCTGCAACCCGGATTTTTGTTTTGATCTGACTCCTTTTTTAGGAGCTATGGGTTTTTATATTTCTTAACATTGGACGTGATCGTCTCTTACAAGGTTGCTAGCTACCGCTGCTACCCGGATTAAAAAATTATTACCATATCTTATATGTATCTTTTGTTTTATAAGTCTTGGATAGTCTAATGGTAAGCATGCCCACTTGATACCTGGGAGAAGGGGTTCGATTCCCCGTCGGGGAGAACTTTTAATATGTTGAATTAAAAGCACTATCTTTTCAATTTAAAATTTAAAGAATAAACTTGTTTATTTACATTCTAGCTAAAATAATGAAGATAATATGAATGAACCACAGGGTTTAGTTTCTTTGGACTTGAGTTGGTTTTTTAACTACAAATACAAACATGAAAAAGCCTACGGCTTTTTCTTCTTTTAAATAGTAAGAGACAAAACTCAAACAATCAAGTAGCTAACTAAGTCCAATGTATGGAATGGTTTGTTATTTCAGTGATCGTCTTTTAATGTAAAAATCGGTAAAATATTCGTTCTTTATTATAATGTCGTTCTTTATTTTAATTAGTTTTTTACCATATCGTAACAATTTGTTATATAATAATAATTAATTTTGTTTGTAATTAATGTAATTCAGCTAGTAAAGCCTGAAGTTCATTCTTTATTATAAAATAAATTACAAACAGGAAAAAGCCTACGGCTTTTTCTTCTTTGGAATAGTAAGAGACGATCCTAAAATAATCAGGCAGCTAACTAGATTTATAATTTCTTCTTTAACATAAACTTCATTAATCGGATATTTTAATATATCCTATATGGTCTAGAGGTTGGGATAGCTCTCACCCAGTAGGCTTGAGTTCAATTCCTGTATGGGAAATTTTTACTCATGATGATTTCTTAAGGAACATATAAAATATCTTAATGTAATAAAAATAATTTGTTTTAATTACAAAATGTTTTTAACCCCATTAATTTCCTTCAAAATGAGCCATTGAACAACTCTACAATGTTGCAGTGCCATGCTATCTGTTGAATTACTAACCTATTCTATAATTAAGTTGCGTATAAAATTTAGTATAGGTAAGAGGTCGTTCTTTATTATAATTGCAATGATCGTCCGTTAATGTAATGTAATGGGTTTTTATTCCAATGGTCGTCTTTTAATGGAAAATTTTAATATATTGGCCTTAAATATAACTGTACTAGCCTACACTATAGTTAAGTGGCCTATAAAATTTAGTAGAGGCAAGAGTTCGTTCTTTATTATAAATTAACCAGAACGATTCCTTATATAATTGTTAGTGTATTAACGAAATTATTATCACGTCTTATATGTAACTCATGTCTTCGATAGTCCATTGGTTAACTATACTATATCTACCGCTTGAACCCGGGTTATAAATTACAAACAGGAAAGAGCCTACGGCTTTTTCTTCTTTGGAACAGTAAGAGACGATCTTTAAATAGTCAGACAGCTAACTAGGTTAATAATTTGTTCTTTAACATGAACTTCATCAATCAGATATTTTAATATATCCTATATGGTGTAGAGGTCGGGATAGCTCTCATCCAGGTGGCTTGAGTTCAATTTCCGTATGGGAAATTTTTACTTATGATGATTTCTTAAGGAACATAATTAAAATCTCTTAATGTAATAATGATGATTTGTTTTAATAATAGAAATTTTTTAACCCCATTAATTTTCTTTAAAATGAGCCATTGAACAACTCTCTACGATGTTCCAGTGCGAAGCTATCTGTTGAATTACTAACCTTTTTTATAATTAAGTGGCGTATAAAATTTATTATAGGCAAGAGGTCGTTCTTTATTATAAATATTAAATGTAGCTTACTTATACTACCATTTAGGTTTCTGCTGTAATTCTTTCTTTTCAAAATTAAATTAGTTGCTATCGCCTAGAGTTAGTTCTTTACCACATCGTAATAATTTGTTTTATAATAATAATTAATTTTTTTAATTACAAAAGGTTTCTATATACAGCAGTTTCCTTTAAAATGAGCCATTACACAGCTCTTTACTATGACAACGAACCGTTTGATTTAATACTTAAGTTACTATGGGGTAAAGTTCGTTCCTTATTGTATTAGTACTGATTTTTTAACTTGCGTGTAGCTTGCTTTGATCTAGCCATTATGTATTCATGAATGAGACCATTTACAGTTTTGACGTTTCTTATATAGTAATTATGACGTCACTGCATCAAAAATACAGTTTTTATTGGAAAAATTTATTTTCTTTTAGAAATAATTTATTTTACTTACAAAAGGTTTTCAACCCAATTAATTTCCTTTAAAATGAGCTATTGAACAACCCTCTACGATGTTCCAGTGCCAAGCTATCTCTGGAAAAGAAAGAAAAAAAAAAGAAAAAAATATCCCGTTTGGGGAGAATAACGTGGTAAAAGTCAATTTGCTTGATTTTCAAGCCAATATATTTCCCTTGCTGTTCAAGCCAAAGGGCGGTAAGTTTCCTTTATAGAGGTTTCGGACAAGGCGGTTCTAATGGTGTACTTTTTGTTTTGATCTGACTCCTTTGTTAGGAACTATGGGTTTTTATATTTCTTAACATTGGACGTGATCGTCTCTTACTAGGTTGCTAGCTACCGCTGCAACCCGGAAAAAGACTATCAACGCTTCCTAATGGTGTATCACAACAAGCAGTATTGTTTGCAAATATATTAGCTTCTGCTTTATTCTAGTCAGCATGTATAATTCTTGATACCTTTCTATTATTATCAAAAAACATTTTATTTTTAATTACAAAAGACAATAGATGCAGCAATTTCCTTTAGAATAAGCCATTATACAGTTCTCTAAAATTTTCCAGTGTCTAGCTAGCTGAGGAGGAAAAAACGGAGACCAAAAAAATGCCATATGTGCAGAATATCGTGGCTTCAGCCACTTTTCTTTATTTTCAAGCCAGTACATTTTCCTTGTTGTTCAAGCCAAGGGACTGTAAGTTTTCCTATATAGAGTTTTGAACAAGGTAGTTCTAATAGTATACTTCTTGTTTTGATCTGACACTCTTTTTAGGAGCTATGGGTTATTTTAGCTTTTACTATGGGGCGTGATCGTCACTTACTAGGCTGCTAGCTACCGCTTCAACCCGGATATTAAAATAATCATGTATATAATGATTGCTTTTATTTCTTCAATTACTATAGGAAACAGTTCGTTCTTAAATGTAACTCTTAAATCATAATTCTTTATGGATCCATATGGTCTAGTGGCTAGGATGGTTAACTTTCACTTAACAGGCTTGGGTTCGATTCCCGGTGTGGAAAAATTTTTAACTCTATAATCTTCGAACATTTGAACCTTTTATAATTTATAATGATGTATAATATAAATACTGTAATCTTAACTATAGTGAAGTTGCGTATGCAAGTTAGTATAGGGAAGAGTTCGATATTTATTATCATTTTAACTTGCGTGTAGCTTGCTTGATTGAAACCATTATGTAACCATTAGTTGAATGTTTAAGTCACGTATCAAGTATCAAGAACCTAACAAAAAATTAAACTAATTTTTAAATTTTCAGGTATTTTTCTAGTCTAAATTAAAAGATTAAAACTATTATTCAGACACCATAAATATTTTTGCAGTTTATAACTTTAGCGATTCTGAACTAAAAACGAAAATAAAATAAAAATTAATTTTTTCAATTTTTACGTCACGTCGCTCATTAAGTCATATATGGTTATTAGTACACAATAGGTTTTAGATATTACGTCATGTCACTTATTATGTCATATATGGTTATTAGTAGATAATTGGTAAAATATTCGTTCTTTATTATAATGTTCTTTACCATAATGAACTATATCAGTCCTTTATGTAAACTTTATTAACCTATACTATAGTTAAGTGGCCTATAAAATTTAGTATAGGCATGAGGTCGTTCTTTATTATATTTTTCTTAACATTGGATGTGATCGTCTCTTACTAGGTTGCTTTCTACCGCTGCAAACTGGATAACACGAACTGATTGGCAATAATGATGGTTTGAGTTCGGTCTTTATGTTATAATATCATATACTTTTAAAATTCTTTTTTCTGTAAACGTTTCTTGGTGTAGTGGTTAGGACTTAAGACATTGAATCCTGCGATTTGAGTTCAAATCCCGGTGGACAGCTTTTATGAAATGTAGCTTACTTATACTACCATTTAGGTTTCTGCCGGAATTCTTTCTTTTCAAAATTAAATTAGTTACTATGGCCCAGAGTTAGTTGTTTACCATATCGTAACAATTTATTTTATAATAACAATTATTTTAGTTAATTACAAGCGGTTTCTATATACAGCAGTTTCATTTAAAATGAGCCATTACACAGCTCTTTATTATAACCACGAGCTGTTTGATTTAATACTTCAGTTACTACGGGTTACAGTTCGTTCCTTATTGTAAATTTTCTTTAAAATGAGTCATTGAACAACTCTCTACGATGTTCCAGTGCCAAGCAATCTGTTGAATTACTAACCTATACTATAATTAAGTGGCGTATAAAATTTAGTATAGGCAAGGGGTCGTTCTTTATTATAATCTTTGAAAAGACTGCAGTATGAAATACATCAAAAATGCAATTTTTTTGACAAAATTGATTCTATTTTAAAAAGTATTTTATTTTTAATTACATAACGCACTAGATGTAGCAATTTCCTTTAAAATGAGCTATTATATAGCTCTCTATGATTTTACAGTGCCAGCTAGCTGAGGAGAAAAAAAAGGGGAAAGAAAAAAATATCCCGTTTGTGGAGAATAACGTGGTTAAAGTAAATTTTCTTGATTTTCAAGCCAATATATTTTCTTTTTTATTCAAGCCAAAGGGCAGTAAGTTTCCTTTATAAGGGTTTCGGACAATGCGGTTCTAATGGTGTACTTTTTGTTTTGATCTGACTCTTTTTTTAGGAGTTAGGGGTTTTTATATTTCTTAACATTGGACGTGATCGTCTCTTACTAGGTTGCTAGCTACCGCTGCAACCCAGATAATAAATAAAGTTTTCCGTAAAAAATAATTAATTTAAAAAAAAATCAAGTAGAAATGGCACTAGATCTAGAGATTTCCTTTAAAATGAGCCATTGAACAACTCTCTACAATGTCCCAGTGCCAAGCTATCTGTGGAAAAGAAGAAGAAGAAGAAGAAAGAAAAAAATATCCCGTTTGTGGGATATTTTTCTTGTCCGAGTGGTCCAAGGCGCTGGTGTTAGTCACCAGTCTCTTCGGAGGTGTGGGTTCAAATCCTACCACTGGTATACGATTATGACGTCATTGATCAATCTTTAACATGAAATATGCAATTTTTCGTAAAAAACTGATTCTATTTTAAAAATACATTGTTTTAAGTACAAATGTTTTTAACGCCATTAATTTCCTTTAAAATGAGCCATTGAACAACTCTCTACGATGTTCCAGTGCCAAGCTATATGTGGAAAAGAAGAAGAAAGAAAAAAATATCCCCTTTGTGGAGAATAACGAGGTTAAAGTCAATTTTCTTGATTTTCAAGCCAATATATTTTCTTTGTTATTCAAGCCAAAGGGCGGTAAGTTTCCCTTATAGGAATATCGGACAAGGCGATTCTAATGGTGTACTTTTTGTTTTGATCTGACCCTTTTTTAGGAGTTATGGGTTTTTATATTTCTTAACATTGTACGTCATCGTCTCTTACTAGGTTGCTAGCTACCGCTGCAACCCGGATATAATTACAAAAGGTTCTTAACTCTATTTATTTCCTTTAAAATGAGCCGCTAAACAACTCTCTACAATGTTCCAGTGCCAAGCTATCTGTGGAATTACTAACCTATACAAAAATTAAGTGGCGTATAAAATTTAGTATAGGCAAGAGGTCGTTCTTTATTATAACAAAAGAAAAAAAGAAAAAAAAATATCCCGTTTAGGCAGAATGTTGTAGTAGCTGCCACTTTTTTTGATTTTCAAGCCAATATATTTCCCTTGCTGTTCAAGCCAAGGGACAGAAAGTTTCCGATACAGGGGTTTCGGACAAGGCGGTTCTAATGGTGTACTTTTTGTTTTGATCTGACTCCTTTTTTAGGAACTATGGGTTTTTATATTTCTTAACATTGGACGTGATGGTCTCTTACTAGGTTGCTAGCTACCGCTGCAACCCGGATTATTGTAATGCTAGCTACCGCTGCAACCCGGATTTCTTAACAATGGACTGATCGTCTCTTACCAGGTTGCTAGCTACTGCTGCAACCCAGATTCTATGCTATATGATTACACACAGGAAAAAGCCTACGGCTGTTTCTTCTTTGAAATAGTAAGAGACGAACCTCAAACAATCAAGTAGCTAACTAAGTCCAAAGTCTGCAATCGTTTGTTATAGCAATGATCGTCCCTTAATGTAACCATAATGAACTATATCAGTCCTTTACTAACCTATACTATAGTTGAGCGGCCTATAAAATTTAGTATAGGCAAAAGGTCATTCTTTATTATAATTGTGTTAAAATTTATTCTCTTTTAGAAATAATTTATTTTAGTTACAAAAGATTCTTAACCAAATTAATTTCCTTCAAAATGAGCCACTGAACAACTCTCTACGATGTTCCAGTGCCAAACTGTCTCTGGAAAAGAAAAAAGAAAGAAAAATATGCCATTGAGGCATAATGTTGTAGTAGCTGTGACTTTTCTTGATTTTCAAGCCAATATATTTCCCTTGCTGTTCAAGCCAAGGAACAGAAAGTTTCCTATACAGGGGGTTTCGGAAAAGGCAGTTCTAAAGGTGAACTTTTTGTTTTGATCTGACTCCTTTTTTAGGAGCTATGGGTTTTTATATTTCATATCATTGGACGTGATCGTCTCTTACTATTTTGCTAGCTAGCGCTGCAACCCGGATTGCTAGCTACCGCTGCAACCCGGTTGTACAAAAATCAAATATCTTTGAAAAGACTGCAGCATGAAAAGACATCAAAAATGCAGTTTTTAGTGGAAAAATTTATTCTCTCTTAGAAATAATTTATTTTAGTTACAAAAGATTTTTAACCCAATTAATCTCCTTTAAAATGAGCCATTGAACAACTCTCTACGATTTTCCAGTGCCAATCTATCTGTGAAAAACAAGAAAGAAAAAAAAAGAAAAAAATATGTCGTTTAGGCAGAATGTTGTGGTAGCTGCCACTTTTCTTGATTTTCAAGCCAATATATTTCCCTTGCTGTTCAAGCCAAGGGACAGAAAGTTTCCTATACAGGGATTTTGGACAAGGCGGTTATAATGGTGTACTTTTGGTTTTTATCTGACTCCTTTTTTTTAGGAAATATGGGTTTTTATATTTCTTACCATTGGACGTGATCGTCTCTTACTAGGTTGCCAGCTACCGCTGCAACCCGGATTTAAAATAAGACATTGAACAACTCTCTACGATGTTCCAGTGCCAAGCTATCTGTTGAATTACTAACCTATACTATAACTATGTGGCGTATAAAATTTAGTATAGGCAAGAGGTCGTTCTTTATTATAAAATTTAAAAAAGAAAGTCGTTTTATTTACATCCTAGCTAAAATAATGAAGATGATTTGAATGAACCAGGGGGTTCAGTTTCTTTGCGCTTGAGTTCATTATTTACTATGTTATTACGAACTTGCAATCTCCTTATGGGTTTTTCTATTCATTTTTTACTTTAAACCATATCGATCCTTTATGTACTATTAAAAAAGAAACTTGTTTATTTACATTCTAGCTAAAATAATGAAGATCATATGATCAGGGTGCAGTTTCTTTGGACTTGAGTTCGTTTTTTTAACTATAAATACAAACAGGAAAAAGCCTACGGCTTTTTCTTCTTTTAAATAGTAAGAGACGAAACTCAAACAATCAAGTAGCTAACTAAGTCCAATGTATGGAATGTTTTTTTATTTCAGTGATCGTCTTTTAATGTAAAGTAATAAAAATAATTTGTTTTAATTACAAGAAGTTTTTAACCCCATTTATTTCCTTTAAAATGAGCCATTGAACAACTCTCTACGATGTTCCAGTGCGAAGCTATCTGTTGAATTACTAACCTATACTATAATTAAGTGGCGTATAAAATTTAGTATAGCAAGAGGTCGTTCTTTATTATAAATTTTTGTAATTCTTTATGGTTCCATATGGTCTAGTGGCTAGGATAGTTAACTTTCACTTAACAGGCTCGGGTTCGATTCCCGGTGTGGGAAAATTTTTAACTCTATAATCTTCGAACATTTGAACCTTTTATAATCTATAATGATGTATAATATAAATACTGTATAATAAATACTTAACTATAGTGAAGTTGCGTATGCAAGTTAGTATAGGGAAGAGTTCGATCTTTATTATAACCATTAACAGCTTCATAGAAAGGTGGCCTGATAGCAAAATACATCGAAGAGTTTAAGTTTTAGTTTAGAGTTTTAATTTAGAGTATTATGGCTTTTATAATGGCATTATATCGGCATAGTTATGTGAGGCAGCGTGGTCGAGCGGTTTAAGGTGCTGGTGTTAGCCACTCTTCAATTCGGAGGCATGGGATCGAATCCCACCGCTGACAGTATTTAATACCAAAGCTAATTATAATCTTGTTTTAGTTACTATGGACTGAAGTTCGTTCTTTACTGTAATAACTTGGTTAAAGTCAATTTTCTTGATTTTCAAGCCAATATATTTTCTTTGTTAATCAAGCCAAAGGGCGTTAAGTTTCCTTTATAGGGGTATCGGACAAGGCAGTTCTAATGGTGTACTTTTTGTTTTGATCTGACTCTTCTTTTTAGGTGTTAGAGGGTTATATATTTCTTAACATTGGACGTGATCGTCTCTTACTAGGTTGCTAGCTACCACTGCAACCCGGATGTAACTACACCTGGAATCACCATATAATCAGTTAGTATGGGAGAGAGATCGTTCTTTACTGTATTTTTTTTAAGCCTGATGAAGATTTAACTAATGTGTCAAAAGTAAGGTTGCAAGTCGACGATTTTGCTTTGGCCTTATTATAATTGGTATGGTGAAATAATAATATGCATATGGCTCTTAAATCATACTTCTTTATGGTTCCATATGGTCTAGTGGCTAGGATAGTTAACTTTCACTTAACAGGCTCGGGTTCGATTCCCGGTGTGGGAAAATTTTTAACTCTATAATCTTGAACAATTTGAACCTTTTATAATTTATAATGATGTATAATATAAATACTGTAATCTTAACTATAGTGAAGTTGCGTATGCAAGTTAGTATAGGGAAGAGTTCGATCTTTATTATAAATTATTAAATGTAGCTTACTTATACTACCATTTAGGTTTCTGCTGTAATTCTTTCTTTTCAAAATTAAATTAGTTGCTATCGCCTAGAGTTAGTTCTTTACCACATCGTAATAATTTGTTTTATAATAATAATTAATTTTTTTTAATTACAAAAGGTTTCTATATACAGCAGTTTCCTTTAAAATGAGCCATTACACAGCTCTTTACTATGACAACGAACCGTTTGATTTAATACTTAAGTTACTATGGGTTAAAGTTCGTTCCTTATTGTAAAATAAAATCTTCGAACATTTGAACCTTTTATAATTTATAATGATGTATAATATAAATACTGTAATCTTAACTATAGTGAAGTTGCGTATGCAAGTTAGTATAGGGAAGACATCGATCTTTATTATAAAATTTATAATGATGCATAATATAAATACTGTAATCTTAACTATAGTGAAGTTGCGTATGCAAGTTAGTATAGGGAAGAGTTCGATCTTTATTATAATTTCAATTTAAAATTTAAAAAAGAAACTTGTTTATTTACATTCTAGCTAAAATAATGAAGATAATATGAATGAACCACAGGGTTCAGTTTCTTTGGACTTGAGTTCGTTTTTTAACTATAAATACAAACAGGAAAAAGCCTACGGCTTTTTCTTCTTTTAAATAGTAAGAGACGAAACTCAAACAATCAAGCAGCTAACTAGGTCGATGTGTGGAATGGTTTGTTATTTCAGTGATCGTCTTTTAATGTAAATTTACTAACCTATACTATAGTTAAGTGGCCTATATAATTTAGTATAGGCAAGAGGTCGTTCTTTATTATAATCTTTATTATAATATTTTAGTACTGATTTTTTAACTTGCGTGTAGCTTGCTTTGATCTAACCATTATGTATTCATGAATGAGACCATTTACAGTTTTGACGTTTCTTATATAGTAATTATGACGTCACTGCATCAAAAATACAGTTTTTATTGGAAAAATTTATTCTCTTTTAGAAATAATTTATTTTAGTTACAAAAGGTTTTTAACCCAATTAATTTCCTTTAAAATGAGCTATTGAACAACCCTCTACGATGTTCCAGTGCCAAGCTATCTCTGGAGACAAAGAAAAAAGAAAAAAATATCCCGTTTGGGGAGAATAACGTGGTAAAAGTCTATTTTCTTGATTTTCAAGCCAATATATTTTCTTTGTTATTCAAGCCAAAGGGCGGTAAGTTTCCTTTATGGAGGATTTGGACAAGGCGGTTCTAATGGTGTACTTTTTGTTTTGATCTGACTCTTTTTTTAGGAGCTACGGGTTTTTATATTTCTTAACATTGGAGGTGATCGTCTCTTACTAGGTTGCTAGCTACCGCTGCAACCCGGATAATATGAATCAACCACAGTGTTCAGTTTCTTTGGACTTGAGTTCGTTTTTTAACTATAAATACAATCAGGAAAAAGCCTACGGCTTTTTCTTCTTTTAAATAGTAAGAGACAAAACTCAAACAATCAAGTAGCTAACTAAGTCTAATGTATGGAATGGTTTGTTATTTCAGTGATCGTCTTTTAATGTAAAAATATAAATACTGTAATCTTAACTATAGTGAAGTTGCGTATGCAAGTTAGTATAGGGAAGAGTTCGATCTTTATTATAATATTTTAGTACTGATTTTTTAACTTGCGTGTAGCTTGCTTTGATCTAACCATTATGTATTCATGAATGAGACCATTTACAGTTTTGACGTTTCTTATATAGTAATTATGACGTCACTGCATCAAAAATACAGTTTTTATTGGAAAAATTTATTCTCTTTTAGAAATAATTTATTTTAGTTACAAAAGGTTTTTAACCCAATTAATTTCCTTTAAAATGAGCTATTGAACAACCCTCTACGATGTTCCAGTGCCAAGCTATCTCTGGAGACAAAGAAAAAAGAAAAAAATATCCCGTTTGGGGAGAATAACGTGGTAAAAGTCTATTTTCTTGATTTTCAAGCCAATATATTTTCTTTGTTATTCAAGCCAAAGGGCGGTAAGTTTCCTTTATGGAGGATTTGGACAAGGCGGTTCTAATGGTGTACTTTTTGTTTTGATCTGACTCTTTTTTTAGGAGCTACGGGTTTTTATATTTCTTAACATTGGAGGTGATCGTCTCTTACTAGGTTGCTAGCTACCGCTGCAACCCGGATGATCGTCTCTTACTAGGTTGCTAGCTACCGCTGCAACCCGGATAAATTAAAAAAACACAGAAAATCAGGCAACTAAGCTATTCAATTACATGCTGTTGTTTGTTATTTACTAATTTTCAGATCGATCCTTTATGTATATACTACTTTTAATTAATATTTCAGTTACTATGAGCAAGTGTTCGTTCTTTATTATAACAGGAGACAAAAAGCAAAACTAATTTTAGAATTTTCATGTATTTTTGTTGTTTAAATTAAAAAATTACTATTACTGATTAGGCATCATAAATATTTTTGCAGTTTACATAATAATTTTAGCGATTAAGCCAAAAAAGAAAATTTTGGTTCCAGGAGTTTCGGTTACTATTGAGACAAGTAGCTATTATTACTATAGAGTTCATTACATGGACTGTTTTATTGCTTCAAAATTCAAATATCTTTGAAAAGACTGCAGTATGAAAATACATCAAAAATGCAATTTTTTTGACAAAATTGATTCTACTTTAAAAAGTATTTTATTTTTAAATACAAAAGTGACTAGATGTTGCAATTTCCTTTAAAATGAGCTATTATACAGCTCTCTATGATTTTCCAGTGCCCAGCTAGCTGAGCAGAAAGAAAAAGCGGAAAGAAAAAAATATCCCGTTTGTGGAGAATAACGTGGTAAAAGTCAATTTTCTTGATTTTCAAGCCAATATATTTTCTTTGTTATTCAAGCCAAAGGGAGGTAAGTTTCCTTTATAGAGGATTCGGACAAGGCGGTTCTAATGGTGTACTTTTTGTTTTGATCTGACTCTTTTTTTAGGAGTTGGGGGGTTTTATATTTCTTGACATTGGAGGTGATCGTCTCTTACTAGGTTGCTAGCTACCGCTGCAACCCGGATTATATGTAATTTATAATTCATAAGTCTCTGATGGTGTAATTGAAAGCATACACACATGTCACATGGAAAACTAGGATTCAATTCTCCGTCAGGGAAAACTTTTAATAACCTTTAAATTTAAAAAAGCCACGTCGTTCAGTTCCTTTGGGCTTGAGTTCACTCTTTACTATAAAACTGTAAAAAAGAAGAACAGAGTAAAAAAAAGAAAAAAAAAGATGCTGCTTTGGCAGAATTCTGCAGCAGCTGTCACTTTATGAACCATTGAACAACTCTCTACAATGCACCAGTGCCGATCCATCTGTGGAAAAGGATAGAGAAAAAAAGATGCCGTTTAGGCAGAATGCTGTAGTAGCTGCCACTTTTCTTGATTTTCAAGCCAATATATTTCCCTTACTGTTCAAGACAAGGGACAGACAGTTTCCTATACAAGGTTTTCAGACATGGTGGCTCTAATGGTGTATTTTTTGTTTTGATTTGACTATTTTTTTAGGAGTTATGGGTTATTATATTTCTTAACATTGGACATTATCGTCTCTTACTAGGTTGCTAGCTACCGCTGTAACCCTGATGAGCCATTGAACAACTCTCAACGAAGTTCCAGTGCCAAGCTGTCTGTGGAAAAGAAAAAAAGATGCCGTTTGGGCAGAATGCTGTAGTAGCTGTAACTTTTCTTGATTTTCAAGCCAATATATTTCCCTTGCTGTTAAAGTCAAATGAAAGAGAGTTTCCTATACAGGGGTTTTGGACAAGGTAATTCTAACGGTATACTTTTGTTTTGATCTGGATTTTTTTTAGGATTTATGGGTTTTTATATTTTTTAACATTGGACGTGATCGTCTCTTACTAGGTTGCTAGCTACCGCTGCAACCCGGATTACTATGGGTTACAGTTCGTTCTTTATTGTAAATAATGCTGCAACCCGGATTCACATATATAGTTATGAGAGGCAGCGTGGCCGAGTGGTCCAAGGTACTGGTGCTTGTCTTTCAAATCTTACCGCTGGTGTTATGTTTGAAAGACTGCAGTGTGAAAAGACATCAAAAATGCAGTTTTTGGTGGAAAAATTTATTCTCTTTTAGAAATAATTTATTTTAGTTACTATAGATTTTTAACCCAATTAATTTCCTTTAAAATGAGCTATTGAACAACTAACCCGTCCGGGTTGCAGCGGTAGCTAGCAACCTAGACAAATACAAATTTATAAGACAAAAATTTATAAGACATCAAAAATACAGTTTTTGGTGGAAAAATTTATCCTGTTTTAAAATAATTTATTTTAGTTACTATAGATTTTTAATCCAATTAATTTCCTTTAAAATGAGCTATTGAACAACCCTTTACGATGTTCCAGTGCCAAGCTATCTGTGGAAAAGAAGAAAAAAGAAAAAAATATCCCGTTTAGGCAGAATGTTGTAGTAGCTGCCACTTTTCTTGATTTTCAAGCCAATATATTTCCCTTGCTGTTCAAGCCAAGGGACTGAAAATTTCCTATACAGGGATTTCGGACAAGGCGGTTCTAATGGTGTACTTTTTGTTTTGATCTGACTCTTTTTTTAGGAACTATGGGTTTTTATATTTCTTAACATTGGACGTGATCGTCTCTTACTAGGTTGCTAGCTACCGCTGCAACCCGGATCGGTTGAATACCTTTGCTTTTTTCTTTTCAAGATACTATCTCTGTTTTTTTGGTAGTACTGTTTTTTTTAACTTGCGTGTAGCTTGCTTGATTTAAACCATTATGTAACCATTAGTTGAATGTTTTTATGTCATGTATCAAGTATCAAGAACCTAACAAAAAATTAAACTAATTTTTAAATTTTCAGGTATTTTTCTAGTCTAAATTAAAAGATTAAAACTATTGTTCAGACACCATAAATATTTTTGCAGTTTATAACTTTAGCGATTCTGAACTAAAAACGAAAATAAAATAAAAATTAATTTTTTCAATTTTTACGTCACGTCGCTAATTAAGTCATATATGGTTATTAGTACACAATAGGTTTTAGATATTACGTCATGTCACTTATTAAGTCATTATTATAATACAAAAGGTTTTTAACCCAATTAATTTCCTTTAAAATGAGCCATTGAACAACTTTCTACGATGTTCCAGTGCAAAGCTATCTCTGGATAACAAGAAAGAAAAAAATATCCTGTTTAGGCAGAATGTTGTAGTAGCTGCCACTTTTCTTGATTTTCAAGCCAATATATTTCCCTTGCTGTTCAAGCCAAATGACAGAAAGTTTCCTATACAGGGGTTTCGGACAAGGCGGTTCTAATGGTGTACTTTTTGTTTTGATCTGACTCCTTTTTTAGGAACTATGGGTTTTTATATTTCTTAACATTGTCCACTCGGCCAGGCTGCCTCTCATAAATAAATATATATGTGAATTTGGGTTGCAGCAGTAGCTAGAAAAATACCTTAAAATGTTAAAATTAGTTTTATTTTTGGTTAGGTTCTAACTACCCGATGTGGGATTGACTATGTAGTTTCAGACCAAAAAATTCCATTTTTTAATATATATTTTATTTTTCAGTTTATAATCGCTAAAGTTATTATGTAAACTGCAAAAATATTTATGATATCTGAGCAATAATTTTAATCTTTTCATTCAAACTAACAAAATACCTGAAAATTTAAAAATTAATTTTACTTTTTGTTAGGTTATGGATGCTCGATACGAGTCATAAGAAATGTTAATTAGATGAAAATATTATTTCTTGTTTTGTAATAAAATGCCTTCTAAGCGAGTTATTATACGTAATTTAATCCGGGTTGCAGTGGTAGCTAGCAACCTAGAAAGAGACGATCATGTCCAATGTTAAGAAATATAAAAACCCATAGTTCCTAAAAAAGGAGTCAGATCAATAAGGGTTGCAGCGGTAGCTAGCAACCTAGTAAGAGACGATCACGTCCAATGTTAAGAAATATAAAAACCCATAGTTCCTAACAAAGGAGTCAGATCAAAACAAAAAGTACACCATTAGAACCGCCTTGTCCGAAACCCCTGTATAGGAAAGTTTCTGTCCCTTGGCTTGCACAGCAAGGGAAATATATTGGCTTGAAAAGCAAGAAAATTGACTTTAACCACGTTATTTTCCCCAAACGGGATATTTTTTTCTCTTTTCTTTTTTTTCTTTTCCACAGATAGCTTGGCACTGGAACATCGTAGAGGGTTGTTCAATAGCTCATTTTAAAGGAAATTAATTGGGTTAAAAATCTATAGTACCTAAAATAAATTATTTCTAAAAGAGAATAAATTTTTCCGCCAAAAACTGCATTTTTGATGTCTTTTCATCCGGGTTGCAGCGGTAGCTAGCAACCTAGTAAGAGACGATCACGTCCAATGTTAAGAAATATAAAAACCCATAGTTCCTAACAAAGGAGTCAGATCAAAACAAAAAGTACACCATTAGAACCGCCTTGTCCGAAACCCCTGTATAGGAAACTTTCTGTCCCTTGGCTTGAACAGCAAGGGAAATATATTGGCTTGAAAATCAAGAAAATTGACTTTAACCACGTTATTCTCCCCAAACGGGATATTTTTTTTCTCTTTTCTTTTTTTTTCTTTTCCACAGATAGCTTGGCGCTGGAACATCGTAGAGGGTTGTTCAATAGCTAATTTTAAAGGAAATTTATATTGAAAGACGATCATTAAAAGAACATACCCTCGCATATATTGGACTTTGTTAGCTGCCTGATTCCTTGTAAAAGTCTTTTTGTCAAATAAAACTAGATTAATTCCTGAAAAATTTTAACTAAATAATTTTATCTAACTGCAAAATGCACAAATAATTATGGTGTCTGATCAAAAATTTTCATTTTTTAATTAAACCCAGAAAAAACTGAAACATTTAAAATTTTATACTAAAAATCGAACTCTTCCCTATACTAACTTGCATACGCAACTTCACTATAGTTAATCCGGGTTGCAGCGGTAGCTAGCAACCTAGTAAGAGACGATCACGTCCAATGTTAAGAAATATAAAAACCCATAGTTCCTAACAAATTATAATAAAGAACGACCTCTTACCTATACTAAATTTTATACGCCACTTAATTATAGTCTGGGTTAGTAATTCAACAGATAGCATGGCACTGGAACATTGTAGAGAGTTGTTCAATGGCTCATTTTGAAGGAAATTAATGGGGTTAAA
The DNA here is from genome assembly GCA_027921565.1 of Artemia sinica. NCBI lineage: Eukaryota > Metazoa > Arthropoda > Branchiopoda > Anostraca > Artemiidae > Artemia > Artemia sinica. Next base: position 32,078,911 of record CM051260.1, on the reverse strand, counting down.
AACATTTTGTAATTAAAACAATTATTTTTATTACCTTAAGAAATTTTATATGTTCCTTAAGAAATCATCATAAGTAAAAATTTCCCATACAGAAATTTAACTCAAGCCTACTGGGTGAGAGCTATCCCAACCTCTAGATCATATAGGATATATTAAAATATCCGATTAATGAAGTTTATGTTAAAGATTACATTAAAAGACGATCACTGAAATAACAGCAGCCATCGGGTCCGCGCCACAGGGGCAGACCCAGAAACACCCTGCGTCGAACGTACCAGACAGATCTCCGTAACCTGCACACATCAATCCAACCTCAGTGGAAGGACATACTTGCAGCAGCAAGCCTGCGGGAAGATTGGCGGATCCTTCTTTATGCACTGGGTGCCTCTGGAGGCATAGGCGGATCTAAGGTCTAAGGTAAGGTAACCTTCTGAGGATGTGAAGGAACGATAGCTCTCCTCCCATATTGGTCCTGTTTTTTGTTCGCCTTAAGTTTGACTCGATTACTCCTTAAAATTTCTGACCAGTTTTGGTTTTATTTATTGACCCATAGTACATTCTGCTCGTTTCAAGTTTCACTCTATTATGCCAATTTTATATCTGGTTGTTCAAGTTTTCATTTTTGTTTGTTTGAAGTTTAATTTATTACGTGACTTTACAACTGGAATTTGTAGGTTTTAACGTCTCTCTTTACTTCTAATTATTTGGTTTTTCAGAAAACGCTTAACCAAGATAAAAGAAAACAAATACAAATTTCTTGATAGTCCACCCATGGAGGATTATTCAGAAAAAAATAAACTCATTTGGCATTTAAATATGAAAGCAGGTACTTTTTTTTAAAGGGAAACGAAAATCAAATATTTTTACAAATTATACACGGTAAGTTTGCTATATAAAGGTTCTAAACAAGGCGGTACTAATAGAGCACTTCTTGTTTTAATCTGAATCTATTTTTAGGAGTTATGGGTTACTTTAGTTTTTACTATGGGGCGTGATCGTCTCTTACGAGGTTGCTTGCTACCGTTGCAACCCGGACTATCGAGAAACCTGAATACAAACAGGAGAAAGCCTAAGGATTTTTCTTTTTTGGAATAGTTAGAGACAGTCTCCAAGGAATCAAGCAACTAACTAAGTCCACAATTTGTTCTTTAACATTTAAGAAAAAATAAAACTAATTTAAAAGTTTAAGGTATTTTTCTCGTTTGAAATAAAAGATTCAAATAATAGCTTAGGTACCATAAATATTTTTTCGGTTTACATAATAACTTTAGTGATCCTAAACTGACAAACAGGAAAAAGCTCACGGTTTTTTCTTCCTTAGAATAGTAAGAGACGATCCGCAAAGGACCAGGCAGCTAACTAAGCCTATTTTCGATTTTTAACTCATGTCACTCATTACGCCACATATGGTTATTAGTAGACAATCGGTGTTAGGTATTACGTCACGTCACTTATTACGTCATATATGGTTAAAGTATATATTGATAGACATTTGGGCTAGGGCACGTTGTGTGGATAAAGGATGACATATTGCCAAAGATTGTCCTCTTTGGCCAGCCATCATGGGTTAAACGGAGCCCAAGCAGATTGCCCAAACGGACCAACCACAGGTTGCCCAAACAGACCAAAAACTCAAGCAGGAGCCCAAACGAAGGATAAGCAGGCTGTCCTCTTTTGGGGTTGGAGGACATCATTAAGAAAGGTTTAACGGAAATGGGAACTTACTGGGAGGGTGTAAAAAGGGAGGTTTTGAATAGATATCTATCCCATAATAACTAAAGTATTAGAAGAAATCTGGGTTGCAGTGGTAGCTAGCAAATACATAGTGGATTGATACTGTAAATTGGAATTTTTAACTATCATCATCATCATTGTTTTATTGATAGTATAAAAAAGGTCCACCGAGATTTGAACTCAGATCACATGATTCAAAGTCCTAAGTGTTGACCCCTATACCAAGAAATTGTTCATATATTGGAATAAGAGACAATCTGGCTAATACCTATGATTATGACGTCATTGATCAATCTTGATCATGAAATTATATCTGATGAAACTTACATATTCTTTATTTATAAATAACCATACCGATACTTTATGTAAATTAACCAGAACAATTCCTTATATAATTTTTATAAGTGTTAGTGTATTAACGAATTTACTATCATGCTGTATATTTAACGTAATTTTCATAAGTTTACGATTGTACATTAGTAACCAATCACGCTTGACAGGCGGGTGACTGGAGTTCAAGTCCGAGTTAGAAGGAATTTTAAATAATTTGACTTCAAATATAGCTGTATAAGACTATGCTATAGTTAAGTGGTCTATACAAGTTAGTATAGGCAATAGTTTGTTCTTTATCATAATATTGAATATCTGTAGAGTCGCGATAGATTCAGCTCCTGGCTAAGCATGCCTGGTATTGACTAAAACTTTGTCTTGTGAGCCCCACAATATAATTTTGATTCTGCTGCGGCTAAATCAAAGAGACAATCACGGCACTTTTTATTCCATGCATTCACTGATACAAGAAGCTTTTTTTTCAAAGCGCGTAATTCAACTTTTGGTTAGTATGGATTTTGGTTCGCCTCATAAGTTGACCAATATACTTCAAGGTACTTTTCATCATTATTTTTTTTACTAAATTAAAGAAACCTGCCAATTTGACTGCGTGAGGAATGTCCAGACACATCATCAATTCCATAATTAATTACACATTGTTAGTTGCTGTTTCGCAATGGCTAGTGAGCTCTTCTACTGACAAGGAAGATAGAAGTTCGAGTCGCTGTACAGTAACAATTGAATCCTGATTACAATGCAAACTACATAATAGTAAAGCCTCTGGAACCTTCTTTAACATTTCTGATTTTTCCGTTAAGGAGGATTCACCCACTTTTAGGTCTCGTGCAGTCTAAACTATACCGTCAGCTGGTACTATTGCCCCAAATTTCGCTCAATAAATATCACCAACCAAAAGCTGACTAAGATAAATTAGATCTTGTTTTTTTCGGCCTCAAAACGGTCACCCTTTGTTCTTTCATCACTTTATCCTCGGAACATTTGAACTGCTTCTGTTTATTAGGGTTGATGATTTTGATTGCTGGATGTTGTTTGTTTATGATTTTGGTTATGTTTGTTGGTTATGTTGGTTGATGGTTATGTTTGTTGGTTATGTTTGATGGTTATGTGGTTTTGATGGTTACTCGTGAAACTAAATTTGCGTGAGTAGGTCTAGGAATTCTCTCGCTACCTCATCTCTGACATTGATTATGTTTTAAAATGAGCGTAATTCGTATATTTGTAGATTATGAACTTGGCTAACAAGCTAAAATGCTAGTATAGTCCGGGTTGCAGCAGTAGCTAGCAACCTAGTAAGAGACGATCACCTCCAATGTCAAGAAATATAAAACCCCCCAACTCCTAAAAAAAGAGTCAGATCAAAACAAAAAGTACACCATTAGAACCGCCTTGTCCGAATCCTCTATAAAGGAAACTTACCTCCCTTTGGCTTGAATAACAAAGAAAATATATTGGCTTGAAAATCAAGAAAATTGACTTTTACCACGTTATTCTCCACAAACGGGATATTTTTTTCTTTCCGCTTTTTCTTTCTGCTCAGCTAGCTGGGCACTGGAAAATCATAGAGAGCTGTATAATAGCTCATTTTAAAGGAAATTGCAACATCTAGTCACTTTTGTATTTAAAAATAAAATACTTTTTAAAGTAGAATCAATTTTGTCAAAAAAATTGCATTTTTGATGTATTTTCATACTGCAGTCTTTTCAAAGATATTTGAATTTTGAAGCAATAAAACAGTCCATGTAATGAACTCTATAGTAATAATAGCTACTTGTCTCAATAGTAACCGAAACTCCTGGAACCAAAATTTTCTTTTTTGGCTTAATCGCTAAAATTATTATGTAAACTGCAAAAATATTTATGATGCCTAATCAGTAATAGTAATTTTTTAATTTAAACAACAAAAATACATGAAAATTCTAAAATTAGTTTTGCTTTTTTGTCTCCTGGAAGAAATTTTTTTTTCATCTCAGTTCAAATTTATTATTGTATCCTGTAACCCGTAAAGTACATATCTCCATATTATTGTCTCATAATTGCAATTATTTTAGTTTTCAGTCCAGAATCACTAAACTTATTATTTAAACTGCAAAAATATTTATGGTGTCTAACCAATAATACTAATTTTGTAATTCAAACAAGATAAATACCTGAAAATTTTAAAATTAGTTTTGTTTTATGCTAGGTTTTAGATACTCGACACGGGATTTTGTGTGCTTAATAATTTTATTACAGTAAAGAACGAACATTAAATATTATAAAGAACGAATTACAATAAAGAAGGACACCTAGCCCATGTTAACTGAAACATAAATATGGATTATGTAATTTTACATTAAAAGACGATCGTTGAAATAACAAACAATTGCATACATTGGAATTAGTTAGCTACTTGATTGTTTGAGGTTCGTATCTTACTATTTAAAAGAAGAAAAAGCCGTAGGCTTTTTCCTGTTTGTAATCAGTTTATTATCCGGGTTGCAGCGGTAGCTAGCAACTTACATAAGGGACCGATATAGTTCACCATAAATCCGGGTTGCAGCGGTAGCTAGCAACCTAGTAAGAGACGATCACCTCCAATGTCAAGAAATATAAAACCCCCCAACTCCTAAAAAAAGAGTCAGATCAAAACAAAAAGTACACCATTAGAACCGCCTTGTCCGAATCCTCTATAAAGGAAACTTACCGCCCTTTGGCTTGAATAACAAAGAAAATATATTGGCTTGAAAATCAAGAAAATTGACTTTTACCACGTTATTCTCCACAAACGGGATATTTTTTTCTTTCCGCTTTTTCTTTCTGCTCAGCTAGCTGGGCACTGGAAAATCATAGAGAGCTGTATAATTATAGTAAAGAACGAACTCTTGCCCTTATTACATTAAAAGACGATCACTGAAATAACAAACCATTCCATACATTGGACTTAGTTAGCTACTTGATTGTTTGAGTTTCGTCTCTTACTATTTAAAAGAAGAAAAAGCCGTAGGCTTTTTCCTGTTTGTATTTATAGTTAAAAAACGAACTCAAGTCCAAAGAAACTGAACACTGTGGTTCATTCATATTATCTTCATTATTTTAGCTAGAATGTAAATAAACAAGTTTCTTTTTTAAATTTTAAATTGAAAAGATAGTGCTTTTAATTCAACATATTAAAAGTTCTTCCCGACGGGGAATCGAACCCCCTTCTCCCAAGTAAAAAGTGGGCATACTTACCATTAGACTATCGATGACTTTTAAAATAAAAGTTACATATAAGATATGATAATAATTTTTTAATCCTTATCCGGGTTGCAGCGGTAGCTAGCAACCTAGTAAGAGACGATCACCTCCAATGTCAAGAAATATAAAACCCCCCAACTCCTAAAAAAAGAGTCAGATCAAAACAAAAAGTACACCATTAGAACCGCCTTGTCCGAATCCTCTATAAAGGAAACTTACCTCCCTTTGGCTTGAATAACAAAGAAAATATATTGGCTTGAAAATCAAGAAAATTGACTTTTACCACGTTATTCTCCACAAACGGGATATTTTTTTCTTTCCGCTTTTTCTTTCTGCTCAGCTAGCTGGGCACTGGAAAATCATAGAGAGCTGTATAATAGCTCATTTTAAAGGAAATTGCAACATCTAGTCACTTTTGTATTTAAAAATAAAATACTTTTTAAAGTAGAATCAATTTTGTCAAAAAAATTGCATTTTTGATGTATTTTCATACTGCAGTCTTTTCAAAGATATTTGAATTTTGAAGCATTACAATAAAGAACGACACCTTGCCCATGTTAACTGAAACATAAATGGGGATTATGTAATTTCCAATAGTATCATGGCTGTAGAGATGGCTGAAACCTAGTTACAATAAAAAACGATCATTGGAATAACAAAAAATTGCATACCTTTGGAATTAGCTAGCTACTTGATTATTTGAGACTCGTCTCTTACTATTTAAAAGAAGAAAAAGCCGTAGGCTTTTTCCTGTTTGTATTTATAGTTAAAAAACGAACTCAAGTCCAAAGCAACTGAACACTGTGGTTCATTTATATTATCTTCATTATTTTAGCTAGTAGCATTCTAGAACCACTAGGTCAATACGGTCAGCCCTGGGGAAAGAAAACAAATTAACACGCATCCGTGATCTTTCGTTTGGCAAAAAAAATATTTTTTACTAAATTCCACATTTTTGCAGATATCCGGATTGCAGCGGTAGCTAGCAACCTAGTAAGAGACGATCACGTCCAATGTTAAGAAATTTAAAAACCCATAGTTCTTAAAAAAATTACAATAAAGAAGGACACCTAGCCCATGTTAACTGAAACATAAATATGGATTATGTAATTTTACATTAAAAGACGATCGTTGAAATAACAAACAATTGCATACATTGGAATTAGTTAGCTACTTGATTGTTTGAGGTTCGTATCTTACTATTTAAAAGAAGAAAAAGCCGTAGGCTTTTTCCTGTTTGTAATCAGTTTATTATCCGGGTTGCAGCGGTAGCTAGCAACTTACATAAGGGACCGATATAGTTCACCATAAATCCGGGTTGCAGCGGTAGCTAGCAACCTAGTAAGAGACGATCACCTCCAATGTCAAGAAATATAAAACCCCCCAACTCCTAAAAAAAGAGTCAGATCAAAACAAAAAGTACACCATTAGAACCGCCTTGTCCGAATCCTCTATAAAGGAAACTTACCTCCCTTTGGCTTGAATAACAAAGAAAATATATTGGCTTGAAAATCAAGAAAATTGACTTTTACCACGTTATTCTCCACAAACGGGATATTTTTTTCTTTCCGCTTTTTCTTTCTGCTCAGCTAGCTGGGCACTGGAAAATCATAGAGAGCTGTATAATTATAGTAAAGAACGAACTCTTGCCCTTATTACATTAAAAGACGATCACTGAAATAACAAACCATTCCATACATTGGACTTAGTTAGCTACTTGATTGTTTGAGTTTCGTCTCTTACTATTTAAAAGAAGAAAAAGCCGTAGGCTTTTTCCTGTTTGTATTTATAGTTAAAAACGAACTCAAGTCCAAAGAAACTGAACACTGTGGTTCATTCATATTATCTTCATTATTTTAGCTAGAATGTAAATAAACAAGTTTCTTTTTTAAATTTTAAATTGAAAAGATAGTGCTTTTAATTCAACATATTAAAAGTTCTTCCCGACGGGGAATCGAACCCCCTTCTCCCAAGTAAAAAGTGGGCATACTTACCATTAGACTATCGATGACTTTTAAAATAAAAGTTACATATAAGATATGATAATAATTTTTTAATCCTTATCCGGGTTGCAGCGGTAGCTAGCAACCTAGTAAGAGACGATCACCTCCAATGTCAAGAAATATAAAACCCCCCAACTCCTAAAAAAAGAGTCAGATCAAAACAAAAAGTACACCATTAGAACCGCCTTGTCCGAATCCTCTATAAAGGAAACTTACCTCCCTTTGGCTTGAATAACAAAGAAAATATATTGGCTTGAAAATCAAGAAAATTGACTTTTACCACGTTATTCTCCACAAACGGGATATTTTTTTCTTTCCGCTTTTTCTTTCTGCTCAGCTAGCTGGGCACTGGAAAATCATAGAGAGCTGTATAATAGCTCATTTTAAAGGAAATTGCAACATCTAGTCACTTTTGTATTTAAAAATAAAATACTTTTTAAAGTAGAATCAATTTTGTCAAAAAAATTGCATTTTTGATGTATTTTCATACTGCAGTCTTTTCAAAGATATTTGAATTTTGAAGCAATAAAACAGTCCATGTAATGAACTCTATAGTAATAATAGCTACTTGTCTCAATAGTAACCGAAACTCCTGGAACCAAAATTTTCTTTTTTGGCTTAATCGCTAAAATTATTATGTAAACTGCAAAAATATTTATGATGCCTAATCAGTAATAGTAATTTTTTAATTTAAACAACAAAAATACATGAAAATTCTAAAATTAGTTTTGCTTTTTGTCTCCTGTTATAATAAAGAACGAACACTTGCTCATAGTAACTGAAATATTAATTAAAAGTAGTATATACATAAAGGATCGATCTGAAAATTAGTAAATAACAAACAACAGCATGTAATTGAATAGCTTGGTTGCCTGATTTTCTGTGTTTTTTTAATTTATTACAATAAGGAACGAAGTTTAACCCATAGTAACTTAAGTATTATATCAAACGGTTCGTTGTCATAGTAAAGAGCTGTGTAATGGCTCATTTTAAAGGAAATTGCTGTATATAGAAACCTTTTGTAATTAACAAAATTAATTATTATTATAATCCGGGTTGCAGCGGTAGCTAGCAACCTAGTAAGAGACGATCACCTCCAATGTTAAGAAATATAAAAACCCGTAGCTCCTAAAAAAAGAGTCAGATCAAAACAAAAAGTACACCATTAGAACCGCCTTGTCCGAATCCTCTATAAAGGAAACTTACCTCCCTTTGGCTTGAATAACAAAGAAAATATATTGGCTTGAAAATCAAGAAAATTGACTTTTACCACGTTATTCTCCCCAAACGGGATATTTTTTTCTTTCCGCTTTTTCTTTCTGCTCAGCTAGCTGGGCACTGGAAAATCATAGAGAGCTGTATAATAGCTCATTTTAAAGGAAATTGCAACATCTAGTGCCTTTTGTATTTAAAAATAAAATACTTTTTAAAGTAGAATCAATTTTGTCAAAAAAATTGCATTTTTGATGTATTTTCATACTGCAGTCTTTTCAAAGATATTTGAATTTTGAAGCAATAAAACAGTTCATGGTAATGAACTCTATAGTAATAATAGCTACTTGTCTCAATAGTAACCGAAACTCCTGGAACCAAAATTTTCTTTTTTTGGCTTAATCGCTAAAATTATTATGTAAACTGCAAAAATATTTATGATGCCTAATCAGTAATAGTAATTTTTTAATTTAAACAACAAAAATACATGAAAATTCTAAAATTAGTTTTGCTTTTTGTCTCCTGGAAGAAATTTTTTTTTCATCTCAGTTCAAATTTATTATTGTATCCTGTAACCCGTAAAGTACATATCTCCATATTATTGTCTCATAATTGCAATTATTTTAGTTTTCAGTCCAGAATCACTAAACTTATTATTTAAACTGCAAAAATATTTATGGTGTCTAACCAATAATACTAATTTTGTAATTCAAACAAGATAAATACCTGAAAATTTTAAAATTAGTTTTGTTTTATGCTAGGTTTTAGATACTCGACACGGGATTTTGTGTGCTTAATAATTTTAAATCTTGAAAAAATATGGTCTCACTTGAAAGGAAAAAAAGAAAGAATAACCAAAAACAATATCAAAATAGAACAATCCAAATTTCTACTAATAGAAAACTTTACTACACAAAAAATAAAGCTAACATCCTGAAATATAAGAAAAGTTTATTTAAAAGAGATAAAAATGCCACCAAACGCAATAAAGCTCGAGCACGCGTAAGGATTGCTACTAAGATGTCTTGTGATCCAGGATTTAAGAAAATGAAATATGACAGAGCAAAACAGAGGTATCTTACGGATCAGGGGTATCGAGAAGGGAAAATTGAGACAGCGAAACAAAAGAGCAAGGAACGGTATGATAACGATATAGATTACCGAAACAAACATAAGAAAAAAGTTGCTACCAGAATAATGGGTAGATACTGGGGTGACAAAAGCTATAATGAAAAAATTAAATTCTCTGCGAGGTTGTACCGAAGAACGCATAAGGACAAAGGGAAAAATTACATTCAGAAATACAAGAAGATGGCAAAAATGCAGGCTGATCTTTGTAAATTGAGAAACATTTTACGCATGTTTTATCGGGATCACGAAAAGTATTCGAAATTACAGATTAAAATTCTCTTTGAAAGAGCGGATGCTGTTGAAAAGTCGGCTAGAAATGCTTTGGCAAAGCTTCATGGCAATATCCAAAAGAAATGTTGTCATTACATTAAAGAACGAACTGTAGTCCATATTACAGTATAGAATAATAAGTTTGTATTTAAATTTTTTTTTAGGGTCTTAGTAAATAAGACCCCCAGACGATCCTGGGGGTCTTCATTCAGCATTGTTACATTAAAGGACGAACTATAGCCCATAGTAACTGGTATCCGGGTTGCGGTGGTAGCGAGCAACCTAGTAAGAGATGATCCGGCCCCATAGTAAGAAATGAAATAGATACATTAAAAAACGATCATTGGAATAAAAACCATTGCATACATTGGACTTAGTTAGCTACTTGATTGTTTGAGGTTCGTCTCTTACTATTTCAAAGAAGAAAAAGCCGTAGGCTTTTTCCTGTTTGTAATCAGGTTTACATTCTATATATCTGGGTTGTACTGAAAAAGATCCAGGTTGTAGCGGTAGTTTATAGTAAATTACATTAAATCCGGGTTGCAGCGGTAGCTAGCAACCTAGTAATAGACGATCTCGTCCAATGTTAAGAAATATAAAAACCCATAGTTCCTAACAAAGGAGTCAGATCAAAACAAAAAGTACACCATTAGAACCGCCTTGTCCGAAACCCCTGTATAGGAAACTTTCTGTCCCTTGGATTCAACAGCAAGGGAAATATATTGGCTTGAAAATCAACAAAATTGACTTTAACCACGTTATTCTCCCCAAACGGGATATTTTTTTCTCTTTTCTTTTTTTCTTTTCCACAGATAGCTTGGCACTGGAACATCGTAGAGGGTCATTACGCTGTGACGTCATAATTACTATATAAGAAGCGTCAGAACTGTAAATGTTCACATTCATAATTACATAATGGTTTCAATCAAGCAAGCTGCACGCAAATTGAAAAAACAGTACTACACAAACAACAGAGATAGTATCTTGAAAATAAAAAAGCAAAGGTATTCAACCGACCAGGCGTATCGAGAAGTAATCAAACAAAACAGCAAGATGTGTTATCACAATGATGAAGATTATAGACATGCAAAAATTGAGACAGCCAAACAAAAGTTCAAGGAGAGTTAACACAATGATGAAGATTACCACATCAAATATAAGAAAAACCAAAAGCAAAGGTATTCAACTGTCCAGGTGTATCGAGAAGTAATCCGGGTTGCAGCGGTAGCTAGCAACCTAGTAAGATTTACAGTAAAGAACGATCTCTCTCCATCCGGGTTGCAGCGGTAGCTAGCAACCTAGTAAGAGACGATCACGTCCAATGTTAAGAAATATAAAAACCCATAGTTCCTAAAAAAGGAGTCAGATCAAAACAAAAAGTACACCATTAGAACCGCCTTGTCCGAATCCTCTATAAAGGAAACTTACCTCCCTTTGGCTTGAATAACAAAGAAAATATATTGGCTTGAAAATCAAGAAAATTGACTTTTACCACGTTATTCTCCCCAAACGGGATATTTTTTTCTTTCCGCTTTTTCTTTCTGCTCAGCTAGCTGGGCACTGGAAAATCATAGAGAGCTGTATAATAGCTCATTTTAAAGGAAATTGCAACATCTAGTGCCTTTTGTATTTAAAAATAAAATACTTTTTAAAGTAGAATCAATTTTGTCAAAAAAATTGCATTTTTGATGTATTTTCATACTGCAGTCTTTTCAAAGATATTTGAATTTTGAAGCAATAAAACAGTTCATGGTAATGAACTCTATAGTAATAATAGCTACTTGTCTCAATAGTAACCGAAACTCCTGGAACCAAAATTTTCTTTTTTGGCTTAATCGCTAAAATTATTATGTAAACTGCAAAAATATTTATGATGCCTAATCAGTAATAGTAATTTTTTAATTTAAACAACAAAAATACATGAAAATTCTAAAATTAGTTTTGCTTTTTGTCTCCTGGAAGAAATTTTTTTTTCATCTCAGTTCAAATTTATTATTGTATCCTGTAACCCGTAAAGTACATATCTCCATATTATTGTCTCATAATTGCAATTATTTTAGTTTTCAGTCCAGAATCACTAAACTTATTATTTAAACTGCAAAAATATTTATGGTGTCTAACCAATAATACTAATTTTGTAATTCAAACAAGATAAATACCTGAAAATTTTAAAATTAGTTTTGTTTTATGCTAGGTTTTAGATACTCGACACGGGATTTTGTGTGCTTAATAATTTTAAATCTTGAAAAAATATGGTCTCACTTGAAAGGAAAAAAAGAAAGAATAACCAAAAACAATATCAAAATAGAACAATCCAAATTTCTACTAATAGAAAACTTTACTACACAAAAAATAAAGCTAACATCCTGAAATATAAGAAAAGTTTATTTAAAAGAGATAAAAATGCCACCAAACGCAATAAAGCTCGAGCACGCGTAAGGATTGCTACTAAGATGTCTTGTGATCCAGGATTTAAGAAAATGAAATATGACAGAGCAAAACAGAGGTATCTTACGGATCAGGGGTATCGAGAAGGGAAAATTGAGACAGCGAAACAAAAGAGCAAGGAACGGTATGATAACGATATAGATTACCGAAACAAACATAAGAAAAAAGTTGCTACCAGAATAATGGGTAGATACTGGGGTGACAAAAGCTATAATGAAAAAATTAAATTCTCTGCGAGGTTGTACCGAAGAACGCATAAGGACAAAGGGAAAAATTACATTCAGAAATACAAGAAGATGGCAAAAATGCAGGCTGATCTTTGTAAATTGAGAAACATTTTACGCATGTTTTATCGGGATCACGAAAAGTATTCGAAATTACAGATTAAAATTCTCTTTGAAAGAGCGGATGCTGTTGAAAAGTCGGCTAGAAATGCTTTGGCAAAGCTTCATGGCAATATCCAAAAGAAATGTTGTCAGTTTAACGAAAAGCTTCCAAGGTATGGATTGGCAACTGCGGAACAGTTTATAGATGCAATGGAAAATGTTCGACAACACAGTGAATATACGGAGGCGTACTTCTTAGAAAATTCGTATATTAATTTTGGAAGGAGCAATTGCAGTTTATGTAGCAGCAATAAAAATATATATACAAGCATACCTATCAACAGCGAAGGAAAAGCAATGTTTTTCAATTATGGCGAAAACGAGCCTGTTAGGGTTATTAGTAAATGTGTTTGTAAGACTAATGATTTAGAACAAATTCCTGGAACACCGACTCAAGAAAAAAGCATTTCTAACTGTGTTTTAAACAGTTCGTTTAGTTCTACTGAATATTTGGCAAAAAATTCTCTGTGTAGTAGAACACACTGTCCTGCAAAGTACGAGACAACTATTGAAAAATGCTCTAAAACTAGATCTGACAAGGAAATTATGATGGCTGAAGTCACCTATAACAATCTGAGTAAAAATTCAAAACCAAAAATTGGGCAGCAGGTTACTTGGCAATGTCACCCTGATATCTGCAAGCTCTATCCGACGGATATTGAATTATGTCAAATTCTTTTTGATATCCTTGAAAACAATATAGCATTAAAATTTTCAACTGACAAAGTGGTTAATTTCTACCTTGGCGGCTTGGATTATTGTGAAATCAATTACAGGGACACAAGAAAGCATGGGCATTCGTTATACTGTAGCCCAAATGAGGGATGTCAGAGCTATTTGCGTTCTCTAAGGGCACTAGCTCCACATTTTCCTGTCTTGAACTGTTTCATTAATAGCGTATATAAGGCAGTATCAAAATGTAAGATTATACAACATATTAATCTACTAAAAGTCGAGGGCTCGTACAAGGAACTAAGTCATCACATAGAAGAAGTGTCAAGTAGACTCTGTCGTAATAATAGTCAAGACTTCATTTACGGTGATGGCAATATTAGAGTTTCTGTGGATGAAAATACAATAATAAAATTATTTGGTGAGAGCCTTGATAAGGTAGCTAACATTAGGGATGTATACCCCACAATGCATTGTGACAGTTGTGAGCAGATAAAGACAAAATACCAATTGAAGAGTCTAAGATCCCTTTCAAATAAGAAAGGTTTTGATGTAATGATGGCCACGATTTTAGAACACCTACAACAGGACATACCCAAAGATGACAGAGAAGAACTAATTCAATGTACAGGTTGGAAAGAGGATGTCATAGATTCATTCTTTGTCTGTGATTACTGTGCTGGGAAAATGTTGAAAAGTCAGGAGAATGTCCGATCAGTATTAAATAACCTTCATATAGACTGTACACCGGAATGTATAAAGTGTTTAAATAATTTTGAAATGGCAATGATTCGATTTGTAATGCCTTGTCTTACGATCGTCAGATTAGGGCAAGTAACTGCATTGAAGAGACCTAGAACAGAACTTGTTGACGCTCTTAAGGGGAGAATAGTATATCTACCTGTTGATGTGCAAGCAAATGCAGATATTCAGCCTGAAAAACTTCTTAACATTGATAGTTTTGTAGTCATTGTCAATGGTCAGCCTACTTACAACAAGAATGTTTGGACTGCACTAATAGATCTGAGAAAAGTCCATGAAGCACTGTTGTGGTTAAGAGAGAACAACAGTCTCTATAAAACAATACATGCATACACCCTAGAAGATTTAAAAAAAATACTTGAAGCCCGTCTTGCTGAAAAAGCGGTTGGTATTGATAATTTACCTGAAATACCGGAAGCTGCAATCCTTCAGAAACTGACAGAAAGTGCAAAATCTACATTGGTTGAACATTTTTCTGTCCAGCCTCTCAATTCAGCGGTTCCAAAAGACTTCATTGAAGATTTTAAGCAAATGAAAGATCTTGGTACTGACCAATTTCAAATCAAGAAACTAAAAGGTGAGAGCGAAGACTTATTTCAGGAAGAACTTGATCTAAAAGTGTTTCCAAATCTTTTCCCGAAAGGCAAATATGGCTTGCGTGACAAGGCAAGACCATTTCGGATTAGGAATGCAGAATATTTTAAATCAAGGCTTCTTAGCAGACATACTAAGTTTCGTCTTGACAAACAGTTTCTTTTTCACAGCTTCCAATTGCAAGAATTCTCTTACATGTGTAATAGCGTTGGTCATATGTTGCGGACTGTGAAACCAAATCAAAATGCTCGTCAATTTATAGACAGGCTTCATTCCCGTGATGGAGAGATGGAAGCGACTTTGTTTTCTGTTCAATCAAAAATCAGAGGATCTCAGCAGTATTTTCAATCTCTTTCCTATAAAGTAAAGTCAATGATTGAGCAATTGGGTCCACCGACTTTGTTTTTGACAGTTTCATGTGCTGAGTGGTACTCTCCTGAATTTATTGACTATTTACGGACTGTCCATAAGAACTTACCTGGTGTGGCAAAAATGACCCCAGCAGAGTTGACGTGTCTAGATCCAATTGCAGTTTCCATGCACTTTGACAAAAAATGGACACCTATATTTAATGAGCTAATATGTTCAAAGACAAATCCTTTGTTTGGTAAAATTAAGGATCATTTCTGGCGTATCGAGTATCAGAAACGAGGTGCGCCTCATGTACACTGTGTGTTGTGGATTGAAGATGCTCCTATTATTGGGAAATCAACAGCGTCTGAAGTGATTCAGTATATCAATAGTATTATAACTTGTGAAATACCAAATAGATTGACTAGTCCAACTCTTCACAAACTGGTCAAAGACCATCAAGTGCACCGCTGTAATAAATACTGTCAAAGAAAGTATAAGAGAAAAAGAGGAAGATGGGTTACGTATTGTAAGTTTGGCTTTCCTCGTCCTACAAAGGAACGAACAGAATTATATGACATCCTTGACTGCTTGGCTCATGGTACAAACCGTAAAAAGCCAAGAAAAAGAATATATCATCTGCTTCGAAGAGATGACGAGCGTTATATAAATGACTATTCTCCTGCGTTACTTATTGCTAATCAAGCAAACATTGATGTTCAATATATTGGCCATTTGGGCTCTAAATTACCGTATTACATTACCGATTACATGACAAAAGCAGAGAGTGTCGAAATAGAAGCAATGTGGGAGGAAGTAAATAATGCATGCAAAAGTCTTGGTCAACGAACTATGTCCTACTTGTTGAAGTCCATAAAAACCCGTCAAGTTGGAGCAGTTGAAGCTGCTGATAGGCTTCTTGGTACTAAATTGTATAGTATTTCTAGGCAATTTAGATATATTGACCTTGCGAAAAAGAGCGAGGTGAAGAGGACACTGAGAAGGTATGAGGAGCTTGAAAAGCTTGCTAAAAACGATCCACAGAGTAGTGATTTGTACATTGCCCACTGGGTTATTGATATCTACCCTAAAAGACCGGAACATATGGAAAATATCAGTCTTTTTCAGTTATTGTCTTGGTATGAACGGGAGCGTAATGGTACTGATGATAATATGATGTTAACTGACGGGTCCTTCTACCTCAGAAAAAGGCTTTTTAAACCGTATATCATACAGCACAGAAAGGTAAACCCATTTGAAACTGACGAGAAGAAAAATGCTTACTATGGAGATCTTTTAAAATTGTTTAAACCTTGGAGAAATGAAAATGAACTAGTAGTCAGTGGAAATAGCAACTACGAAACCTACTGTGTTGAAAGTGTAAACTATCCCGACATGGTAGCTTACCACGAAAAATTTGTTGTTAAGAGGAAAAGCGATATAGAATTTGAAGAAAGGGTCCGAGAACGTGCAAAAGAAATTCTGAAGGCAGAAAATATTGATGAAAACATTGAAGATGACCCAGAAAATGCAATTCAGGGAGGAGTCATTGACAGAGCAGCAGATGCTATGGAGGATTTGTTAGACGCAAACAAACAGATTTTAAATGGTGACACCGAAGACAGGTTGAAAAATGATTATGAGTCGCTCAATATATAATAAAGATCGAACTCTTCCCTATACTAACTTGCATGCGCAACTTCACTATAGTTAAGATTACAGTATTTATATTATACATCATGATAAATTATAAAAGGTTCAAATGTTTAAAGATTATAGAGTTATAAATTTTTTACAATAAAGAACGACCTCAAATTACATTTTGTAATCATGAAATATAAAATATAGTAATATAAAATTTTACTAAATAACCATATAAGACGTAATGAGCGACTTGACGTAAAAATTTAAAAAATAAATTTTTATTTTATTTTTGTTTTCAGTTCAGAATCGGTAAAGTTATAAAATGCAAAAATACTTATGGTATCTGAGCAATAGTTTTAATCTTTTAATTTAAACTAGAAAAATACCTAAAAATTTTAAAATTAGTTGAATTTTATAATAAAGATCAAGCTCTTCCCTATACTAACTTGCATACGCAACTTCACTATAGTTAAGATTATCCGGGTTGCAGCGGTAGCTAGCAACCTAGTAAGAGACGATCAGGTCCAATGTTAAGAAATATAAAAACCCCTAACTCCTAAAAACAGAGTCAGACCAAAACAAAAAGTACACCATTAGAACCGCCTTGTCCGAAACCCCTATAAAGGAAACTTACCGCCCTGCGGCTTGAATAACAAAGAAAATATATTGGCTTGATAATCAAGAAAATTGACTTTAACCACGTTATTCTCCACAAACGGGATATTTTTTTCTTTCTTTTCCACAGATAGCTTGGCACTGGAACATCGTAGAGAGTTGTTCAATGGCTCATTTTAAAGGAAATCTCTAGATCTAGCGCTATGTGTACTTAATTTTTTTTTAAATTAATTTTTTTTTACGAAAAACTTAATTTTTTATATACAATATTAATCAATGACGTCATAGTCTTTGGATGTAGTTAGTACATAAAGTCTGGATCATCGAATTAAAGCTGAAACTAAGTAAAGAACAATTATGCCTACATATATTCACAGTGATGTATAAAATTTCCCATTATAATAAAGAACGAACTCTTGCCTATGCTAAATTTCATACGCCACTTAATTATGGTATAGGTTTTATAATAAGGAACGACCTCTTGCCTACACTAAATTTTATACGCCTTATATTAAGGATCAATGCAGTTCATCATAAATTTTGTCAGTCAGAAGAATCTCATGTAGTAGTTATTAATAGAAGTTTTGTTTAGACTTTAAATTGTCAAACGTGTAAAAATGGCCTACGACAGGAATTGAACCTGTGACCTTCAGAGTAAAATCCTAACACGCTATTTACTGCGCCACGCAGGCTTTAAATGACGCAATTCTAAAATTGTGTATGTTATATTTAAATGATCCAGGTTACAGCAGTAGCTAGCAACCTAGTAAGAATGGATCATGCCCAACAGTAAAAAGTAAATAGCCTATAACTACGAAAACTATAATGAGATCAAAAAAAAAGTACACTATTAGAACGGTATTTTCCAATACCCCTCTATAGGAAACTAACAGTCCCTAGGCTTGAACAACAAAGATAATATTCTGGTTTGAAAACAAAAAAGCTGTATTAAAAGACGATCATTAGAAAAACTAACAATTGCGCATATTTGACTTATTTTACTACTGATTTATTGGAGTTTGTCTCTTACTTTTCCAAAGAAGGAAAAGCCTGAGGCTATTTCCTGTTTGTATTCAGGTTTATATCTAGGTAAGGTGTTACCCGGGTTGCAACAGTAGCTAGTCCGGGTTGCAGCGGTAGCTAGCAACCTAGTAAGAGACGATCACCTCCAATGTTAAGAAATATAAAAACCCGTAGCTCCTAAAAAAAGAGTCAGATCAAAACAAAAAGTACACCATTAGAACCGCCTTGTCCAAATCCTCCATAAAGGAAACTTACCGCCCTTTGGCTTGAATAACAAAGAAAATATATTGGCTTGAAAATCAAGAAAATAGACTTTTACCACGTTATTCTCGTCAAAAGGGATATTTTTTTCTTTTTTTTTTCTTTTGTATCCAGAGATAGCTTGGCACTGGAACATCGTAGAGGGTTGTTCAATAGCTCATTTTAAAGGAAATTAATTGGGTTAAAAACCTTTTGTAACTAAAATAAATTATTTCTAAAAGAGAATAAATTTTTCCAATAAAACTGTATTTTTGATGCAGTGACGTCATAATTACTATATAATAAAGAACGAACTCTTGCCTATAATAGATTAGATACTCAACTTAATTATAGTTAATGATATAGTAATGATAGGGTTTTATTGATAGCTGAACTACAAATTAAAAGAAAAAAGACACCGGCTGGATTTGTTACATTAAAAGACGATCACTGAAATAACAAACCATTCCATACATTGGACTTAGTTAGCTACTTGATTGTTTGAGTTTCGTCTCTTACTATTTAAAAGAAGAAAAAGCCGTAGGCTTTTTTCCTGTTAACAATAAAGAACGAACTCTAATTAAATTTTGTTAGAGCTATGATGTGAATAGACAAACACGAAATTATATTGTTGTTTCTGAAGACGTCATGAAATAATATCATTGCGCTATGACGTCAATAAAATCATTACCTTGTGACGTCATAATTACTATATAAGAAGCTTCAGAACTGTAAAAGTTCACATTCATAATTACATAATGGTTTCAATCAAGCAAGCTGCACGGATATTGAAAAAACAGTACTACACAAACAACAGAGATAGTATCTTGAAAAGAAAAAAACAAAGGTATTCAACCGACCAGGCATATCGAGAAGTAATCAAACAAAACAGCAAGATGTGTTATCACAATGATGAAGATTATAGACATGCAAAAATTCAGACAGCCAAACAAAAGATCAAGGAACGGTATGGTAATGATGAACATTACAGAGAAGCAAGAATTGAGCAGGCAAAACAAAAGATCAAGGAGCGTTATCACAATGATAAACTTTATAGAGAAGCAACAATTGAGCAGGCTAGACAAAAGAGCAGGGAACGGTATGATAATGATGAAGATTACCGAAACAAACATAAGAAATTTACTATAAGGAACGAACTTTAACCCATAGTAACTTAAGTATTAATTAAACGGTTCGTTGTCATAGTAAAGAGCTGTGTAATGGCTCATTTTAAAGGAAACTGCTGTATATAGAAACCTTTTGTAATTAAAAAAATTAATTATTATTATAAAACAAATTATTACGATGTGGTAAAGAACTAACTCTAGGCGATAGTAACTAATTTAATTTTGAAAAGTATAATAAAGAACGACCTTTTGCCTATACTAAATTTTATACACCACTTAATTACAGTATAGGTTAGTAATTTAACAGATAGCTTGGGACTGGAACATCGTAGAGAGTTGTTCAATGGTTCATTTTAAAGAAAATTAATGGGGTTAAAAACCTTTTGGAATTTAAACAAAGTATTTTTATTACATTAAGAAATTTTAATTATATTCCTTAAGAAATCATCATAAATCATCTCTGTTAACAAAGGAAGCTCTAACTTACCGCCTATTTCATGTTAAAGATTGATCATTGATGCCATAATCATAGTTTGTAGCCAGGTCGTCTCTTACTATTCCAAAGAAGAAAAAGCCGTAGGCTTTTCCATACCATGCCGGTCCATACCATGGAAGCTTTTCACTAAACATGCAACATTTCTTTTGGATATTACTATGAAGTTTTGCGAAAGCATCTCTAGATGACTTTTCAACAAAATCTATTCTTTCAGAGTATAATAAAGAACGACCTTTTGCCTATATTAATTTATAATAAAGTTTTTAGATCTAGATCCGGGTTGCAGCGGTAGCTAGCAACCTAGTAAGAGACGATCACGTCCAATGTTAAGAAATATAAAAACCCATAGCTCCTAAAAAACGAGTCAGATCAAGACAAAAAGTACACCATTAGAACAACTTTCTCCGAAACCCCTGTATAGTAAACTTTCTGTTATTTGGCTTAAACAGCAAGGGAAATATATTGGCTTGAAAATCAAGAAAAGTTCCAGCTACTACAACATTCTGCTTAAACGGAATATTTTTTGTTCTTTTTTTCTTTTTCCTTCTTTTCCATAGATAGCTTGGCACTGGAACATCGTAGAGTGTTGTTCAATCGCTCATTTTATAGGAAATTAATTGGGTTAAAATCTTTTTTACATAAATATAATAAAGAACGAACTCTTTCCTATACTAAATTGCATACTCAACTTAATTATGGTTAATGATATAGTAATGATATGGTTTTATTGATAGCTGAATTAAAAATTAATAGAAAACGACCCAGGTTGGCATTGAACGACCAACTTTTTGGTTGACGCACGATCGTGCAAGCAGCTTGGACTATGACGTCATTAAGTAAAGTTGTAAAATTAACAATATGATACATGAAGGATCGATACAGTTCATTATAAATGGACACTATGTAAGTTTCATTGAATATAGCTGAAACCTAGTAAAGAACAAACTACGGCACATAGTAACTAAAATCTAATATAGCACAAGCATCGGCTCTTGCTATTCCAATATAATAAAGAACGACCTCTTGCCTATACTAAATGTTATACGCCACTTAATTATAGTATAGGTTAGTCATAATAAAGAACGACCTCTTGCCTATACTAAATTATATAGGCCACTTAACTATAGTATAGGTTAGTAAATTTACATTAAAAGACGATCACTGAAATAACAAACCATTCCATACATTGGACTTAGTTAGCTACTTGATTGTTTGAGTTTCGTCTCTTACTATTTAAAAGAAGAAAAAGCCGTAGGCTTTTTCCTGTTTGTATTTATAGTTAAAAAACGAACTCAAGTCCAAAGAAACTGAACCCTGTGGTTTATTCATTATAATAAAGATCGAACTCTTCCCTATACTAACTTGCATACGCAACTTCACTATAGTTAAGATTACAGTATTTATATTATGCATCATTATAAATTATAAAAGGTTCAAATGTTCGAAGATTATAGAGTTAAAAATTTTTACAATAAAGAACGACACCTAGCCCATGTTAACTGAAACATAAATAAGGACTAGCAAGAGACGATCACGCCCCATAGTATAAAATGAAATAGTTACATTAAAAGTTTATAATAAAGACCGAACTCTTCCCTATACTAACTTGCATACGCAACTTCACTATAGTTAAGATTACAGTATTTATATTATACATCATTATAAATTATAAAAGGTTCAATGTTCGAAGATTATAGAGTTAAATTTTTCCCACACCGGGAATCGAACCCGAGCCTGTTAAGTGAAAGTTAACTATCCTAGCCACTAGACCATATGGAACCATAAAGAAGTATGATTTAAGAGCCATATGCATATTATTATTTCACTATACCAATTATAATAAGGCCAAAACAAAATCGTCGACTTGCAACCTTACTTTTGACACATTAGTTAAATCTTCATCAGGCTTAAAAAATGTTTTGCTAGTTTTACATGAAAGAACGAAACTTAGCCCATAGTAGCAGAAATAAGATTTATATAAAGGATCGATGTCATAATTAAGGATTATGAAAGTTTTATTAGGATCATGGCTGTAGAGATGGATGAAACATAGTAAAGAACAAACCATGCCATATATTCGACTTAATTAGCTGTCTTATTCTCTGAAGTTCGTCTCTTACTATTCCCAATAAGAAAAAGCCGTTGGCTTTTTCCTGTTTGTGATTTTTATATTAATCAGGGCTGGCAGCGGTAAAATTAGTCAAGACGGTGGGTGTCATCCGGGTTGCAGCGGTAGCTAGCAACCTAGTAAGAGACGACCACGTCCAATGTTAAGAAATATAAAAACCCCTAACTCCTAAAAAAAAGAGTCAGGTCAAAACAAAAAGTACACCATTAGAACCGCCTTGTCTGAAACCCCTATAAAGGAAACTTTCCGCCCTTTGGCTTGAATAACAAAGAAAATATTTTGGCTTGTAAATCAAGAAAATTGACTTTAACCACGTTATCCTCCACAAACGGGTAATTTTTCTTTCCGCTTTTTCTTTCTCCCTAGCTAGCTGGGCACTGGAAAATCATAGAGAGCTGTATAATAGCTCATTTTAAAGGAAATTGCAACATCTAGTCACTTTTGTAATTAAAAATAAAATACTTTTTAAAGTAGAATCAATTTTGTCAAAAAAATTGCATTTTTGATTGATTTTCATACTACAGTCTTTTCAAAGATATTTGAATTTTGAAGTTATCCGGGTTGCAGCAGTAGCTAGCAACCTAGTAAGAGACGATCACGTCCAATGTTAAGAAATATAAAAACCCATAGCTCCTAACAAAGGAGTCAGATCAAAACAAGTACACCATTAGAACCGCCTTGTCCGAAACCCCTGTATAGGAAACTTTCTGTCCCTTGGCTTGAACAGCAAGGGAAATATATTGGCTTGAAAATCGAGAAAATTGACTTTAACCACATTATTCTCCCCAAACGAGATATTTTTTTCTTTTTTTTTTCTTTTGTATCCAGAGATAGCTTGGCACTGGAACATCGTAGAGGGTTGTTCAATAGCTCATTTTAAAGGAAATTAATTGGGTTAAAAATCTATAGTAACTAAAATAAATTATTTCTAAAAGAGAATAAATTTTTCCACCAAAAACTGTATTTTTGATGCAGTGACGTCATAATTACTATATAAGAAACGTCAAAACTGTAGATGGTCTCATTCATGAATACATAATGGTTAGATCAAAGCAAGCTACACGCAAATTAAAAAATCAGTACTAAAAAATCAAGAAAAGTGGCAGCTACTACAACATTCTGCCTAAACGGGATATTTTTTTCTCTTTTCTTAGTCTCTTACTATTTCAAAGAAGTTGTAATAAAGAACGACCTCTAACCTATACTAAATTTTATACGCCACTTACTTATAGTATAGGTTAGTAATTCAAATCCGGGTTGCAGCGGTAGCTAGCAACCTAGTAACTATAATAAAGAACGAATATTTTATCGATTATCTACTAATAACCCTATATGACGTAATAAGTGATCCGGGTTGCAGCGGTAGCTAGCAACCTAGTAAGAGACGATCACGTCCAATGTTAAGAAATATAAAAACCCATAGCTCCTAAAGCAGGAGTCAGATCAAAACAAAAAGTACACCATTAGAATCGCCTTGTCCGAAACCCCTGTATAGGAAACTTTCTGTCCCTTGGCTTGAACAGCAAGGGAAATATATTGGCTTGAAAATCAAGCAAATTGACTTTTACCACGTTATTCTCCCCAAACGAGATATTTTTTTCTTTTTTTTTTCTTTGTATCCAGAGATAGCTTGGCACTGGAACATCGTAGAGGGTGTTCAATAGCTCATTTTAAAGGAAATTAATTGGGTTAAAAATCTATTGTAACTAAAATAAATTATTTCTAAAAGAGAATAAATTTTTCCAATAAAAACTGTATTTTTGATGCAGTGACGTCATAATTACTATATAAGAAACGTCAAAATATAATAAAGAACGACCTCTTGCCTATACTAAATTATATAGTTATTACATAAAGGCTCGATCATCGAATTTAAGATGAAACTAAGTAAAGGACAATTATGCCTCCATATATTCACAGTGAGGACAATTATGCCTCCATATATTCAAGTAAAGGACAATTATGCCTCCATATATTCACAGTGATGTATAAGATTTCCCATTACATCTGTAAACTGTTCCACAGTTGCCGGTCCATACCTTGGAAGCTTTTCACTAAACATGCAACATTTCTTTTGGATATTACTATGAAGTTTTGCGAAAGCATCTCTAGCTGACTTTTCAACAAAATCTATTCTTTCAGAGATAATTTTAATCTTTAATTTTGAATTTTTTCGTAATCCCGGTAAAACATTCGTAAAATTTTTCTCAATTTACAAAGATCAGTCTGTGCGTTCTTTGCAGCTTGTGTAAACTGCAAAAATATTCATGCTATCCAAGCAATAGTTTGAATATTTCAATACAAGCTAGAAAAATACCTTAAAATGTTAAAATTAGTTTTATTTTTGTTACAATAAAGAACGTCACCTAGCCCATGTTAACTGACACGTAAATAGGGATTATGCAATTTCTAATAGCATCATGGCTGTAGAGATGGTTCAAAACTAGTAAAAAACAAACCATTACAGTAAAGAACATCCGGGTTGCAGCGGTAGCTAGCAACCTAGTAAGAGACGATCACGTCCAATTTTAAGAAATAAAAAAACCCATAGTTCGTAAAAAGGAGTCAGATCAAAACAAAAAGTACACCATTAGAACCGCCTTGTCCGAAACCCCTGTATAGGAAACTTTCTGTCCCTTGGCTTGAACAGCAAGGGAAATATATTGGTTTGAAAATTAGGAAAAGTGGCAGCTACTACAACATTCTGCCTAAACGGGATATTTTTTTTCTTTCTTTCTTTTGTTTCCAGAGATAGCTTGCCACTGGAACATCGTAGAAAGTTGTTCAATGGCTCATTTTAAAGGAAATTAATTGGGTTAAAAACCTTTTGTAACTAAAACAAATTATTTTAAAACAGGATAAATTTTTCCACTACAAACTGTATTTTTGATGTCTTCCCATACTGCTGTCTTTTCAAAGACATTTGATTTTTGAAGCAATCAAACAGTTCGTGGTAAGGTTTTATTTTAAACTTTATATTCCATAGATAGCTTAGCACTGGAACATCGTAGAGAGTTGTTCAATGGATCATTTTAAAGTAAATTAATAACATTCAAGGACGTATCCTTAGGGTTTAGTGGGTTTGAACCCCCCTCCCCCAAAATGTTTCGTTTTTCAGATTCATAATAACGAATATAAAATGAATAAAACAAAATTGAATATAAAAAATATAATAAAGAACGAATATTTTACCGATTATCTACTAATATCCATATATGACGTAATAAGTGACATGACGTAATATCTAAAACCTATTGTGTACTAATAACCATATATGACTTAATTAGCGACGTGACGTAAAAATTGAAAAAATTAATTTTTATTTTATTTTCGTTTTTAGTTCAGAATCGCTAAAGTTTACAGTAAAGAACGATCTCTCTCCCATACTAACTGATATATGGTGGTTCCAGGTGTAGTTACATAAAGGACGAATATAGCTCATCATAAATGGTGTTTGTCAATTATCCGGGTTGCAGCGGTAGCTAGCAACCTAGTCTGGGTTGCAGCGGTAGCCAGCAACCTAGTAAGAGATGATCATGTCCAATGTTACGAAATATAAAAACTCATAGTTCCTAAAAAAGAGTCAGATCAAAACAAAAAGTACACCATTAGAACCGTCTTGACCAAAACCCTTGTATAGGAAACTTTCAGTTCCTTGGCTTGAACAGCGAGGGAAATATATTAGCTTGAAAATCAAGAAAATTACATTAAAATACGATCATTGGAATAACATACCACTGCATACATTGGACTTGGATTGCTACTTGATTGCTTGAGGATCGTCTCTTACTATTTCAAAGAAGAAAAAGCCGTAGGCTTTTTCCTGTTTGTAATGACATATCATCCGGGTTGCAGCGGTAGCTAGTAACCTAGTAAGAGACGGTCACGTCCAATGTTAAGAAATATAAAAACCCATAGTTCCTAAAAAAGGAGTCAGATCAAAACAAAAAGTACACCATTAGAAACCGCCTTGTCCGAAACCCCTGTATAGGAAACTTTCTGTCCCTTGGCTTGAACAGCAAGGGCAATATATTGGCTTGAAAATCAAGAAAAGTGGCAGCTACTACAACATTCTGCCTAAACGGGATATTTTTTTTTCTTTCTTGTTATCCAGAGTTATAATAAAGAACGACCTCTTGCCTATACTAAATTTTATACGCCACTTAATTATAGTATAGGTTAGTAATTCAATAGATAGCTTGATAATGAAACATCGTAGAGAGTTGTTCAATGGCTCATTTTAAAGAAAATTGATGGGGTTAAAAACTTCTTGTAATTAAAACAAATTATTTTTATTATTACATAAAGGACCGATATAGTTCATCATAAATGGTGTTTGTCAATACGGTTTTTTTTTTATATAATTATCCATTATTATATAAAATGCAGTAATTTTTTTGGGGGGGGGGGGGGGGGGGGGGGTTTAACAAAAAATTCATTTGTTAACTGAAACTAGAATAATCCTGAAAATTTTAAATAAAATAATTTTATTTAACTGCAAACTGTAAAATTATTTATGATGTCTGAGCAGTAAATTTAATTTTTTTAATTCAAATTAGAATCATAGGCAACGCAACAGCGCTGCCTAAGTAAAGAACAATGTTTGCACAATGTATTATTTTTTTTATTTTTTGGGGTTTCATGTTAAAGATTGATCAATGATGTCAAGATCGTAGGTTGTAGCCAGGTCGTCTCTTACTATTCCAATTAAGAAAAAGCCTTAGGATTTTTCCTGTTTGTAACTTCACATCAAACAAATAAAAGATCAGATCAGACCGAGAACAGATCAGATCAGACCGACAACAGTTAGAGTAATTAAATTAAAAAAGTTCGTATTTTCAAACAGTTCGTGGTTATGAAAAGTTTTTATAATTTACATAAAGGATCGATATTGCATGAAAGAACGAACTTTAGTCCATAGTTTATATTAATCCGGGTTGCAGCGGTAGCTAGCAACCTAGTAAGAGACGATCACGTCCAATGTTAAGAAATATAAAAACCCATAGCTCCTAAAGCAGGAGTCAGATCAAAACAAAAAGTACACCATTAGAATCGCCTTGTCCGAAACCCCTGTATAGGAAACTTTCTGTCCCTTGGCTTGAACAGCAAGGGAAATATATTGGCTTGAAAATCAAGCAAATTGACTTTTACCACGTTATTCTCCCCAAACGAGATATTTTTTTCTTTTTTTTTTTCTTTCTTTTCCAGAGGTAGCTTGGCACTGGAACATCGTAGAGGGTTGTTCAATAGCTCATTTTAAAGGAAATTAATTGGGTTAAAAACCTTTTGTAACTAAAATAAATTATTTCTAAAAGAGAATAAATTTTTCCAATAAAAACTGTATTTTTGATGCAGTGACGTCATAATTACTATATAAGAAACGTCAAAACTGTAAATGGTCTCATTCATGAATATCACAATAAGAGACGATCACGTCCAATGCTAACATAACAATAAAGAACGAACTCTAATTAAATTTTGTTATTATTATATACTAAACATCATTATAGATTATAAAAGGTTCAAATGTTCGAAGATTATAGAGTTAAAAATTTTCCCACACCGGGATTATAATAAAGATCGAACTCTTCCCTATACTAACTTGCTTAGGCAACTTCACTATAGTTAAGATTACAGTATTTATATTATACATCATTATAAATTATAAAAGGTTCAAATGTTTGAAGATTATAGAGTTAAAAATTTTATAATAAAGAACGACCTCTTGCCTATACTAAATTTTATCGGCCACTTAACTATATTATAGGTTAGTAAAGTTTACCTAAAGGACCGATATTGTTCATCATAAATTCATAAAGGACCGATTCAGTTCATTATAAAATGGGGGCCTTTGCTAGTTTCATAGGATCTAACTGATTATAGTGGGGCATTTTCTAGTTTCAAAGGATATAACTGATTATATATAATAAAGAACGAACTCTTTCCTATACTAAATTGCATACTCAACTTAATTATGGTTAATGATACAGTAATGATATGGTTTTATTGATAGCTGAATTAAAAATTAATAGAAAACGACCCAGGTTGGCATTGAACGACCAACTTTTTGGTTGACGCACGATCGTGCAAGCAGCTTGGACTATGACGTCATTAAGTAAAGTTGTAAAATTAACAATATGATACATGAAGGATCGATACAGTTCATTATAAATGGACACTATGTAAGTTTCATTGAATATAGCTGAAACCTAGTAAAGAACAAACTACGGCACATAGTAACTAAAATCTAATATAGCACAAGCATCGGCTCTTGCTATTCCAATATAATAAAGAACGACCTCTTGCCTATACTAAATGTTATACGCCACTTAATTATAGTATAGGTTAGTCATAATAAAGAACGACCTCTTGCCTATACTAAATTATATAGGCCACTTAACTATAGTATAGGTTAGTAAATTTACATTAAAAGACGATCACTGAAATAACAAACCATTCCATACATTGGACTTAGTTAGCTACTTGATTGTTTGAGTTTCGTCTCTTACTATTTAAAAGAAGAAAAAGCCGTAGGCTTTTTCCTGTTTGTATTTATAGTTAAAAAACGAACTCAAGTCCAAAGAAACTGAACCCTGTGGTTTATTATTTATAATAAAGATCGAACTCTTCCCTATACTAACTTGCATACGCAACTTCACTATAGTTAAGATTACAGTATTTATATTATGCATCATTATAAATTATAAAAGGTTCAAATGTTCGAAGATTATAGAGTTAAAAATTTTTACAATAAAGAACGACACCTAGCCCATGTTAACTGAAACATAAATAAGGACTAGCAAGAGACGATCACGCCCCATAGTATAAAATGAAATAGTTACATTAAAAGTTTATAATAAAGACCGAACTCTTCCCTATACTAACTTGCATACGCAACTTCACTATAGTTAAGATTACAGTATTTATATTATACATCATTATAAATTATATACGGTTCAATGTTCGAAGATTATAGAGTTAAAAATTTTCCCACACCGGGAATCGAACCCGAGCCTGTTAAGTGAAAGTTAACTATCCTAGCCACTAGACCATATGGAACCATAAAGAAGTATGATTTAAGAGCCATATGCATATTATTATTTCACTATACCAATTATAATAAGGCCAAAACAAAATCGTCGACTTGCAAACCTTACTTTTGACACATTAGTTAAATCTTCATCAGGCTTAAAAAATGTTTTGCTAGTTTTACATGAAAGAACGAAACTTAGCCCATAGTAGCAGAAATAAGATTTATATAAAGGATCGATGTCATAATTAAGGATTATGAAAGTTTTATTAGGATCATGGCTGTAGAGATGGATGAAACATAGTAAAGAACAAACCATGCCATATATTCGACTTAATTAGCTGTCTTATTCTCTGAAGTTCGTCTCTTACTATTCCCAATAAGAAAAAGCCGTTGGCTTTTTCCTGTTTGTGATTTTTATATTAATCAGGGCTGGCAGCGGTAAAATTAGTCAAGACGGTGGGTGTCATCCGGGTTGCAGCGGTAGCTAGCAACCTAGTAAGAGACGACCACGTCCAATGTTAAGAAATATAAAAACCCCTAACTCCTAAAAAAAAGAGTCAGGTCAAAACAAAAAGTACACCATTAGAACCGCCTTGTCTGAGACCCCTATAAAGGAAACTTTCCGCCCTTTGGCTTGAATAACAAAGAAAAATATTTTGGCTTGTAAATCAAGAAAATTGACTTTAAACACGTTATCCTCCACAAACGCGTAATTTTTATTTCCGCTTTTTCTTTCTCCCTAGCTAGCTGGGCACTGGAAAATCATAGCGAGCTGTATAATAGCTCATTTTAAAGAAAATTGCTACATCTAGTGACTTTTGTAATTAAAAATAAAATACTTTTTAAAGTAGAATCAATTTTGTCAAAAAAATTGCATTTTTGATTGATTTTCATACTACAGTCTTTTCAAAGATATTTGAATTTTGAAGTTATCCGGGTTGCAGCGGTAGCTAGCAACCTAGTAAGAGACGATCACGTCCAATGTTAAGAAATATAAAAACCCATAGCTCCTAAAGCAGGAGTCAGATCAAAACAAAAAGTACACCATTAGAATCGCCTTGTCCGAAACCCCTGTATAGGAAACTTTCTGTCCCTTGGCTTGAACAGCAAGGGAAATATATTGGCTTGAAAATCGAGGAAAATTGACTTTAACCACATTATTCTCCCCAAACGAGATATTTTTTTCTTTTTTTTTCTTTTGTATCCAGAGATAGCTTGGCACTGGAACATCGTAGAGGGTTGTTCAATAGCTCATTTTAAAGGAAATTAATTGGGTTAAAAATCTATAGTAACTAAAATAAATTATTTCTAAAAGAGAATAAATTTTTCCACCAAAAACTGTATTTTTGATGCAGTGACGTCATAATTACTATATAAGAAACGTCAAAACTGTAGATGGTCTCATTCATGAATACATAATGGTTAGATCAAAGCAAGCTACACGCAAGTTAAAAAATCAGTACTAAAAAATCAAGAAAAGTGGCAGCTACTACAACATTCTGCCTAAACGGGATATTTTTTCTCTTTTCTTAGTCTCTTACTATTTCAAAGAAGTTGTAATAAAGAACGACCTCTAACCTATACTAAATTTTATACGCCACTTACTTATAGTATAGGTTAGTAATTCAAATCCGGGTTGCAGCGGTAGCTAGCAACCTAGTAACTATAATAAAGAACGAATATTTTATCGATTATCTACTAATAACCCTATATGACGTAATAAGTGATCCGGGTTGCAGCGGTAGCTAGCAACCTAGTAAGAGACGATCACGTCCAATGTTAAGAAATATAAAAACCCATAGCTCCTAAAGCAGGAGTCAGATCAAAACAAAAAGTACACCATTAGAATCGCCTTGTCCGAAACCCCTGTATAGGAAACTTTCTGTCCCTTGGCTTGAACAGCAAGGGAAATATATTGGCTTGAAAATCAAGCAAATTGACTTTTACCACGTTATTCTCCCCAAACGAGATATTTTTTTTTCTTTTTTTTTTTTCTTTGTATCCAGAGATAGCTTGGCACTGGAACATCGTAGAGGGTTGTTCAATAGCTCATTTTAAAGGAAATTAGTTGGGTTAAAAACCTTTTGTAACTAAAATAAATTATTTCTAAAAGAGAATAAATTTTTCCAATAAAAACTGTATTTTTGATGCAGTGACGTCATAATTACTATATAAGAAACGTCAAAATATAATAAAGAACGACCTCTTGCCTATACTAAATTATATAGTTATTACATAAAGGCTCGATCATCGAATTTAAGATGAAACTAAGTAAAGGACAATTATGCCTCCATATATTCACAGTGAGGACAATTATGCCTCCATATATTCAAGTAAAGGACAATTATGCCTCCATATATTCACAGTGATGTATAAGATTTCCCATTACATCTGTAAACTGTTCCACAGTTGCCGGTCCATACCTTGGAAGCTTTTCACTAAACATGCAACATTTCTTTTTGGATATTACTATGAAGTTTTGCGAAAGCATCTCTAGCTGACTTTTCAACAAAATCTATTCTTTCAGAGATAATTTTAATCTTTAATTTTGAATTTTTTCGTAATCCCGGTAAAACATTCGTAAAATTTTTCTCAATTTACAAAGATCAGTCTGTGCGTTCTTTGCAGCTTGTGTAAACTGCAAAAATATTCATGCTATCCAAGCAATAGTTTGAATATTTCAATACAAGCTAGAAAAATACCTTAAAATGTTAAAATTAGTTTTATTTTTGTTACAATAAAGAACGTCACCTAGCCCATGTTAACTGACACGTAAATAGGGATTATGCAATTTCTAATAGCATCATGGCTGTAGAGATGGTTCAAAACTAGTAAAAAACAAACCATTACAGTAAAGAACATCCGGGTTGCAGCGGTAGCTAGCAACCTAGTAAGAGACGATCACGTCCAATTTTAAGAAATAAAAAAACCCATAGTTCGTAAAAAGGAGTCAGATCAAAACAAAAAGTACACCATTAGAACCGCCTTGTCCGAAACCCCTGTATAGGAAACTTTCTGTCCCTTGGCTTGAACAGCAAGGGAAATATATTGGTTTGAAAATTAGGAAAAGTGGCAGCTACTACAACATTCTGCCTAAACGGGATATTTTTTTTCTTTCTTTCTTTTGTTTCCAGAGATAGCTTGCCACTGGAACATCGTAGAAAGTTGTTCAATGGCTCATTTTAAAGGAAATTAATTGGGTTAAAAACCTTTTGTAACTAAAACAAATTATTTTAAAACAGGATAAATTTTTCCACTACAAACTGTATTTTTGATGTCTTCCCATACTGCTGTCTTTTCAAAGACATTTGATTTTTGAAGCAATCAAACAGTTCGTGGTAAGGTTTTATTTTAAACTTTATATTCCATAGATAGCTTAGCACTGGAACATCGTAGAGAGTTGTTCAATGGATCATTTTAAAGTAAATTAATAACATTCAAGGACGTATCCTTAGGGTTTAGTGGGTTTGAACCCCCTCCCCCAAAATGTTTCGTTTTTCAGATTCATAATAACGAATATAAAATGAATAAAACAAAATTGAATATAAAAAATATAATAAAGAACGAATATTTTACCGATTATCTACTAATATCCATATATAACGTAATAAGTGACATGACGTAATATCTAAAACCTATTGTGTACTAATAACCATATATGACTTAATTAGCGACGTGACGTAAAAATTGAAAAAATTAATTTTTATTTTATTTTCGTTTTTAGTTCAGAATCGCTAAAGTTTACAGTAAAGAACGATCTCTCTCCCATACTAACTGATATATGGTGGTTCCAGGTGTAGTTACATAAAGGACGAATATAGCTCATCATAAATGGTGTTTGTCAATTATCCGGGTTGCAGCGGTAGCTAGCAACCTAGTCTGGGTTGCAGCGGTAGCCAGCAACCTAGTAAGAGATGATCATGTCCAATGTTACGAAATATAAAAACTCATAGTTCCTAAAAAAGAGTCAGATCAAAACAAAAAGTACACCATTAGAACCGTCTTGACCAAAACCCTTGTATAGGAAACTTTCAGTTCCTTGGCTTGAACAGCGAGGGAAATATATTAGCTTGAAAATCAAGAAAATTACATTAAAATACGATCATTGGAATAACATACCACTGCATACATTGGACTTGGATTGCTACTTGATTGCTTGAGGATCGTCTCTTACTATTTCAAAGAAGAAAAAGCCGTAGGCTTTTTCCTGTTTGTAATGACATATCATCCGGGTTGCAGCGGTAGCTAGTAACCTAGTAAGAGACGGTCACGTCCAATGTTAAGAAATATAAAAACCCATAGTTCCTAACAAAGGAGTCAGATCAAAACAAAAAGTACACCATTAGAACCGCCTTGTCCGAAACCCCTGTATAGGAAACTTTCTGTCCCTTGGCTTGAACAGCAAGGGCAATATATTGGCTTGAAAATCAAGAAAAGTGGCAGCTACTACAACATTCTGCCTAAACGGGATATTTTTTTTTCTTTCTTGTTATCCAGAGTTATAATAAAGAACGACCTCTTGCCTATACTAAATTTTATACGCCACTTAATTATAGTATAGGTTAGTAATTCAATAGATAGCTTGATAATGAAACATCGTAGAGAGTTGTTCAATGGCTCATTTTAAAGAAAATTGATGGGGTTAAAAACTTCTTGTAATTAAAACAAATTATTTTTATTATTACATAAAGGACCGATATAGTTCATCATAAATGGTGTTTGTCAATATGGTTTTTTTTTATATAATTATCCATTATTATATAAAATGCAGTAATTTTTTTTTGGGGGGGGGGGGGTTTAACAAAAAATTCATTTGTTAACTGAAACTAGAATAATCCTGAAAATTTTAAATAAAATAATTTTATTTAACTGCAAACTGTAAAATTATTTATGATGTCTGAGCAGTAAATTTAATTTTTTTAATTCAAATTAGAATCATAGGCAACGCAACAGCGCTGCCTAAGTAAAGAACAATGTTTGCACAATGTATTATTTTTTTATTTTTTGGGGTTTCATGTTAAAGATTGATCAATGATGTCAAGATCGTAGGTTGTAGCCAGGTCGTCTCTTACTATTCCAATTAAGAAAAAGCCTTAGGATTTTTCCTGTTTGTAACTTCACATCAAACAAATAAAAGATCAGATCAGACCGAGAACAGATCAGATCAGACCGACAACAGTTAGAGTAATTAAATTAAAAAAGTTCGTATTTTCAAACAGTTCGTGGTTATGAAAAGTTTTTATAATTTACATAAAGGATCGATATTGCATGAAAGAACGAACTTTAGTCCATAGTTTATATTAAATTTATACTAAAGAACAACTTAGAAATTTATACTAAACAACAACTTCCTGCCTATACT
Organism: Artemia sinica; assembly: GCA_027921565.1. Taxonomy (NCBI): domain Eukaryota; kingdom Metazoa; phylum Arthropoda; class Branchiopoda; order Anostraca; family Artemiidae; genus Artemia; species Artemia sinica. Next base: position 32,044,113 of record CM051260.1, on the reverse strand, counting down.
AAATTTTATACTCCACTTAATTATAGTATAGGTTAGTAATTCCACAGATAGCTGGGCACTGGAACATCGTAGAAAGTTTTTAAATGGCTCATTTTAAACATATTTCATATTAAAGATTGATATAGCTCATCATAAATATTATTTGTCAATTATTCTATTAAAATACGATCATTGGAATAACAGACCATTGGAAACATTGAACTTAGTTAGCTACTTGATTGTTTGAGGTTCGTCTCTTACTATTTCAAAGAAGAAAAAGCCGTAGGCTTTTTTCTGTTTGTAATCAGGTTATATTAAATCTAGTAAGAGACGATCAAGTCCAATGTTAAGAAATATAATAACCCACAACTCCTAAAAATAAAGTCAAATCAAAACAAAAGTACATCCTTAGAAATGCCTTGTCCAAAACCCCTATATTCTTTATACAATAAAGAACGACACCTAGCCCATGTTAACTTAAACATAAATAGGGATTATGTGATTTATATCAGTATCATGGCTGTAGAGATGGCTGAAACCTAGTAAAGAACAAACCATTACAGTAAAGAACATACTTCCAGCCCATAGTAACTAAAATAAGATTATAATTTCATGTTAAAGATTGATAATTGATTTCATAATATTAGGTTTTAGCCAGGTCGTCTCTTACTATTCCAATTAAGAAAAAGCCATAGGCTTTTTCCTGTTTGAAATAAAGTAAAGATTTCTGTATAGGGACGACAATAATAATCCCCAATGACAGAAATGACGACAGCAGCAATGAAAATGATGATGAGGGTGATTACGTCAGGCTCCGGAAAAGTCTTAAGGTCATACGGCTCAGTGTTATTTCATGATAGTAGACTAAGATGAGGGTAGTTTGATGAGAGCTGGTAAGTTGTCAGTAACCCTCTTGATGAGAGTAGGTTTTTGAAGTGGATAATAATTCTTACATACTACCGGGTAAGATTAAAGTCTCTATCAAGTGAATATTTATTGTGGTATCAATTCATACTGAGATCAATTGACTCATTGCATCCTTCTATATTAATGGATGACGTAATGACATATAGATAATAGTTAGGAACGAATTATAGACCATAAAATACGTTTGTTTACTTTAAAGAGTGACTTTGATAAAAAGTGTTATAATACTCTCGGTTGCAGCGGTAGCTAGAAACCTAGTACGAGACGATCACGGCCCATAGTCAGAAATGAAATAAGTTAAAACTCCTTAAACTAGAATTTTAAATTTTCAGGTATTTTTCTTGTTTGAATTAAAAAATTAAAATTATTGCTCAGACACTATAAATATTTTTGTAGTTTACAGAATAACTTTAGTATTACGGAATTGCAAACTAAAATAAAATAAAATATATTTTGAAATTTGCTTTTTTGCTATGGAAATATAGCATGACGTTATAGAGATACGCATAGGAGTTAAGCTAAAAAAAAATGTTGGTTCCTGGAGACAATTTTAACTGGACTGAGAGATGAAATAATTTTTTTTCAATTCCGCAATGAAATTTTTGTTAAAACCCTAAAGGAATACTACATTTTATACTACAATTATAAACGAGCAAAAATTGTATATTAATGTTTGTTTGTATGTATGTATTTCTGCTCGAAAAAGGCTCCCTATTTTTCTATATTTGTCGTAGCCCAAAACGGGCCAGTGAAATTGCTTGACTTTAAAGGCCATTTCTATACAAAAAAAATCTGCTGTCAGCGGTTTTCAAGGCTTATTTTGCCTTCCTGGTGTATATTTTGAAAGATTCCTGAAAAAAGGGTTTTCCTGTTTGTCTAGGTTGCAGCAGTAGCTAGCAACCTAGTAAGAGACGACCACGTCCAATGTTAAGAAATACAAAAGCCCATAACTCCTAAAAAAAGATTCAGATCAAAACAAGAAGTACACTGTTAGAACCGCCTTGTCCAAAACTTCTATATAGCAAACTTACCGTCCTTTGGCTTGAACAACAAAGAAAATATATTGGCTTATAAATCAAGAAAATTGACTTTAACCACGTTATTCTCCACAAACGGCATCTTTTTTTCTTTCTTCTTCTCCACAGATAGCTTGGCACTGAAACATCGTAGAGAGTTGTTCAATAGCTCATTTTAAAGAAAATTAATTGGGTTAAAAACCTTTTGTAACTAAAATATTTTTAAAATAGGATAAATTTTTCCACTAAAAACTGTATTTTTGATGTCTTTTCATACTGCTGTCTTTTCAAAGATATTTGACTTTCAAAACAATCAAACAGTTCGTGGTAATTACATTAAAGAAAAAACTGTAGTCTATATTTACATAAAGGATCGATATTACATGAAAGAACGAACTTTAGTCCATAGTTTATATTAAATTTATACTAAAGAACAACTTTCATACTGCAGTCTTTTCAAAGATATTTGAGTTTTGTTCACATAAGAGACCGATATAGTTCATCATAAATGATATTTGTCAATTAGGTGTTTTTATATAATTATCCATTATTATGTAAAATGCAGTAATTTTTAGGGAATTTTAACAAAAAATTTATTTGTTAACCGATTCTAGAATAATTCCGGAAATGTAAAGTAAGAGCGACTCGTTTCAATAGTAACTCTCTACATTTAGTTCTAAAGATAAAATATTTTTTAAATAGTTCTGGGTTGCAGCGGTAGCTAGCAACCTAATTAAAAGACGATATATATACCATTGCATATGTTGGACGTATTTAGCTGCTCAATTCCTTGAAAAAAATCTTATTTGTCAACTGAAACTAGAATAATTCCTGAAAATGTTGAAGGTGAAGGACGGCTGTAATTCCTACCGCCCAGACTAAATAAAATAATTTTATTTAACTGCAAAGTGCAAAAATATTTATGGGGTCGGATAAATAATTTCCATTTTTTAATTCAAACCAGAAAAAAACCTGAAAATTTTAAAATTAGTTTGGTTTTCCTTTTTCTTCAATTGACTCGCTAGGCCATTTTTTTACGCCATTACAATAAAGAACGACAACTTGCCCATGTTAACTGAAACATAAATAGGGATTATGTAATTTCCAATAGTATCATGGCTGTAGAGATGGCTGAAACCTAGTTACAATAAAAAACAATCATTGGAATAATTACATTAAAAGACGATCATTGGAATAAAAACTTATTGCATACATTGGACTTAGTTAGCTACTTGATCGTTTGACGTTCGTCTCTTACTATTTCAAAGAAGAAATAGCCCTAGGCTTTTTCCTGTTTTTAATATAATATCCGGGTTGCAGCGATAGTTATAATAAAGAACGATCTCTTGCCTATACTAAATTTTATACGGGACAGGTGAGAAAATATCCGGGTTGCAGCGGTAGCTAGCAATCCGGGTTGCAGCGGTAGCTAGCAACCTAGTAAGAGACGATCACGTCCAATGTTAAGAAATATAAAAACCCATAGCTCCTAAAGCAGGAGTCAGATCAAAACAAAAAGTACACCATTAGAACCGCCTTGTCCGAAACCCCTGTATAGGAAACTTTCTGTCCCTTGGCTTGAACAGCAAGGGAAATATATTGGCTTGAAAATCAAGAAAATTGACTTTAACCACGTTATTCTCCCCAAACGAGATATTTTTTCTTTTTTTTTTCTTTCTTTTCCAGAGATAGCTTGGCACTGGAACATCGTAGAGGGTTGTTCAATAGCTCATTTTAAAGGAAATTAATTGGGTTAAAAACCTTTTGTAACTAAAATAAATTATTTCTAAAAGAGAATAAATTTTTCCAATAAAAACTGTATTTTTGATGCAGTGACGTCATAATTACTATATAAGAAACGTCAAAACTGTAAATGGTCTCATTCATGAATATCACAATAAGAGACGATCACGTCCAATGCTAACATAACAATAAAGAACGAACTCTAATTAAATTTTGTTATTATTATATACTAAACATCATTATAGATTATAAAAGGTTCAAATGTTCGAAGATTATAGAGTTAAAAATTTTCCCACACCGGGATCCGGGTTGCAGCGGTAGCTAGCAACCTAGTAAGAGACGATCACCTCCAATGTCAAGAAATATAAAACCCCCCAACTCCTAAAAAAAGAGTCAGATCAAAACAAAAAGTACACCATTAGAACCGCCTTGTCCGAATCCTCTATAAAGGAAACTTACCTCCCTTTGGCTTGAATAACAAAGAAAATATATTGGCTTGAAAATCAAGAAAATTGACTTTTACCACGTTATTCTCCACAAACGGGATATTTTTTTCTTTCCGCTTTTTCTTTCTGCTCAGCTAGCTGGGCACTGGAAAATCATAGAGAGCTGTATAATAGCTCATTTTAAAGGAAATTGCAACATCTAGTCACTTTTGTATTTAAAAATAAAATACTTTTTAAAGTAGAATCAATTTTGTCAAAAAAATTGCATTTTTGATGTATTTTCATACTGCAGTCTTTTCAAAGATATTTGAATTTTGAAGCAATAAAACAGTCCATGGTAATGAACTCTATAGTAATAATAGCTACTTGTCTCAATAGTAACCGAAACTCCTGGAACCAAAATTTTCTTTTTTGGCTTAATCGCTAAAATTATTATGTAAACTGCAAAAATATTTATGATGCCTAATCAGTAATAGTAATTTTTTAATTTAAACAACAAAAATACATGAAAATTCTAAAATTAGTTTTGCTTTTTGTCTCCTGGAAGAAATTTTTTTTTCATCTCAGTTCAAATTTATTATTGTATCCTGTAACCCGTAAAGTACATATCTCCATATTATTGTCTCATAATTGCAATTATTTTAGTTTTCAGTCCAGAATCACTAAACTTATTATTTAAACTGCAAAAATATTTATGGTGTCTAACCAATAATACTAATTTTGTAATTCAAACAAGATAAATACCTGAAAATTTTAAAATTTACAATAAAGAACGACCTCTAATTATGCCCATGTTAACTAAAACATAAATTACAATAAAGAACGACACCTAGCCCGTGTAGACTAAAATATAAATAGGGATTATGTGATTTCCATCAGTATCATGGCTGTAGAGATGGCTGAAACCTAGTTACATTAACATTATCCGGGTTGCAGCGGTAGCTAGCAACCTAGTAAGAGACGATCACGTCCAATGTTAAGAAATATAAAAACCCATAGCTCCTAAAAAAGGAGTCAGATCAAAACAAAAAGTACACCATTAGAACCACCTTATCTGAAACCCCTGTTTTGTAAACTTTCTGTCCCTTGGCTTGAACAGCAAGGGCGATATATGTGCTTAAAAATCATCCGGGTTGCAGCGGTAGCTAGTAACCTAGTAAGAGACGATCACGTCCAATGTTAAGAAATATAAAACCCCCCAACTCCTAAAAAAAGAGTCAGATCAAAACAAAAAGTACACCATTAGAACCGCCTTAACCGAATACCCTGTAAAGGAAACTCACCGCCCTTTGGCTTGAATAACAAAGAAAATATATTGGCTTGAAAATCAAGAAAATTGACTTTAACCACGTTATTCTCCACATCCGGGTTGCAGCGGTAGCTAGCAACCTAGTAAGAGACGATCACCTCCAATGTCAAGAAATATAAAACCCCCCAACTCCTAAAAAAAGAGTCAGATCAAAACAAAAAGTACACCATTAGAACCGCCTTGTCCGAATCCTCTATAAAGGAAACTTACCTCCCTTTGGCTTGAATAACAAAGAAAATATATTGGCTTGAAAATCAAGAAAATTGACTTTTACCACGTTATTCTCCACAAACGGGATATTTTTTTCTTTCCGCTTTTTCTTTCTGCTCAGCTAGCTGGGCACTGGAAAATCATAGAGAGCTGTATAATAGCTCATTTTAAAGGAAATTGCAACATCTAGTCACTTTTGTATTTAAAAATAAAATACTTTTTAAAGTAGAATCAATTTTGTCAAAAAAATTGCATTTTTGATGTATTTTCATACTGCAGTCTTTTCAAAGATATTTGAATTTTGAAGCAATAAAACAGTCCATGTAATGAACTCTATAGTAATAATAGCTACTTGTCTCAATAGTAACCGAAACTCCTGGAACCAAAATTTTCTTTTTTGGCTTAATCGCTAAAATTATTATGTAAACTGCAAAAATATTTATGATGCCTAATCAGTAATAGTAATTTTTTAATTTAAACAACAAAAATACATGAAAATTCTAAAATTAGTTTTGCTTTTTGTCTCCTGGAAGAAATTTTTTTTTCATCTCAGTTCAAATTTATTATTGTATCCTGTAACCCGTAAAGTACATATCTCCATATTATTGTCTCATAATTGCAATTATTTTAGTTTTCAGTCCAGAATCACTAAACTTATTATTTAAACTGCAAAAATATTTATGGTGTCTAACCAATAATACTAATTTTGTAATTCAAACAAGATAAATACCTGAAAATTTTAAAATTAGTTTTGTTTTATGCTAGGTTTTAGATACTCGACACGGGATTTTGTGTGCTTAATAATTTTAAATCTTGAAAAAATATGGTCTCACGCGAGTGGAAAAAAAGAAAGAATAACCAAAAACAATATCAAAATAGAACAATCCAAATTTCTACTAATAGAAAACTTTACTACACAAAAAATAAAGCTAACATCCTGAAATATAAGAAAAGTTTATTTAAAAGAGATAAAAATGCCACCAAACGCAATAAAGCTCGAGCACGCGTAAGGATTGCTACTAAGATGTCTTGTGATCCAGGATTTAAGAAAATGAAATATGACAGAGCAAAACAGAGGTATCTTACGGATCAGGGGTATCGAGAAGGGAAAATTGAGACAGCGAAACAAAAGAGCAAGGAACGGTATGATAACGATATAGATTACCGAAACAAACATAAGAAAAAAGTTGCTACCAGAATAATGGGTAGATACTGGGGTGACAAAAGCTATAATGAAAAAATTAAATTCTCTGCGAGGTTGTACCGAAGAACGCATAAGGACAAAGGGAAAAATTACATTCAGAAATACAAGAAGATGGCAAAAATGCAGGCTGATCTTTGTAAATTGAGAAACATTTTACGCATGTTTTATCGGGATCACGAAAAGTATTAGAAATTACAGATTAAAATTCTCTTTGAAAGAGCGGATGCTGTTGAAAAGTCGGCTAGAAATGCTTTGGCAAAGCTTCATGGCAATATCCAAAAGAAATGTTGTCAGTTTAACGAAAAGCTTCCAAGGTATGGATTGGCAACTGCGGAACAGTTTATAGATGCAATGGAAAATGTTCGACAACACAGTGAATATACGGAGGCGTACTTCTTAGAAAATTCGTATATTAATTTTGGAAGGAGCAATTGCAGTTTATGTAGCAGCAATAAAAATATATATACAAGCATACCTATCAACAGCGAAGGAAAAGCAATGTTTTTCAATTATGGCGAAAACGAGCCTGTTAGGGTTATTAGTAAATGTGTTTGTAAGACTAATGATTTAGAACAAATTCCTGGAACACCGACTCAAGAAAAAAGCATTTCTAACTGTGTTTTAAACAGTTCGTTTAGTTCTACTGAATATTTGGCAAAAAATTCTCTGTTTAGTAGAACACACTGTCCTGAAAAGTACGAGACAACTATTGAAAAATGCTCTAAAACTAGATCTGACAAGGAAATTATGATGGCTGAAGTCACCTATAACAATCTGAGTAAAAATTCAAAACCAAAAATTGGGCAGCAGGTTACTTGGCAATGTCACCCTGATATCTGCAAGCTCTATCCGACGGATATTGAATTATGTCAAATTCTTTTGATATCCTTGAAAACAATATAGCATTAAAATTTTCAACTGACAAAGTGGTTAATTTCTACCTTGGCGGCTTGGATTATTGTGAAATCAATTACAGGGTCACAAGAAAGCATGGGCATTCGTTATACTGTAGCCCAAATGAGGGATGTCAGAGCTATTTGCGTTCTCTAAGGGCACTAGCTCCACATTTTCCTGTCTTGAACTGTTTCATTAATAGCGTATAAGGCAGTATCAAAATGTAAGATTATACAACATATTAATCTACTAAAAGTCGAGGGCTCGTACAAGGAACTAAGTCATCACATAGAAGAAGTGTCAAGTAGACTCTGTCGTAATAATAGTCAAGACTTCATTTACGGTGATGGCAATATTAGAGTTTCTGTGGATGAAAATACAATAATAAAATTATTTGGTGAGAGCCTTGATAAGGTAGCTAACATTAGGGATGTATACCCCACAATGCATTGTGACAGTTGTGAGCAGATAAAGACAAAATACCAATTGAAGAGTCTAAGATCCCTTTCAAATAAGAAAGGTTTTGATGTAATGATGGCCACGATTTTAGAACACCTACAACAGGACATACCCAAAGATGAACGAGAAGAACTAATTCAATGTACAGGTTGGAAAGAGGATGTCATAGATTCATTCTTTGTCTGTGATTACTGTGCTGGGAAAATGTTGAAAAGTCAGGAGAATGTCCGATCAGTATTAAATAACCTTCATATAGACTGTACACCGGAATGTATAATTATAATAAAGGACGACCTCTTGCCTATACTACATTTTATACACAACTTAATTATAGTATAGGTTAGTAATTCAACAGATAGCATGGCACTGGAACATCGTAGAAATCCGGGTTGCAGCGGTAGCTAGCAACCTAGTAAGAGACGATCACGTCCAATGTTAAGAAATATAAAAACCCATAGTTCCTAACAGAGGAGTCAGATCAAAACAAAAAGTAAACCAGTAGAACCGCCTTGTCCGAAACCCCTGTATAGGAAACTTTCTGTCCCTTGGCTTGAACAGCAAGGGAAATATATTGGCTTGAAAATCAAGAAAAGTGGCAGCTACTACAACATTCTGCCTAAACGGGATATTTTTTTCTTTTTTTTCTCTTTTCTTTGTATCCAGAGATAGCTTGGCACTGGAACATCGTAGAGGGTTGTTCAATAGCTCATCCTAAAGGAAATTAATTGGGTTAAAAATCTATAGTAACTAAAATAAATTATTTCTAAAAGAGAATAAATTTTTCCAATAAAAACTGTATTTTTGATGCAGTGACGTCATAATTACTATATAAGAAACGTCAAATTATAATTTTTTACATTAAAAGACGATCACTGAAATAACAAACCATTCCATACATTGGACTTAGTTAGCTACTTGATTGTTTGAGTTTCGTCTCTTACTATTTAAAAGAAGAAAAAGCCGTAGGCTTTTTCCTGTTTGTATTTATAGTTAAAAAACGAACTCAAGTCCAAAGAAACTGAACACTGTGGTTCATTAATATTATCTTCATTATTTTAGCTAGAATGTAAATAAACAAGTTTCTTTTTTAAATTTTTATAATAAAGAACGAACATTTTCCTATACTAAATAAGCCTATACTAGTTAATGATATAGTAGTGATATGATTTTACTGATACCTAAATTACTAATTAAATAAAATGATCCCAGGTGGCTTTGATCCGGGTTGCAGCGGTAGCTAGCAACCTAGTAAGAGACGATCACGTCCAATGTTAAGAAATAAAAAAACCCATAGCTCCTAAAAAAGCAGGCAGATCAAAACAAAAAGTTTATAATAAAGATCGAACTCTTCCCTATACTAACTTGCATAGGCAACTTCACTATAGTTAAGATTACAGTATTTATATTATACATCATTATAAATTATAAAAGGTTCAAATGTTTGAAGATTATAGAGTTAAAAATTTTCCCACACCAGGAATCGAACCCGAGCCTGTTAAGTGAAAGTTAGCTACCCTAGCCACTAGACCATATGGAACCATAAAAATGTATGATTTAAGAGCCATATGCATATTATTATTTCACCATACCAATAATAATAAGGCCAAAACAGAATCGTCGACTTGCAACCTTACTTTTGACACATTATTTAAATCTTCATCAGGCTTAAAAAATGTTTTGCTAGTTTTACATGATCCGGGTTGCAGCGGTAGCTAGCAACCTAGTAAGAGACGATCACGTCCAATGTTAAGAAATATAAAAACCCATAGTTCCTAAAAAAGGAGTCGGATCAAAACAAAAAGTACACCATTAGAACCGCCTTGTCCAAAACCCCTGTATAGGAAACTTTCTGTCCCTTGGATTGAACAGCAAGGGAAATATATTGGCTTGAAAATCAAGAAAATTGACTTTAACCACGTTATTCTCCCCAAACGGGATATTTTTTTCTTTTTTTTCTTTTTCTTTTCCACAGATAGCTTGGCACTGGAACATCGTAGAGGGTTGTTCAATAGCTCATTTTAAAGGAAATTAATTAGGTTAAAAATCTATAGTAACTAAAATAAATTATTTCTAAAAGAGAATAAATTTTTCCACCAAAAACTGCATTTTTGATGCCTTTTCACACTGCAGTCTTTCAAACATAATCGTATACCAGCGGTAAGATTTGAACCCACGCCTCCGAAGAGACTGGTGGCTAACACCGGTGTCTTGGACCACTCGGCCAGGCTACCTCTCATAAATAAATATATATGTGAATTTGGGTTGCAGCAGTAGCTAGCAACCTAGTAAGAGACGATCAGTCCCATGCTAAGAAATATAACAAAAGTCCTAAAAATAGAGTAAGATCAAAACAAAAGTACATCATTAGAACTACCTTGTCTGAAACCCTACTAGATAAATAATGAATGTCGTAGCTTTATATTAGAGCTATGAAGTGAATAGAAAAACACGAAATTATATTGTTGTTTCTGATGACGTCATGAAATGATATCATTGCGCCTTGAAGTCAATAAAATCATTACGCCGTGACTTCATAATTACTACTTAAGAACGACACAGATGTAAATTCTCTCATTCTTGATTAGAATAATGGTTAGATCGAAGCAAGCTATACACAATTTGAAAAAACAGTACTACACAAACAACAGAGATAGTATCTTGAAAAGAGAAAAGCAAAGGTATTCAACCGACCAGGCGCATCGAGAAGTAAAAATTGAGAGAGCAAAACAAAGGTATTCAACCGACCAGGCGTATCGAGAAGTAATAATTGAGAGAGCAAAACAAAGGTATTCAACCGACCAGGCGCATCGAGAAGTAAAAATTTAGAGAGCAAAACAAAGGTATTCAACCGACCAGGCGTATCGAGAAGTAATAATTGAGAGAGCAAAACAAAGGTATTCAACCGACCAGGCGTATCGAGAAGTAATAATTGAGAGAGCAAAACAAAACAGCAAGATGTGTTATCACAATGATGAAGATTATAGACATGCAAAAATTGAGACAGCCAAACAAAAGATCAAGGAGCGTTACTGGGGTGACAAAATCTATAATGAAAAAATTAAATTCTCTGCGAGGTTGTACCGAAGAACACATAAGGACAAAGGGAAAAATTACATTCAGAAATACAAGAAGATGGCAAAAATGCAGGCTGATCTTTGTAAATTGAGAAACATTTTACGCATGTTTTATCGGGATCACAAAAAGTATTCAAAATTACAGATTAAAGTTCTCTTTGAAAGAGCGGATGCTGTTGAAAAGTCGGCTAGAAATTCCTTGGCAAAGCTTCATAGTAATATCCTAAAGAAATGTTGTCAGTTTAACGAAAAGCTTCCAAGGTATGGATTGGCAACTGCGGAACAGTTTATAGATGCAATGGAAAATGTTAGACAACACAGTGAATATACGGAGGCGTACTTCTTAGAAAATTCGTATATTAATTTTGGAAGGAGCAATTGCAGTTTATGTAGCAGCAATAAAAATATATATACAAGCATACCTATCAACAGCGAAGGAAAAGCAATGTTTTTCAATTATGGCGAAAACGAGCCTGTTAGGGTTATTAGTAAATGTGTTTGTAAGACTAATGATTTAGAACAAATTCCTGGAACACCGACTCAAGAAAAAAGCATTTCTAACTGTGTTTTAAACAGTTCGTTTAGTTCTACTGAATATTTGGCAAAAAATTCTCTGTGTAGTAGAACAAACTGTCCTGAAAAGTACGAGACAACTATTGAAAAATGCTCTAAAACTAGATCTGACAAGGAAATTTTGATGGCTGAATTACAATAAGGAACGAACTGTAAACCATAGTAACTTAATAAATCAAACAGTTCGCGGTCATAATAAAGAGCTGTGTAATGGCTCATTTTAAAGGAAACTGTTGTATATAGAAATCTTTTGTAATTAACAAAATTAATTATTATTATAAAACAAATTGTTACGATATGGCAAAGAACTATCTCTAGGCGACAGTAACTAATTTAATTTTGAAAGGAAAAAATTATGGCAGAAACCTAAATGGTAGTATAAGTAAGCTACATTTCATAAGAACCGTCCACCGGGATTTGAACTCGGATCGCAGGATTTTAACTTCACTTTAGTTAAGAAAAAACGAACTCAAGTCCAAAGAAACTGAACACTGTGGTTCATTCATATCCGGGTTGCAGCGGTAGCTAGCAACCTAGTAAGAGACGATCACGTCCAATGTTAAGAAATATAAAAACCCATAGTTCCTAACAAAGGAGTCAGATCAAAACAAAAAGTACACCATTAGAACCGCCTTGTCCGAAACCCCTGTATAGGAAACTTTCTGTCCCTTGGCTTGAACAGCAAGGGAAATATATTGGCTTGAAAATCAAGAAAATTGACTTTAACCACGTTATTCTCCCCAAACGGGATATTTTTTTCTTTTTTCTTTTTTTTTTTTTCCACAGATAGCTTGGCACTGGAACATCGTAGAGGGTTGTTCAATAGCTCATTTTAAAGTAAATTAATTGGGTTAAAAACCTTTTGTAACTAAAATAAATTATTTCTAAAAGAGAATTTATAATAAAGAACGACCTCTTGCCTATACTAAATTTTATACGCAACTTAATTATAGTATATATAATAAAGATCAAACTCTTCCCTATACTAACTTGCATACGCAACTTCACTATAGTTAAGATTACAGTATTTATATTTTTACATTAAAAGACGATCAATGAAATAACAAACCATTCCATACATTGGACTTAGTTAGCTACTTGATTGTTTGAGTTTCGTCTCTTACTATTTAAAAGAAGAAAAAGCCGTAGGCTTTTTCCTGTTTGTATTTATAGTTAAAAAACGAACTCAAGTCCAAAGAAACTGAACACTGTGGTTCATTCATATTATCTTCATTATTTTGGCTAGAATGTAAATAAACAAGTTTCTTTTTTTAATTTTAAATTGAAAAGATAGTGCTCTTAATTTAACATATTAAAAGTTCTCCCCGACGGGAAGCCAATATAGTAAGCCAATATAGTAACTGAAGTAACAACAGGAATAATTATATACATGAAATGTTGAAAATTTTGCTTCACACAGTAACTTTGGAGCGAATGTTGAGCAATTTCCTCCTTAATAGCAAGAAAGTTGTACTTTTCTACAATGTATAATAATGCATCTCTGTTTGCTGATTCGAAATCAAAAGCCTTGTTCCTGATAATTTGCTCCTTGTTCCAGAAACCTATTTCGAAACCTTCCTTATAGTAATCTATAATACTTTTCATAGTTTCAAAGTTCAAATCATGGGCTAGCACAAGATTGGTTCGTTTTTCAAGCATGTCCGTTTCTAGCATGGCCTTGAAGACATCACTAACAGCTGTTAAAAGTGATTTCTGGACTTCAATGTCACCATTATCACATTGAATGGTAATCACAGGACTTTCTTCCATATTGATATTGGAATCAATTTGTGTAAGCCAGAAATTTGTGTAAGCCCAGAAGCCAGGTTGTGTTGCTTTATGTTTGAAGACTTTCTTTTCTTTTCTTTCTTTATTTGTTTCTTTCTTGCCTTTTACTTTTTTAATACTTAAATCGAAGAATTTTTGTATACCGTTCAATAATGATTTTGTCATATTTATAATAAAGATCGAACTCTTCCCTATACTAACTTGCATACGCAACTTCACTATAGTTAATATAGTTAAGATTACAGTATTTATATTATACATCATTATAAATTATAAAAGGTTCAAATATTCGAAGATTATAGAGTTAAAAATTTTACTACTTAAGAACTACAAAGATGAAAATGTTCTCATTCATAATTACATAATGGTTTCAATCAAGCAAGTCGCACGCAAGTTGAAAAAACAGTACTACACAAACAACAGAGATAGTATCTTGAAAAGAGAAAAGCAAATTACATAAAGGCTCGATCATCGAATAAAGCTGAAACTAAGTAAAGGACAATTATGCTTCCATATATTCACAGTGATGTCTAATATTTCCCATTACATCTGTAAACTGTTCCACAGTTGCCGGTTCATACCTTCGAAGCTTTTCATTAAATATACATCATTTCTTTTGGATATTACTATGAAGTTTTCCGAAAGTATTTCTAGCGGACATTTGAACAAAATCCGCTCTTTCAAAGAGAATTTCAATCTGTAATTTTGAATATTTTTTGTAATCCAAGTAAAACATTCGTAAAATATTATTCAATTTACAAAGATCAGCCTGCCTTGTTGCCATCTTTTTGGACTTCTGAATATAATTTTTAATTTTGTCCTTATGCGTTCTTTGCAGCTTGTGTAAACTGCAAAATATTCATGGTATCCGAGCAATAGTTTGAATCTTTCAATTCAAGCTAGAAAAATACCTTAAAATTTTAAACTGGTTTTTTTTTGGTTAGGTTCTAATCCGGGTTGCAGCGGTAGCTAGCAACCTAGTAAGAGACGATCACCTCCAATGTCAAGAAATATAAAAACCCGTAGCTCCTAAAAAAAGAGTCAGATCAAAACAAAAAGTACACCATTAGAACCGCCTTGTCCAAATCCTCCATAAAGGAAACTTACCGCCCTTTGGCTTGAATAACAAAGAAAATATATTGGCTTGAAAATCAAGAAAATTAACTTTTACCACGTTATTCTCCACAAACGGGATATTTTTTTCTTTCCGCTTTTTCTTTCTGCTCAGCTAGCTGGGCACTGGAAAATCATAGAGAGCTGTATAATAGCTCATTTTAAAGGAAATTGCAACATCTAGTCACTTTTGTATTTAAAAATAAAATACTTTTTAAAGTAGAATCAATTTTGTCAAAAAAATTGCATTTTTGATGTATTTTCATACTGCAGTCTTTTCAAAGATATTTGAATTTTGAAGCAATAAAACAGTCCATGTAATGAACTCTATAGTAATAATAGCTACTTGTCTCAATAGTAACCGAAACTCCTGGAACCAAAATTTTCTTTTTGGCTTAATCGCTAAAATTATTATGTAAACTGCAAAAATATTTATGATGCCTAATCAGTAATAGTAATTTTTTAATTTAAACAACAAAAATACATGAAAATTCTAAAATTAGTTTTGCTTTTTGTCTCCTGGAAGAAATTTTTTTTTCATCTCAGTTCAAATTTATTATTGTATCCTGTAACCCGTAAAGTACATATCTCCATATTATTGTCTCATAATTGCAATTATTTTAGTTTTCAGTCCAGAATCACTAAACTTATTATTTAAACTGCAAAAATATTTATGGTGTCTAACCAATAATACTAATTTTGTAATTCAAACAAGATAAATACCTGAAAATTTTAAAATTAGTTTTGTTTTATGCTAGGTTTTAGATACTCGACACGGGATTTTGTGTGCTTAATAATTTTAAATCTTGAAAAAATATGGTCTCACGCGAGTGGAAAAAAAGAAAGAATAACCAAAAACAATATCAAAATAGAACAATCCAAATTTCTACTAATAGAAAACTTTACTACACAAAAAATAAAGCTAACATCCTGAAATATAAGAAAAGTTTATTTAAAAGAGATAAAAATGCCACCAAACGCAATAAAGCTCGAGCACGCGTAAGGATTGCTACTAAGATGTCTTGTGATCCAGGATTTAAGAAAATGAAATATGACAGAGCAAAACAGAGGTATCTTACGGATCAGGGGTATCGAGAAGGGAAAATTGAGACAGCGAAACAAAAGAGCAAGGAACGGTATGATAACGATATAGATTACCGAAACAAACATAAGAAAAAAGTTGCTACCAGAATAATGGGTAGATACTGGGGTGACAAAAGCTATAATGAAAAAATTAAATTCTCTGCGAGGTTGTACCGAAGAACGCATAAGGACAAAGGGAAAAATTACATTCAGAAATACAAGAAGATGGCAAAAATGCAGGCTGATCTTTGTAAATTGAGAAACATTTTACGCATGTTTTATCGGGATCACGAAAAGTATTCGAAATTAAAGATTAAAATTCTCTTTGAAAGAGCGGATGCTGTTGAAAAGTCGGCTAGAAATGCTTTGGCAAAGCTTCATGGCAATATCCAAAAGAAATGTTGTCAGTTTAACGAAAAGCTTCCAAGGTATGGATTGGCAACTGCGGAACAGTTTATAGATGCAATGGAAAATGTTCGACAACACAGTGAATATACGGAGGCGTACTTCTTAGAAAATTCGTATATTAATTTTGGAAGGAGCAATTGCAGTTTATGTAGCAGCAATAAAAATATATATACAAGCATACCTATCAACAGCGAAGGAAAAGCAATGTTTTTCAATTATGGCGAAAACGAGCCTGTTAGGGTTATTAGTAAATGTGTTTGTAAGACTAATGATTTAGAACAAATTCCTGGAACACCGACTCAAGAAAAAAGCATTTCTAACTGTGTTTTAAACAGTTCGTTTAGTTCTACTGAATATTTGGCAAAAAATTCTCTGTGTAGTAGAACACACTGTCCTGAAAAGTACGAGACAACTATTGAAAAATGCTCTAAAACTAGATCTGACAAGGAAATTATGATGGCTGAAGTCACCTATAACAATCTGAGTAAAAATTCAAAACCAAAAATTGGGCAGCAGGTTACTTGGCAATGTCACCCTGATATCTGCAAGCTCTATCCGACGGATATTGAATTATGTCAAATTCTTTTTGATATCCTTGAAAACAATATAGCATTAAAATTTTCAACTGACAAAGTGGTTAATTTCTACCTTGGCGGCTTGGATTATTGTGAAATCAATTACAGGGACACAAGAAAGCATGGGCATTCGTTATACTGTAGCCCAAATGAGGGATGTCAGAGCTATTTGCGTTCTCTAAGGGCACTAGCTCCACATTTTCCTGTCTTGAACTGTTTCATTAATAGCGTATATAAGGCAGTATCAAAATGTAAGATTATACAACATATTAATCTACTAAAAGTCGAGGGCTCGTACAAGGAACTAAGTCATCACATAGAAGAAGTGTCAAGTAGACTCTGTCGTAATAATAGTCAAGACTTCATTTACGGTGATGGCAATATTAGAGTTTCTGTGGATGAAAATACAATAATAAAATTATTTGGTGAGAGCCTTGATAAGGTAGCTAACATTAGGGATGTATACCCCACAATGCATTGTGACAGTTGTGAGCAGATAAAGACAAAATACCAATTGAAGAGTCTAAGATCCCTTTCAAATAAGAAAGGTTTTGATGTAATGATGGCCACGATTTTAGAACACCTACAACAGGACATACCCAAAGATGACAGAGAAGAACTAATTCAATGTACAGGTTGGAAAGAGGATGTCATAGATTCATTCTTTGTCTGTGATTACTGTGCTGGGAAAATGTTGAAAAGTCAGGAGAATGTCCGATCAGTATTAAATAACCTTCATATAGACTGTACACCGGAATGTATAAAGTGTTTAAATAATTTTGAAATGGCAATGATTCGATTTGTAATGCCTTGTCTTACGATCGTCAGATTAGGGCAAGTAACTGCATTGAAGAGACCTAGAACAGAACTTGTTGACGCTCTTAAGGGGAGAATAGTATATCTACCTGTTGATGTGCAAGCAAATGCAGATATTCAGCCTGAAAAACTTCTTAACATTGATAGTTTTGTAGTCATTGTCAATGGTCAGCCTACTTACAACAAGAATGTTTGGACTGCACTAATAGATCTGAGAAAAGTCCATGAAGCACTGTTGTGGTTAAGAGAGAACAACAGTCTCTATAAAACAATACATGCATACACCCTAGAAGATTTAAAAAAAATACTTGAAGCCCGTCTTGCTGAAAAAGCGGTTGGTATTGATAATTTACCTGAAATACCGGAAGCTGCAATCCTTCAGAAACTGACAGAAAGTGCAAAATCTACATTGGTTGAACATTTTTCTGTCCAGCCTCTCAATTCAGCGGTTCCAAAAGACTTCATTGAAGATTTTAAGCAAATGAAAGATCTTGGTACTGACCAATTTCAAATCAAGAAACTAAAAGGTGAGAGCGAAGACTTATTTCAGGAAGAACTTGATCTAAAAGTGTTTCCAAATCTTTTCCCGAAAGGCAAATATGGCTTGCGTGACAAGGCAAGACCATTTCGGATTAGGAATGCAGAATATTTTAAATCAAGGCTTCTTAGCAGACATACTAAGTTTCGTCTTGACAAACAGTTTCTTTTTCACAGCTTCCAATTGCAAGAATTCTCTTACATGTGTAATAGCGTTGGTCATATGTTGCGGACTGTGAAACCAAATCAAAATGCTCGTCAATTTATAGACAGGCTTCATTCCCGTGATGGAGAGATGGAAGCGACTTTGTTTTCTGTTCAATCAAAAATCAGAGGATCTCAGCAGTATTTTCAATCTCTTTCCTATAAAGTAAAGTCAATGATTGAGCAATTGGGTCCACCGACTTTGTTTTTGACAGTTTCATGTGCTGAGTGGTACTCTCCTGAATTTATTGACTATTTACGGACTGTCCATAAGAACTTACCTGGTGTGGCAAAAATGACCCCAGCAGAGTTGACGTGTCTAGATCCAATTGCAGTTTCCATGCACTTTGACAAAAAATGGACACCTATATTTAATGAGCTAATATGTTCAAAGACAAATCCTTTGTTTGGTAAAATTAAGGATCATTTCTGGCGTATCGAGTATCAGAAAACGAGGTGCGCCTCATGTACACTGTGTGTTGTGGATTGAAGATGCTCCTATTATTGGGAAATCAACAGCGTCTGAAGTGATTCAGTATATCAATAGTATTATAACTTGTGAAATACCAAATAGATTGACTAGTCCAACTCTTCACAAACTGGTCAAAGACCATCAAGTGCACCGCTGTAATAAATACTGTCAAAGAAAGTATAAGAGAAAAAGAGGAAGATGGGTTACGTATTGTAAGTTTGGCTTTCCTCGTCCTACAAAGGAACGAACAGAATTATATGACATCCTTGACTGCTTGGCTCATGGTACAAACCGTAAAAAGCCAAGAAAAAGAATATATCATCTGCTTCGAAGAGATGACGAGCGTTATATAAATGACTATTCTCCTGCGTTACTTATTGCTAATCAAGCAAACATTGATGTTCAATATATTGGCCATTTGGGCTCTAAATTACCGTATTACATTACCGATTACATGACAAAAGCAGAGAGTGTCGAAATAGAAGCAATGTGGGAGGAAGTAAATAATGCATGCAAAAGTCTTGGTCAACGAACTATGTCCTACTTGTTGAAGTCCATAAAAAACCCGTCAAGTTGGAGCAGTTGAAGCTGCTGATAGGCTTCTTGGTACTAAATTGTATAGTATTTCTAGGCAATTTAGATATATTGACCTTGCGAAAAAGAGCGAGGTGAAGAGGACACTGAGAAGGTATGAGGAGCTTGAAAAGCTTGCTAAAAACGATCCACAGAGTAGTGATTTGTACATTGCCCACTGGGTTATTGATATCTACCCTAAAAGACCGGAACATATGGAAAATATCAGTCTTTTTCAGTTATTGTCTTGGTATGAACGGGAGCGTAATGGTACTGATGATAATATGATGTTAACTGACGGGTCCTTCTACCTCAGAAAAAGGCTTTTTAAACCGTATATCATACAGCACAGAAAGGTAAACCCATTTGAAACTGACGAGAAGAAAAATGCTTACTATGGAGATCTTTTAAAATTGTTTTAAACCTTGGAGAAATGAAAATGAACTAGTAGTCAGTGGAAATAGCAACTACGAAACCTACTGTGTTGAAAGTGTAAACTATCCCGACATGGTAGCTTACCACGAAAAATTTGTTGTTAAGAGGAAAAGCGATATAGAATTTGAAGAAAGGGTCCGAGAACGTGCAAAAGAAATTCTGAAGGCAGAAAATATTGATGAAAACATTGAAGATGACCCAGAAAATGCAATTCAGGGAGGAGTCATTGACAGAGCAGCAGATGCTATGGAGGATTTGTTAGACGCAAACAAACAGATTTTAAATGGTGACACCGAAGACAGGTTGAAAAATGATTATGAGTCGCTCAATATTGATCAAAAGAGAGTTGTTGACAAAATTTTAGACTCAGTTACCAAGCGCAATGGTGCAACATCTTTGAAGTTGATTGTATCTGGATGTGGGGGTACAGGAAAATCTAGGGTTATCAGTGTCGTGAGAAGACTACTTTGCAACAAGTTCAAGAATGAAGATTGTCCCGTTGTAGTTATGGCACCTACTGGTATTGCTGCACATAGCATAAATGGTTTAACAATACATAGTTGTTTAAGTTTAGCTATTGATCAGGAAAACACCACAAAATACACACCTCTCTCCACTGAAAAACTTCTTACTTTGAGAAAGACACTTAAGGAGACAAGACTTTTTATTATTGATGAAATTAGTATGGTTTCGTCTCTTCTTTTAACCTACATTCATTTAAGACTATCAGAAATATTGGCAGTTGATTTGCCAATGGGTAATGCTAACTGCGTATTTTTGGGAGATTTTCTTCAATTAAGACCAGTAAGTGGTAATCCTCCTTATATGCCTCTCACACGACTTGAAGTAAAAAACAGGATCGGATCAGTTGGTACTTTTAACCTCTGGCATCTATTTGAGTATGAGGAACTAAGCATAAATGTGAGACAAAAGATGGATAAGAGTTATGCTAACACACTTGCTGAAATTAGACAGGGGTTTTGCACTGGTGAAAATTTGAATAGTCTTTACAAGAGAAAAATTGGGAACTCCTACAGAGCTTCAAATGATATAATAAAGAACGAACTCTTGCCTATACTAAATTGCATACTCAACTTAATCATACTTAATGATATAGTAATGATATGGTTTTATTGATAGCTGAATTACAAATTAAAAGAAAATGATTTCTGGTAGCTTTGAACCTACAACCTTTCGGTTAAAGGCCGATCGTGCTTGCCACTTGGACTATGACGTCATTAATTAAAGTTTTCAAATTAATAATATGATACACGAGGGATCGATACAGTTCTTTATAAATGTGCACTATGTAAGTTTTATCGAATTTAGCTAAAACCTAGTAAAGAACAAACCACGGCACATAGTATCTAAAAGCTAATTTAGCACAAGCATCGTCTACTGCTATTCCAACTAAGAAAAATCCAAAGGCAACATAGTAACTAAAAGCTGAGTTAGCATGAGCATCGTCTAATGCTATTCCAACTAAGAAAAAGCCATAGGCTTTCTCCTATTTTTACATTAATCCACGTTGCAGCGGTAGCTAGCAACCTAGTAAGAGACGATCACCTCCAATGTTAAGAAATATAAAACCCCCCAACTCCTAAAAAAAGAGTCAGATCAAAACAAAAAGTACACCATTAGAACCGCCTTGTCCGAAACCTCTATAAAGGAAACTTACCGCCCTTTGGCTTGAATAACAAAGAAAATATATTGGCTTGAAAATCAAGAAAATAGACTTTTACCACGTTATTCTCCACAAACGGGATATTTTTTTCTTTTTTCTTTTTCTTTTCCACAGATAGCTTGGCACTGGAACATCGTAGAGGGTTGTTCAATAGCTCATTTTAAAGGAAATTAATTGGGTTAAAAATCTATAGTAACTAAAATAAATTATTTCTAAAAGAGAATAAATTTTTCCACCAAAAACTGCATTTTTGATGTCTTTTCACACTGCAGTCTTTCAAACATAATCGTATACCAGCGGTAAGATTTTTTTACATTAAAAGACGATCATTGGAATAACAAACAATTGCATACATTGGAATTAGTTAGCTACTTGATTGTTTGAGGTTCGTCTCTTACTATTTCAAAGAAGAAAAAGCCTTAGGCTTTTTCCTGTTTGTAATCAGTTTATTATCCGGGTTGCAGCGGTAGCTAGAAACTTACATAAAGGATCTATAATAAAGAACCACCTTTTGCCTATACTAAATTTTATACGCCACTTAATTATAGTATAGGTTAGTAATTCCACAGATAGCTTGGCAATGGAACATCGTAGAGAGTTGTTTAATGGCTCATTTTAAAGAAAATTAATGGGGTTAAACACCTTTTCTAATTATAAAATAAATTATTTTTAAAATTACATGAAAAGACGATCATTCAAAGAACTTACCATCGCATATGTTGGACTTTGTTAGCTGCCTGATTCCTTGTAAAAGATCTTTTTTGTCAAATAAAACTAGATTAATTCCTGAAAAATTTAAACTAAATAATTTTATCTAACTGCATAATGCAAAAATAATTATGGTGTCTCATCAGAAATTTTCATTTTTTAATTAAACCCAGAAAAAAAACTAAAAGTTATAAAATTAGTCTGGTTTTCCTCTTGCTTCAATTGACTCGTTACGGCATTTCACATTAAAATTTTCCGGGTTGCAGCGGTAGCTAGCAACCTAGTAAGAGACGATCACCTCCAATGTCAAGAAATATAAAACCCCCCAACTCCTAAAAAAAGAGTCAGATCAAAACAATCAGATCAAAAAAAAGAGTCAGATCACTGAAATTGTAAGGATTAAAAAATTATTATCATATCTTATATGTAACTTTTATTTTAAAAGTCATCGATAGTCTAATGGTAAGTATGCCCACTTTTTACTTGGGAGAAGGGGGTTCGATTCCCCGTCGGGAAGAACTTTTAATATGTTGAATTAAAAGCACTATCTTTTCAATTTAAAATTTAAAAAAGAAACTTGTTTATTTACATTCTAGCTAAAATAATGAAGATAATATGAATGAACCACAGTGTTCAGTTTCTTTGGACTTGAGTTCGTTTTTTAACTATAAATACAGACAGGAAAAAGCCTACGGCTTTTTCTTCTTTTAAATAGTAAGAGACGAAACTCAAACAATCAAGTAGCTAACTAAGTCCAATGAAATGCAATGATGGAATTCAACGGAAAAGAAGAAGAAGAAGAAAGAAAGAAAAAATATCCCGTTTGTGGGATATTTTTCTTGGCCGAGTGGTCCAAGGCGCTGGTGTTAGTCACTAGTCTCTTCGGAAATGTGGGTTCAAATCCTACCACTGGTATACGATTATGACGTCATTGATCAATCTTTAATATGAAATATGCGATTTTTCGTAAAAAACTGATTCTATTTTAAAAATACATTGTTTTAAGTGCAAAAGGTTTTTAACCCAATTAATTTCCATTAAAATGAGCCATTGAACAACTCTCTACGATGTTCCAGTGCCAAGCTATCTGTGGAAAAGAAGAAGAAAGAAAAAAATATCTCCTTTGTGGAGAATAACGTGGTAAAAGTCTATTTTCTTGATTTTCAAGCCAATATATTTTCTTTGTTATTCAAGCCAAAGGGCGGTAAGTTTCCCTTATAGGAATTTTGGACAAGGCGATACTAAGGGTGTACTTTTTGTTTTGATCTGACTCTTTTTTTTAGGAGTTATGGGTTTTTATATTTCTTAACATTGGACGTGATCGTCTCTTACTAGGTTGCTAGCTACCGCTGCAACCCGGACAAGGGACAGAAAGTTTACTATACAGGGGTTTCGGACAAGGCGGTTCTAATGGTGATCGTCTCTTACTAGATTGCTAGCTACCCATGCAACCCGGACTATTCCAATGATCGTCTATTAATGGCAAATTTGAATATATTGAAAAAATGTAACTGTACTAGCCTATACTCTAAAGTTAAGTTGCCTATAAAATTTAGTATAGGCAAGATGTCGTTCTTTATTATCACCTGGCTGAGTGGTCCAAGGCACTTTTGTTAGCCACCAGTCTCTTCGGAGGCGTGGGTTCAAATCTTATCGCTGGTATACGATTATGTTTGAAAGACTGCAGTGTGAAAAGACATCAAAAATGCAGTTTTTGGTGGAAAACTTTATTCTTTTTAGAAATAATTCATTTTAGTTACTATAGATTTTTAACCCAATTAATTTCCTTTAAAATGAGCCATTGAACAACTCTCTACGATGTTCCAGTGCCAAGCTATCTCTGGATACAAAAGAAAAAAAGAAAAAAAGAAAAAAATATATCCCGTTTAGGCAGAATGTTGTAGTACCTGCCACTTTTCTTGATTTTCAAGCCAATATATTTCCCTTGCTGTTCAAGCCAAGGGACAGAAAGTTTACTATACAGGGGTTTCGGACAATGCGGTTCTACTGGTGTACATTTTGTTTTGATCTAACTCCTTTTTTAGGAACTATGGGTTTTTATATTTCTTAACATTGGACGTGATCGTCTCTTACTAGGTTGCTAGCTACCGCTGCAACCCGGATGTAACTACACCTGGAACCACCATATATCAATTAGTATGAGAGAGAGATCGTTCTTTACTGTAAAATGGTACGATGAAATAATAATATGCATATGGTTCTTAAATCATGCTGTTTTATAGTCCCATATGGTGTAGCGGATAGGATAGCTGGCTTTCATCTAGAAGGCCCGGGTTTGATTCCTGGTATTGGAAAATTTTTAACTCTATAATCTTCGAATATTAGAAGCTCTAAACCTTTTATAATTTATAATGAACCACATCGATCCTTTATGTAATGTAACTACACCTGGAACCACCATATATCAGTTAGTATGGGAGAGAGATCGTTCTTTATTGTAATCATCATTGTGATAACACATCTTGCTGTTTTGTTTTGCTCTCTCAATTATTACTTCTCGATACGCCTGGTCGGTTGAATACCTTTGTTTTGCTCTCTCAATTATTACTTCTCGATACGCCTGGTCGGTTGAATACCTTTGTTTTGCTCTCTCAATTTTTACTTCTCGATGCGCCTGGTCGGTTGAATACCTTTGTTTTGCTCTCTCAATTATTACTTCTCGATACGCCTGGTTGGTTGAATACCTTTGTTTTGCTCTCTCAATTTTTACTTCTCGATGCGCCTGGTCGGTTGAATACCTTTGCTTTTCTCTTTTCAAGATACTATCTCTGTTGTTTGTGTAGTACTGTTTTTTCAAATTGCGTATAGCTTGCTTCGATCTAACCATTATTCTAATCAAGAATTTACATCTGTGTCGTTCTTAAGTAGTAATTATGACGTCACGGCGTAATGATTTTATTGACGTCAAGGCGCAATGATATTATTTCATGACGTCATCAGAAACAACAATATAATTTCGTGTTTTTCTATTCACTTCATAGCTCTAATATAAAGCTACGACATTCATTATATATCTAGTAGGGTTTCAGACAAGGTAGTTCTAATGATGTACTTTTGTTTTGATCTTACCCTATTTTTAGGACTTTTGTTATATTTCTTAGCATGGGACTGATCGTCTCTTACTAGGTTGCTAGCTACTGCTGCAACCCAAATTCACATATATATTTATTTATGAGAGGCAGCCTGGCCGAGTGGTCCAAGGCACTGGTGTTAGCCACCAGTCTCTTCGGAGGCGTGGGTTCAAATCTTACCGCTGGTATACGATTATGTTTGAAAGACTGCAGTGTGAAAAGACATCAAAAATGCAGTTTTTGGTGGAAAAATTTATTCTCTTTTAGAAACAATTTATTTTAGTTACTATAGATTTTTAACCCAATTAATTTCCTTTAAAATGAGCTATTGAACAACCCTCTACGATGTTCCAGTGCCAAGCTATCTGTGGAAAAGAAAAAGAAAAAAAAGAAAAAAATATCCCGTTTGGGGAGAATAACGTGGTTAAAGTCAATTTTCTTGATTTTCAAGCCAATATATTTCCCTTGCTGTTTAAGCCAAGGGACAGAAAGTTTCCTATACAGGGGTTTCGGACAAGGCGGTTCTAATGGTGTACTTTTTGTTTTGATCTGACTCCTTTGTTAGGAACTATGGGTTTTTATATTTCTTAACATTGGACGTGATCGTCTCTTACTAGGTTGCTAGCTATCGCTGCAACCCGGGATAAACCTGTAAGCTTAATCACTTAGCAAGTTTATTTTATCTAGCAAAAAACCAACTAATTTAAAAATTTACAAGTTTTTTCTAGTTTAAATTAAAACATTAAAATTATTGCTCAGGCACCAAAAGTTAAAATCATGGCTGAAGCAGTTACTGCAAACTGGTAAAAGGCAAATCACAGCCCATAGTTACAAAAGTTGAAAACACATTTTTTTTTAAAGCCTGCCTAATGAGGAAAAATGATCCAATTTTTCCTCATTAGGCAGTGATTCAATCACAAAAAAGTGATTCAGGAATGAAAATTATTTTTTCTGTTCTAATTAAAAACAAAAGTCTGTAACGAAAAGAAATCGATGTATGATTTTGAAAAAACTGAATAAAATCTCTTGAAATTGGTGTCTGGTTGAAACGAAAACTGAACCATTGGAATTAGCATGGTCGAAAACCTTAGGCAGAGAAATTACAGTCCCCCATCTTGAAAAACAAAGAAAATCACTTTTTTGCATTTGTTGCACTGATGTGTCTCCCTTTTTTCTACCAAGGCTAGAGGGCTATGAGAATATCATATAGAGATGTTTAATGGCTCATTTCAAAGGAAATTGCTACATCTAGTGCCTTTTGTAATTAAAAAACAAAAAGTTTTTAAAATAAAATTACATTTTACGAAAAAACTATATTTTCATGTTTAAGCTTGATGAATGATGACGTCATAATTGCAGATTGCAACCACATAGGATTAATGATGAATGATGATGTCATAACCGTAGATTGTAACCACATATGATGTAATAAGTAAATGCAATATTTATTCACGTTTATCTGTCGATAAGACAATTTTATTTTATTTTAGTTTTCAGTTCAGGATCGATAAGTTATTATGTTAACTGCAAAAATATTTATGGTGTCTGAGCAATAATTTTAATTTTTAAATTAAAACTAGAAAAATACCTGAAAATTTTTAAATTAGTTTTATTTTTTGTTAGGTTCTAACTACCCAACGCGTGATTTAATCTGTATTTCCATAAAAAATTCAATTGTTTTATTTTTGTTTTCAGTTCAGGATCGCTAAAGTTTGTAAATTGTAAAAATATTTATGGTGCCTGAGCAATAATTTTAATTTTTTAAGTAAAACTAGGAAAATATCTGAAAATTTGAAAATTAGTTTTGTTTTTTGTCAGGTTCTAACTACTCGAAACAGGATTTTATGGCAATGAGTTTTTACATTGAAAAGTTATGGTCTCAAGTGATTTCAATACAATGAATATGTCATCAAAGATCATTGAATTGATTCTTCCAGCATCAGTTTCTGTTGGACTCCTTTGCTACTTTGAGCGGAAGAAAGCCTACAAAGTTCTAGAAACCCTTGAATTCTTTTGGGATAGAGTTGTGAAATGCTTTGAGGAGCTTCTTTTAAGCAAGGTCAAATATGATAAAGGCAATCTCTGGTCAAAATTGATTATTTTTATATTGATCATTAGAATTGGAGTAATAGAATGTCAACCCTTACCAGTCAGCCCAACTTCACAGGTAAACACTACTGAATTTTCATCTTGGCGAATACCGGAAGGGGAAGGGAAACTAAAAGGTGGGGACCTAAACTTAAAAAGAAAAGAGTGGTTAATAAATCGTGGCATGAGAATTAAATATTTCGAGACAGTATTTCAGGTCTCGTTTGTTGACGGCTACAAGGACAAAGTTCTTTACAAGGTTAATGTAACAAATTCAAGGTTTTCACTGTTCTCAATTAAAAATAAACGAAGGCCAATTGCAACAACATTTATTACGGATCGTTGGTTCTCCAAAAATGACGTAAAGTTTTACCTTTCAATCGCAGTCACAAAGCCTGATAATAATGATAAACAAACAGCTGACATTGAACTAGGCAAAAAAGTGAAAGCTTTCACACAAATATTTGGCTACACGTTCAAAATCGGAGAAAAAAGAGAAGTTCTTTTTAGATATACAGATATGGCCACGCCGCCAATTGATTTACATAAAGCTCATTGGAAACTTAGAGGCTTAGAAGTAATTAAGGTCCTAGAATAAATTCACAATACAAAGTTCAAGTTAGAAGAAACAAAGCCCGACTTGATTGTCTGGTTTCTTTTAGTATTCTACTGCTTAGGTATGATTACAATCTTATGTATTTTTGACATTGCGTTCTAGACATTGCATGTCCTGTTATGAAATGAATTCTTCCGGTTAAAGGTAGTGATGATTAAGCGATACAACCAAATAATATTAAAAATGCAGTGATAACTGCCACCTAGTAAAGAACAAGCCACGTCTACAGAAACCAAACATTTTGATGCACATTTTAATACACTGTCGAGTGAATAGCTGTCGTGTCGAGTGACTTTTAAACAATCACTTTCAGTATTTACTTAAAAATTATACAATCTACTTTGAAGTAATCCTCAATGAAACTTATCTCATTCCTAAAGGCAAATACTTCACTCTGGCTTGAAAGACTTAGAAATACATTTAAAGCTATTAACTTACAACAAAATTTAGATGACTGAACAATAACAGATAAAAGTCTCTGTCATTTCAAATTTTTGTGAAATTAACGAGTTTTTGTGAAATTAATAGGTGTGTATAATGAATAGCTGTGTAAATGAATAGTAATGAATAGCACACATGGTCAACTGAAATCATTTACGTCATCCTATATCCCGTCACATCATCTTAATGACCATGATATAAGAACTCTATTGCACCATTTGTTGCATTACATTACGTATTTTATGTATAATTATGCATAAACTGAAGTCACTAACTAAGTTTAGATCTGACAGAGCAAAATCACTGCTCCACCTAGTCAAAATTGCCTCACCAAGCCACAAAAGGGCCTTCCGAAACGAAAGAATTGCTGCTCCATGTTTCAACTTGAAGTTAAAACAAAATCATATAGCGAGACGATATTTTAAAAAAACAGAATGTAAGAAAATCATATAGCGAGACAATATTTAAAAAAAGAGAATGTATGTTGAAAGATTTATGAGAAGTATTAGATTATATCTTGTATTGTATAATGTACGTTGAAGAATTGTAGGAACGCATTAGTATTATGCTTAATAAATTTGCCTCTTTTTCGTAACTTAATTTTTGGTAAAAGTTGAAATCCCCTTTGGTCCAATAAATCAGAAATAAACCGGCTATTTCAAATTAGCCTAAATTAAAATACCTTCGCTTTTTCATATCAGCCGTAATAAACTGACAAATCGTAAAGTGTATTGGTATCTATTTGTTTCAGAGGATAGCAACTATTGAAACATTTGACCTGTTATAATAATTGAAGACCCAATTCAGTCTAGTTTTGTAAAAGGATAAATTGAATATCGTAAGGTGTTGCGACATTAACCTTAAGATTTGTCCCTTTCTTAAGGACTACAGTGGGTACTTTCCCAAACTTAACATTACAGTTAATTGTGTAGCAGTGAGAATTAACGTAGAATAACCAGGTGGTAACGTGGGGTAACTCACAACAAGGGATCAAAAGCTATTAGAATTTTGTTCCTTTCCCCGTCAACTCAGTGTTTCTTGGAACTTAAGCTCAGTCTTTACAATAAATTTTACCCATACAAATTAGAATTCACTGGACTCTGGTTTTTGTTTACCTCCTAGATTCGTTCTCTGGTGTCTGTACGGCGGAGTCTGAATTCTGAGTAGAGGTCTGCCTTTTCCAGCTTGTTCTCTTACCTCCCCAATTCTTTCTCTGCTGTCCTTATGGCTAAGCTAGCTGTTATGTCTGTACAGAGGGGCTAGGGAGAGGGAAGTGTTATTTGTCAAGCTGAGAATTGAAAGTTCTTTCCGCAATCTTAGGAAATTCAGTTAAAGGTCTTCCATGTTGAAGTGGAAGTTTACCTAAGGTCCAAGAAGCATTTATTCTCGCTATGAGAAATGATTGGTAAACTCCTTGTTTCGAGTTGAACTCCTTGTTTCAAGTTGAACTGATGAATTCGTGTCTAATCATTAATGGTTATTCCGAGTTCTTAGCTCACTTTGGAAGCCTTTAACTTACTTCCTCGCATCGTATTTGAAATACTTTTAACCGATCAAATAAAACTTGAAATATTAATAACCCCATTCCTAACCTAATTAGAAGAATTTACCTTACTTTATAATTTCAATTAAAAGATCCTAATACCACAAACTCGAGCCATAACTAGTTATTCAAGTGTATTCTATTAGAAATATTCGGTAGTTTTAAACTTCACCATAAACCTTTTTTCCCGGTGTCGACATCTGGGCAGTAGAGACAGCATCCTTGGATAACTGCAACACACACCATACCACACCAATTAATTCCGACGAAAACCATTGGGGAAAATCTTTTCAATAGCACAGAATTCAACATTTTGAATGATCAAGAATGATCTTCAAAGAAATAATCTTATCGCGGGCCTTACTTTGTTTTGACTGAACTTTATAAAAATGTCTTTTTGTTACATGAATTAGAAACTTTTAAAGGACGCTTTGTCAATACTAAACAGCTTAAAATGATACAGAATCCCTGTACCTCTCGAAAGCCATAGGTGGGTAACATGTCTGGCCAGTGAAAGGGATGCAGAAACAATTTTTCAGGAAATGGATTGTTTATCAAAAATAAATGAAAAATTAATTCTCCTGTCTAACAGGTCTATTTCATTTCATTAGTGAATGAATTAGACCAAGAACTGATAATGGAAAGGAACAAGACCGTAGAAATTTCGCATGAAACTTCAAGAATGATTATTGACTACATATTTAAACAGAATAACGAAATAAATTTCTTACGACTGCAGGTAGATATTGGAGTTATATGAAGAAGATTACGCCTACAAACATTACAATAACAGGTCTAAATGGAAATGTTTTCCTAGCAGGAATAACTAATGACTGTAAAGACGACCTTGAAAATTTACTTTCTGTATACTTTCCGAATAGCTCTAGTTCAACCATGGGTCTAGATGAAGTGAGGAAAATACGAGCAAGTAGCCAAAAGGAAACATGTAACAACATATTAGACTTGTTTATTCAACATTTTTGCACTTTTTTTTATCCATAATAGGACTCTCACTGGTAGGAATAATATTTAAAAAAAAAATATCGTTAGACTATCGACACCAAAAGTCTTAGGGGTTCATAATGTAGTAGCACTAGCAGAAATGAATTACAATGATTCTTAACAAATTCGTGTTTTTTTTTTTATCCTTATGAAAAAAAAAATAAGAATTTAAGTGGGGGAAGCTGTAAGGACGCCTAATAGTCCAATAAATCAGACATAAGCCAGCTATTACATATAATAATTGAGAAAACGTTCGCCTTCCATATCGGCCGTAATAAGTTGTCAAGTCATAAATATTATTGACATCTCTTTCTTGAAGAAAATAACAAGTATGGAATATTTGAGCCCTTATAAATAACGCGGGACGCAATTTACTCCATTTTCTCTCTTGCCAAGAGAAATGATTGGTAAATATTTTGTTCGAGTTGAATTGATAAATTTGGATCTAATAATTTTAGGTTATTCCAAGTTTTCTTATCTCCCTTTGGAACTCTTTATTTTACTTTCTCTCATCCTATTTAAAATACTTTTGACTGATCAAAAAAACTTGAAATAGCAGTACCCCCATTCCCCGCCTAATGGGCAGAATTTGCCTTACCAGATAATTTGAATTAAAAGATTCAAATACTTTAGGACTTTGGCCTTAACTAGTTGGCCAAGTGTAATCCAGTAGAAATAGTCAGTAGTTCTAAACTTTACCATAATTCTTTTTTCTTGGTGAAGACTTCTGGCTAGTATAAGCACCTTCCTTGATTAACTGCTGCACGCACAGCGCACCAGTCGATTTTGACAAAAACTATTAGGTAAACTTTATTCAATACCACGGAATTCAACATTTTCTTCTTTTGTTTTGTTTGTCAAATTTAACATTAAAATCAAGTTATCACCGGATTAGAGTCCCGATTCGAACCTCATTGCCTCAGTTAAAAGCGCTATGATATGTGATTGTTTCCTTAAGAACTTTGGGTGACCTATTTTAGAAATCAGTACCTTAAGAAAGAGCGTTTAGTAACGCAGGTTACCCAAAGTCTGTTCAAGGCAAAAACCAGACTCTGATTTTGGTCCTCGAAACAGGACAACCTTACAAAGATAATACACACATATCAATACTAACACTACTACCACTGCTAATTTTACTAATAACGCTGCTAATAAACTACTCCAACTACTTTTTTAATTGCAACAACTTGTTCAGTTTAGAGTATTAAGATGAAAAAGGTGTCAAAAGGGAGTCAAAAGCGCACACCAGAAATGTTTTGGGAACGGCTTACCGTGCCAAGGTGAAACTTCCGGGGCATCATGAAAGGGATATTAAACTGATCAAAAGGCAAGATATGCATGGTACTACTGCTATTAATATTGCTGGTACTACTATTACTACTACTACTACTAATGCGGCACTAACAGTGTAACTACTTTTCCTACTACCACCGCAACTGCTGTGATACTTGTATTATTAAGGCTAAATCTATGAAGGTAATATGTGAGAGAATATGGATAGAAAATTTGAAATAACAAACCCTAAGTTCATTTAGATTGTCAATTGAGCGTATCTTAAGAATTGATTTGTGTAATGATTTTGAACATCGTGTTTTTAAAGGGATGTTAAAAAACCAAAGGTGATGTGTGCATACTACTATTAATGCTACTGCTACACAAACTAAGGGTATTCAGGTGAAGCTCTCAAGGAATATTTGGGTAGATGTTAAACTAAATCGAAACAAACTATGATCATGGAGATTCTCAAAAGGGTGACAAACAATATCACAATAACGACTTATATTATTAAGTTAGCCCTTTCAGGGTAAGTTGTGGTGGATTTTGAACTAGCCAGAAGACACTATGTGCATACTTTTAATACTTTTGCTACAATTGCTGTGGCTACTGACACTTAGGGCAATAAGCTGAAATTTTTAGGGAACGTTTAGGGGGAGTTTCAATTAAACGAAATAACTATGTGCATGCGGGTATTAAAAGGGTATATAAACAATTTCATAGGCAGCGCTGCTCTATTATAGATAGTAATATCATTGATATTTTAAACGAGCTAACTTTATTGGAAATTAAAAGTTTTAGTGCCCTTTTTTACAATCAAAAGTGACTTGGGGGCAATCAATCTTTCAATTCTATTTCCCTAAAAATACTACTTCAATATAAAATGAACAGAAATTTATTAAAAGTTTATTAAAAACTAAAAACTAAAAGAAAAATGGGTAAAAATAGAATCAAATAATCTTCCAAGCATAAACACCGCAAATCAGCATCAATAAATGGATGAAACCCACAACAATCAGAAATTACAATAAATAACAAAATCAAACTCAAAACGAGCAAAAATTAACATGATTAGCCCTCACAGCCCTTATGCCTTCTGAAGGCCAGAGCAAAATGTCACGTTACTGAAATAAAAATTTAAATGTTTTCATTTTTATAGATTTAATAAATTAATTTTTTTTTAGATTTTCCGGAATAAATACAAGCATATGTATATTAAACTGACAATGCACATTCATTTGTATTTTTTCAGCAAAGTGCAAATTATTTTCTGGCCTTCAGAAGGCAAATGGGTTGTAAGCCCTAATCATGTAATTTCTGCTTGTTTTTTTAGTTTGACTCTGTTATTTATTGTAATTTCTGTTTGTTTTGGGTTTCATTTGTTTATTGATCCTCATTTTCTGCAGTTTTACGCTTCGTAGATTTTATGATTCTATTTCTGCCCATTTTCGGTTAAATGAAGTTCTTTTGTTTTTCTTGATAAAATTTATTTTGTGAAAAAAATATTTTTATTAATTATACTAAACAGCAAACTGTAAATCTGGGTTGTTGCGGTAGTTTCAACCTAGTAAGAGACTATCACGTCCTATGCTAAGAGACCAATAGCCGTAACTAAAAAACGTGTCAGATCGAACTAAAAAGTAAACCATTAGAACCTTCTTGTCCGAAACCACTATAAAGAAAACCTACAGTCCCTTGTCTTGAACAACAAAGAAAATCCATTGACTTGAAAAACAAGCGCTGCAATCACGGTATTTGGCATCGACAACATCTTTTTTGTTTTTTTTTTCGCAGCCAGCGGGGCACAGAAACATTACAGAGAGCTGCTTAATTTTTCATTTTAAAGGAATTTGTTGCATCTAGTGCCTTTTTTAGTTAAGAAAAATATATTTTTTTTTTATATGCAAGATCGTGGTTGAAGCGATAGATATAATCTAGTAAAAGACTAACAAAGCTATGTTTTGGTAACAACTGAGCATGTCACATGGAAGTAAAACTGAGAAAGGTATCAGAGCAGAGCAACCAAAATATCTACCGCAAGAAAACGGCATTACAGAAGCAACAGAGATAGTATCTTATAATGTAAGAGAAACAAATTGAAAAGAAATGAAAAAAAATTATAGTTAAGAACCAAGTCTAGTCCTTAGTAACTGAAATCTTGAATTAAAACTATGGAACAAACTTATCATATAGAATTATGAAGACTATTTGATATAATACCAGTGTGACATCATCTTGCATACGAATATACGTTTTTTTTTGCAAACATGGCTGCAGCAACAGTAAAAGGCGAACATCTGCCCAATGTAACCAAAAGTTAAAAAACGTGTTTTTAAAAAAAAGTTGCCATCTGACACTTATTCAAGAATGGTAAGGTATCCGGGTGTCTTTAGGCTAAGTGTAAAACTTAGGTTTTTTTTCAATAGTAGCACCCGTGTGCCACCCTTTTCTTGGAAAAAATAGCTGACTTTGGAAATGAGAAAATAATAATTTGACAACTATGTCCAGCTAGCAAAGTACAGGGTTGCCATCGATGACACTTTTGTGGCACTTGTGGCGCTTTTTTCTTAAAGTGACACTTTTTGGGAAACGTAACACTTTTTCTGATACATTTTAGTAAAAGTGGCATTTTTTTTCAAAGTAGCCCTTTTTTACCAAAAAGAATTTTTTTCAACAAAAAAACGGAAGGAAAACTGTCAATGTCAAAGCATCATTATCCTTTTTTCTATTATTTTTCCATCTCTCTTTTTTCAGATTCAGAAACACTCTATTGCTATTTTCATGCTCCTTCATATTAATCATAAATCTTATGCTTCACCATCATCACATTGCTCATAAATAATAGCCTTTTTGGAAACCTGCTGATTAATCACTACCAAAAAAAGATTGGACGCACTTTCTCCTCTTAGCAATTTCCCGGTCACGAAGTTTTGAGTGTAATAAGTGATATTAATTTCTTTAAGTTTTGACTCCCATGTACCCTCACACGAAGAAATCCTACGGTGTTTGCCAATTAAATTATTTGTAAGAGTCAATGTTTGATCGACTGTTAGTTGTATTTATCATAGGGTCATCAATAGCTGCAATCAATGTTCGCGGCATTCTGTTCAGTATTTTAATAGAAAAGTTTCAAGTACCAAAAACATTCTGTAATAATCCAGTTAGTCCATTGTGTGAAAAAACTGGATGGACAACTCTCACTGTAGACGAGTATTGCTGTCCTTTTTTTCCATTTTCTTAAAAGAAAAAAAGCTCGGACGGCTTTTTCTCTTCTTTTTTCTTTCTTTTTTTGCACTATGACCAAAGACTACTTAGAACAAAAAAGAGAAAAATTACTCTGTGGGACGAATTTTATAAAATAAAGCACCATTTGCGATTTAGCAGGTTTTATGGGGGGGGGGGAAGGGCTGAAAAGTTGACAAGAGTTGAAGGGCTACGCAAAGAAGAGAATCAGCACCACCTAAGTAAAATCAATATTACTTTTTGTAGCTTATGGATGGCATTAGAGCCAACTTTCCATGTTTGAAAATTAAAAGTGGCCAATATGTTCAATTTGAAATGCTTGTTGGTACCAGCGCGAGCGATGCAAAGCATCGCGAGCGGCAAATAAAATTACAATTTTTATATGATATTGACACTATTTTGCCACCGAAAGTGACACCAAATAAACACAACCCTGTCAAAGTATTTAAATTAAGATTTTGAGAGGGTTAAGTGCTAAAGGCTAACGAAGATGGTACATTTGAAGGAAGACATATGAATTCTAAACAGTACTTTAAAACAATTGTAAGCACTTAGTAATGCTAAAGCACATTGCTCAACCTTACCCCCCCCCCTCCTCAGTGGAGCAATTATTTATGTAGATCACTAGGTTTATGTGCATCCCTACTATGGTTGGCTTAATAGGCTACCTTAAGTACTCAAACATGGCAAAATTTTAGTTTAGGGTAAAATTCTACTTTAGCTACTTTTGACCATCTTGGAAAGGGGATAGGTTAGGAAAAGGAAACTTTCAGGGATAGGTCTACAGCAGGTGTGTCCCAAGGGGGGGGGGTATGCTGCCCCTCCAACATTTTTGGCATTTGGAAAAATTTTTGGTGAAATTCTACTTTAGTTACTTTTGACTATCTTGGAAAGGGGTTGGTAAAGTTCTACAAAATCATATTATTGAGTTAGGACTAAAGTGAATGCACCATTTGATGCCTTTTTTTATGCTGGTTACGAATATAATAATCATTTCTATTGGAAATGAATTTCAGCCCCCCCCCTATATAGGCCAATTCAGGGTTAGGTTAGGTTAGGTATAGCCTATAAAGGGGGGGGGGGCTGAAATTCATTTCCAATAGAAATGCTTATTATAGTATTGTAATCAGCATAAAAAAAATGCATCAAATGGTGTATTCACTTTAGTCCTAACTCAATAATATGATTTCATAGAACTTTACCAAGGGGTTGGGTTAGGAAAATGAAACTTTCAGGGATTGATCTACATGCTAAGGTATGTCCCGGGAAGCTACTTTGAAGTACCTACCTCCACTCCTCCCCCTCTATATAGTAGTAAATTACTGTACATTACTAGTTGTTTTAGCTCACATTTCATCCTATATTACTATCATAATTATAAATCACTGCTTACCTTACATAACTTCAGCTTTTAACTTTGTTCATTAAAATATATTCCAAAATCCTACTTTCATTTAACATTCATCCCTTTAAACTTATTTACTATCTAGCTGACCTGCTTATGGAACCCGTTTGCAATGTCACAATTTTGCTTATATCATAACCCCTTTAAGGGTAGCATGCAGGTGCCATGGGGTAGAAGACAACTCTGTGTTGATAAGCCATTTAAACTTTATTAATTAGGGAAAGGATTTGACAAGAGATAGACCAGTAAAAAAATCCAAATTGTTTTTAGAGGACAAATTATGTTATGAGAAGATGTTTTTTTATTTTTATAGGTCCATGCGCTCATAAAATTTCTGTTGAGTTTATTGAAACACTAGCATGGACTTTATGTAGTTACGGACTCTCCATAGAACATTTAAAAGGGCAAATATTTGTAAAATGCTAAGACATAGAGCACTACAAACATGGACAATTTTGAGTTTGGGGGGAAGTGGGATTTCAAAAACATCTTCCCATAACATAATTTGTCCTCTAAAGTTGATTCTGATGTTTGTAGCGCTCTATGTCTTAGCGCTTTAGAAATATTTAAAAAAGCTTCTAAAGTAAATTTTTGGAAAATTTTGAGTTTGGGGGCAAGTGGGATTTCAAAAACATCTTCCCATGACATAAATTGTCCTCTAATGTCAATTCTGATGTTTGTAGCACTCTATGTCTTAGCGCCTTAGAAATATTTAAAAAAGCTTCTAAAGTAAAATTTTGGAAAATTTTGAGTTTGGGGAAAGGGGGATTTGAATAACATCTTCCCTTAACATAATTTGTCCTCTGTAGTTGATTCTGATATTTATAGCGCTCTATCTATTAATGCTTTAGAAATATTTAAAAAGCTTCTAAAGTAGAATTTTGGAAAATTTTGAGTTTGGGGCAAAGGGGGATTTCAAAAACATCTTCCCATGACATAAATTGTCCTCTAAAGTTGATTCTGATGTTTGTAGCGCTCTATGTCTTAGTGCTTTAGAAATATTTAAAAACGCTTCTAAAGTAGAATTTTGGAAAGTCTTGAGTTTGGGGGGAAGGGGGATTTCAAGAACATCTTCCCAAAACACAATTTGTCCTCTAAAGTTGGTTGTGATGTTTGTAGTGCTCTATGTCTTAGCACTTTAGAAATATTTAAAAAAGCTTCTAAAGTAAAATTTTGGAAAATTTTTAGTTTGGGGGGAAGGGGGATTTCAACAACATCTTCCCGTGACATAAATTGTCCTTTAAAGTTGATTCTGATATTTGTAGCGCTCTATGTCTTAGCGCTTTAGAAATATTTAAATACGCTTCTAAAGTAGAATTTTGGAAAGTATTGAGTTTGGGGGGAAGGGGGATTTCAAGAATATCTTCCCAAAACACAATTTGTCCTCTAAAGTTGGTTGTGATGTTTGTAGTGCTCTATGTCTTAGCGCTTTAGAAATATTTAAAAAAGCTTCTAAAGTAAAATTTTGGAAAATTTTTAGTTTGGGGGGAAGGGGGATTTCAACAACATCTTCCCGTGACATAAATTGTCCTCTAAAGTTGATTCTGATATTTGTAGCGCTTTACAAATATTTCAAAAAGCTTCTAAAGTAGAATTTTGAAAAATTTTGAGTTTGGGGCAAAGGGGGATTTCAAAAACATCTTCCCATAACATAATTTGTCCTCTAAAGTCAATTCTGATATTTGTAGCGCTCTATCTATTAGTGCTTTAGAAATATTTAAAAAGCTTCTAAAGTAGAATTTTGGAAAATTTTGAGTTTGGGGCAAAAGAGGATTTCAAAAACATCTTCCCATGACATAAATTGTCCTCTAAAGTCAATTCTGATGTTTGTAGCGCTCTGAGTCTTACCTAGACCCCAGCACCATGCCGGTGCATCAACCAAACGCCAACAATGAGAGGCTTGGTTGACTGCCGCTGAAGTGTCACAACGTCGCTGGCGCGCCGCACGCGCGCCACCGGAAGAGGCGGCGGTGTTTGGTTGACTTTGAATTAATTTTGCGGCAATTCTTTATTGCATCAACCAAAAAGTTGAAGCTTTTCTTTTCTTGTGTGGTTCAAGTATTTCAATTTTCCTGATTAGAAATCAAGCAGGGCTTGCACTATTCCCAAATTTTTGGGGATTTTCCCAAAAATCTATGTGCCACCCCAAAAAAATTTGGTTCCCCAAATCCCCAAAAATCATCCCATCATGTTGCCACCCCTAGTGACTATCCCTGCCAAATATTACTTTGTATACCATAATTCTTCACTACTTTCTTGTATGTTAATCTTTGTCTCTTGTGTTACTTTGCATATAAACCAGACAGATATAACTGCAATATACATGGTTTTTCATATGCTGCCAAAAGTATTGTCTTTATGAGATTAAGTGATAAAAACAAGTTTTTTTTTTTTAACTGAAAGTAAGGAGTGACATTAAAACTTAAAACGAACAGCCATTATACCATATACAAAAGGGACTGTCCCCTCCTCCACGCCTTGCTCTTTACGTTACTTTAGCATAAAGAGCTAGGGGTTGAGGAGGGGACAGCCTCTTTCATATATGGAATAATTATTGTTCATTTTAAGTTTTAACGTCAATCCTTACTTTCAGTTAATAAAACTTGTTTTTTTATTTAATTTCTGAACGTTTTTCAACTAATGCTGGTTTGATTTTGGCTCACAGTGCATGAAAAATTAAAACACAATTGGCATATTAGTTTTGGCAGATTTATTCTGGATATGAAGGGCCGCCCCTCCTCAATACCTTGCTCTTTACGCTAAAGCTGTTAGCATTTTTAAAAAAGCTTCCTATTCTAATTAAAAATCCCCTGTGTTTCAATTTTAGTAAACAGTCAAACTTTAGAATAAAAATAAGGTATTGAGGAGGGGCAATCCTTCATATATGGCATAATTTCTGTTTGTTTTTTGAATAATGCTGCTAAATCTGGCTCACCCTCTATGAAATATACCCCTACCCCTCACGGAACTGCTCCGTGGAAATTTCATCCAACGTAAAGTGCACCTCCCCCTGTCAAATTCCCTCTTTGCTGAGAATCCCTTCCTTGCTGAGAATCCCCCTCTCTGTAAAATTGCTTGTGGACAATTCACCCTGAAAAATTCTCCTTAGCATTTTTTCATTAGAATAAAACTTTAATCTATATATCGGTTTATTGGCCACTCCAGAAATGTCCCCTTCCATGGAAATTATTTCCCAGAAAACAAAAAGCACAGAAAAAAGCCCCCAGAACATCTCCATATAAAAAATTTGGCAAAGAGAATGTAAAACAATTAAAAAGAATTTCATATAGTAATTCTGTCAATACCCCCCAGTGTAACATTTCCCCCAGAATATTCACTCATCTGAAATTTCCCTCCCAAAGAAAAATTCTCCCCTTAGAAATCCACCCCAAGCATAACTTCCCCACTGGCTAAGGTGCATCTTTGCACTTTTAAACGTTTTATGGAGAGTCCATAACAACACGAAGTCCATGCTAGTGTTTCAATAAACTCAACAGAAACTTTATGAGTGCATGGACCTATAAAAATAAAAGCATCTTCTCATAACATAATTTGTCCTCCAAAAACAATTTGGATTCTTTTACTGGTCTATCTCTTGTCAAATCCTTTACCTGATTAATAAAGTTTAAATGGCTTATCAACACAGACTTGTCTTCTACCCAATGGCACCTGCATGCTACTGTTAAAGGGGTTATGATAAGCAAAGTTGTGACATCACAAACGGGTTCCATAAGCAGGTCAGCTAGACAGTAAATAAGCTTTCATTTTCCTAACCCAACCCCTTTCCAAGGTAGCCAAAAGTAACTTAAGTAGAATTTTACGAAATTTTTTGCCAAAGACGCAAATTTTGGCAGAAATTTTGCAAAATTGCCAAAAAATGAGTCTTGGGACACCCCTGGTCTACAGGCTAAAGTTGGGCTATGTCTGGGGAAGGTATTTTGAAGTAGGATATGCAGGTGGTGGACTACCAGTCATCTCACCCTATCTACCTCCAGTCCATCTCTCTGTAGAGGGTCCTGACCTTTGATGACCTTTAAAAATCTGTGTGTTATAAAACTGAAACCTTTAAAAATAAATCTTCTGCTTAAATGAAGTAGCCTACAACAAAGTTGTTTTCAGCTTCATAACTTTGCTCAATCCCAATTTATAAGGTTATAAAGATATGCAAAAACATTTCCTAAATTTTGGAAAAAACATTGATATGGCTTAAAATTCTGCTCAAATAACAGGAATTGTATTTTCAGAGCTAAAACCAGAGAAAAAGAAACTGATAACTGAAAATTAAGGTAAAATGTTGTTTTGTCAAAATTTCAATAGGTATAAATCTGTCATATGAGGAAATTTCTGGACCCTCTAGAGGGAGAAGGAGTGGAAGTAGGTAGCCTACTTCAAAATACCTTCCTGGGACATACTTTAGCCTGTAGATCCATCCCTGAAAGTTTCATTTTCCTAACCTAACTCCTTTCCAAGATAGCCAAAAGTTGCTAAAGTAGAATTTTACCCTAGTTTAGTGGCTTCTTGCATTTATGAAAAGTAGTCAAGTTAGGTGAACAAAACTCTCAGGAATAAATCCAGGGGCAAAAATATATAGCCTATCCTTGGAAGCAATGGCATTATTTCATCAAAATCCTTCAAGAGGGTGGCAAAGTTAGAGCCAAATCAAGTGAAAATGACAGTGAAAACTAAAAAATGAGCCATATTGCAACCAGGCCAGGATTTACATATGGGCCCAGGCCTAGGAGTACACAATGCCAAGGCGCGCAAAGAAAAAACACTGAGCAATTTTTTTTCTTAACAAAAACTAGACGGATCTTATTTATTGTCAAAGGCCAGGTGTACTTTGGTGCTGCTTTGCCTATTCATAGAAAAGTGATTTTAAAATAATGCAGAAATTCTTTATCTGCTTATAAACTGTCATGTATCTCCCAAGAATAACCTAGTAGCTGAGAACTTGGTATCACCTCTTTCTTCCATTACTTTTAGCTCATCACTCAAAGCCACATTAACATTCCCCCCCCAAAACAAAAAATTTAAGGAATTATTTTAAATAGCCTATCTAATACCTTATAAATTGGGATAAATCAAAGGTATATAATTCAAAACACTTTTCTTGCACCTTGTTTAAGCAAAAGATCTATTTTACAAGGTTTCACTTAGATAACAAAGAGATTATTAAAGGCCATCAAAGGTCAACGTCCTTTAGAGGGTACTCTGACAATACAACCCCCGCCCCCTCCTAGATAAATTCCAGACTACAGGAGTACCATAAACCAAGTAGATTTCTTACCATTTTTGTGTTTTGTGGCATGTAAAATTTTTTAATTGTTGACAGAATCAAATGAGCATTCCAGGAAAGGTGTAGCTAAGCTTCTAGAAAACATATTATTGTGAAAGAATTACTTTATTTTCTTTTTTTAATATTTTTTGGTCTAATTACACCCCAAGTGTCTAGATGAGATTGCACCAGTATGTTTTGCAAACAAGGAACAAAGACATAAGCAAACAGGGTATACTTCTGTCAACAGACCTCATTTAAAGCATAATTTGTATGGAGTTGCCATTGGTTAAGGAATTTAGTAATTAAAGGAACCTCTCATCTTCACAAACACAGTGCAAAACTAGACACTCAGTAAAAAAAAAATATTGACTAAAGAACCAAAAGAATCTTAAAAGTCATTAAATGTAAATTTAGTGAGCTTAGTTAAAGATACATCAAGAGCTGTCTCTGGTTCTTTGAGTAGTTCCAAAATTTTGAGCCTGGGTTTGTTTTCAATGTCATCCCAGTCTTGCTATTTCCAAACATCATGTTTGACCTAATCTTGAAAATCCCATTG
Source organism: Artemia sinica (assembly GCA_027921565.1). Lineage (NCBI taxonomy): Eukaryota > Metazoa > Arthropoda > Branchiopoda > Anostraca > Artemiidae > Artemia > Artemia sinica. Next base: position 32,001,344 of record CM051260.1, on the reverse strand, counting down.
TTCTTTTTTTTAAGATAATGACAGAAATTTCTCCCCTTCATACACAAACTGAACATAATTTCCCACTTCTAGCAGTAGATTATGGTTCAGATTGCTAGCTGTATCACTATTGTCTTATGCCTCTTGAGCATTTATTACAGTACAATTTCATTTTCATTGGTGGAAAAACATGCAATATCCAAGAGTTGGGTCAAATGGGTTGAATTTGGTAGGAGTGAGATGAATGCAATGTGGCCCTCTTTGGAATTCTTGAGAACATCAGTACTGATATTTGATGAAAGTCTGTCAGAAATGACAACTTTTCTGCTTGGCTTTTTCTTTGAGATGAGATTAAGGAGTTGAAAAAGTAGTCTTCAAAGCAAGTCAGGTCACTCCAATAAGACTTGGTGCAATTATATTAGATATGGTACCAGCTGGTCTTCCTTCAACTCATGACAACCCATTCCTTCACTTTTGTAAATAACATGGGGAGACAGTATCTCAACTGCAACTGTCCCTGTTGTAATGATTGTTGTTGAGGTTTTTGAAGCTTTCAAAACCTGCTTTAGGTATCTTGAGCCTCTTTTTATCAGAATTCTTTTGCAAACCTGGGTCATCATTTTAGCTGGTCTCATAAAATTGACTATATTCCCAGGTGGGATGCTTTTGAAATACTTTTCAAAGTGGTCAAGGTACTAATTGAACGCTTCTTGGCTTGTTGGTGGCTTTTTTTGTATGGTGTTAGTTATATATCTGTCAGTCAACTCAGCACATCTGCTGATAAGACTCTTAGTTTGCTCTTCTCCTAGCAATTATGAGTTAAACCATTTCACTCTCTTGCTGGCTCTTTCTAGATAAGCTATCACTAGGTAGCACAGGTCACTACAATCAAGGGGAATCCTGTCTCTGACATGATAATCAAAGCACAGATGAAAATCTCCTCTTCTTTATCATTCAGCTCTATTGACCACCAATTTTACCAGTATACTGCTTATATTGTTTGTTCATCAGGGTGCTTCAGGGTATTTTATGCTTCTTGGCTTCATTGTGTGCTATCACACAAGTGTATTGTATACCATAAAATTCTGTTTCAGGTGTCTCTGCTATAATCAGCATATATTCAACTTCCTGGTTATCTTTTGTGCTTGTGTCCTCCAAAGAAAAACTAAATATTACGTAAAGCTTGTGCTGGTTCAAAGCTACTCCATTTTAGCTTCTTAAAGTGACCATTTTTAGATTTTCTTCCCTAACTTTCATTGTAAATAAATTACTGTGAGTACTGGTTTTTATTAACAAGAGTTGCTTTTTAGCTAGAGTTTGCTACTACAAATCGTTTGATCAAGGACCCTGGTAAATGTGAGGATGGCTGCACCCTCCCCTACTTAGCCCTTGTTTTCTAAATTTTACTTTAACATTTGTATAGCAGTGTTTTGAGCCTCTCTTAAAAGTACATCCTGTAAAACTTGTCTCCAGAGGGCATGGGGTCTTAAATATTTAGAGACATTTTGGGATTATCATTTTTGTGGTTTTCAAGGAGAATTCTTTGACTATACTTTTTTATTGGTAATGGCTCCCACCATTACTCCTCCCGCTCCAGCACAGGTATAAATATGAATATAATCTTTTATGTTACACTTAATAGTTCTACAGCAAGAAGAGAGCTGTCTCCCAGCAACAGCTGCATAATAAGTTTAGGCCAAAAATATTCCTATGAATGAAGGAACATTAGGGTGGAATGTTGAGGATTTGGGCCAAGAAATGCAGTTTTTGAGGCTATAAGCATCTCTGTCCTCACCCATATAAGGATCAACCAACCCATCTCCATAATAGCCCATGTAAAACTACATACTACTGTACATGATTTAACAAAGCCTCAAATCATTTGACAGAATTAAATTAAGCTTAAAAATAATTGCCTATAGCCTATTAACTAGTCATATTGTCTGAACTGCATGTTTCTTTTGGGAAATATTACACCTCTGGGATTGGGAACCTTAGTATATAGCTTTTTGATAATTCGAATCAACTCTAGTTGATTATATTTTGATCATCTTTGGGCCAAAATTGTATTTTTACATAAAAAATGGCGAAAACACACCACTTTGCTGTGGTACAATGTTGTGCAAATCAAAAAGAAACTTTTCGTTTGGATTTTTACTAAATCTTCCAATATCTGTTTGAATGATTATTTGCCCAATATTCTAAGACTACATGTTTAATGCAATGATCCCAGGGAAAAAACAAACAGACAAATAAATATGCATCTGTGGTAAACCTCAAAGAAATTGCTAAACTTTGTATTTTTGTAGTTCAGTAGGTACTTAAACCTCTTTAATAGGGCTGTCTGATGTTCTGAATTAAATGGCATGATTTCATTATCATTAGTTTCCTAGATTTGTTGCTCTTTCGGACTCGTTTTTCTCAAATTTGCCAAATTTCCTCAGATTTGCAAACTTGATGAATTATTCTAAACTCAATGGATTTTAAATGTTTGAATCATCATCAAATTCTAGAATCATCCCATTCTATTGCAGTATACATTGTTACCAAAACTCCCTTTCTATAAAGTTTGGCTATTCTTAACATGTTTCTCCTTATTCACAGTTTACTGGTACAAACTATTAATGCTCCTTAAGTGTAAACTCTGAAACAAGATTAACTGCTCGTCCTTGAATACCTTCTAACTTTTTACTATATTAATTTAAAAAAAAACTTTTTCCACAAAATAGGTTTTTCAAAGAAAAGTAAAGAACTCCATTAAACAAAAAATGAGCAAAAATAAAATCAAATAATATACCAAGTGTGAAACTACCACAAATCAGCATCAATAAATAAATGAAACCCAAAACGAACAGAAATTACAATAAATAACCAAGTCAAACTCAAAACGACCAGAAATTAACATAAGTTGGGCTCAAAACCCCTATGCCTCCCAAGGCCAGAACATAATTTGCACTTTACTGAAAAAAATATAAATGTTTTTACTTTTATAACTTTAATAAATCAAATAATATTAAAATTTTGATTACTAAATATCAGCATATGTATATTAAACTGACAATGCATATTCATTTGTATTTTTTTCAGTAAAGTGCAAATTATGTTCTGGCCTTGGGAAGGCAAAGGGGTTTTGAGCCCAACTTATGTTAATTTCTGCTCGTTTTGAGTTTGACTTGGTTATTTATTGTAATTTCTGTTTGTTTTGGGTTTCATTTATTTATTGATGCTGATTTGTGGTAGTTTCACGCTTGGTAGATTATTTGATTTTATTTTTGCTCATTTTTTGTTTAGTGGAGTTCTTTACTTTTCTTTGAAAAACTTATTTTGTGGGAAAATTTTTTAAATTAATTTCTGTTCGTTTTGTTTGACATAGTCTTTTCATAGAAAAAGAAAAGAATAATTTAAATCTTTTCGTTTTTTTAAGAATTTATAGTTTGTCCTGCTATTTGTATGCTGGAGAAAAATTTTCAGCAATTTTTAACAACATATACCCTCTTAAAAATCTCGACACAAATAGTAGTGTTTAATTTAGTTTCATACCTCCTCTAGTTGACCTGCAATGGAAAGCTTAATACCATTCGAAAAAAAAATCTGTTCACTTTCTTTGATAGCTTGGATACACTTACGCTATTTTGATTTGGTTAAATTTTAAGAGCAGAAGCAGCCCCAAAAGTTTGAACATAATATCCACAGTCGTTCTTGGGATACTGCTGAGATGCCTTATTGGGAATTAGCATTAACACAGTGCATTTTGATTTAATCTTATGGCAACATTTAGTTTTTAAACATAAAGTCAAATGGGAGGGTGGGCGTGGGAGGGGATTAGTTTCCCTCAAATCACTTTTGACTATTAAAAAGGGCGTCAGCCCTTTCTATTTTCAATCAAATGAGTCCTTTTTGAAGTTCCTACGACAACTCCTTTGATACAAAGTGCCCTGGTCTAAATGACAACAACAACAAAAAAAAAATAATACATTATGCCCACATAAATCTTTACTATAAAAATGTCAAGCCTTCCAATCACTTTTGACCATTAAAAAGGGCACTAGGCCTTTCAATTTCCAATCGAATGAGCCCTTTTTGAGTTTCTACAACAACACTTCCTATGAACACCTTATATGCCCCCAGGGCATAGATTACACTTCTTACCCTAAAGGCTGTGAGGGTGGTTGTCATCCTTTAAGACCTAATTTCCAGAACTTTCAACTACATTAAACAAAATGGCTATCTCAAAATTTTGATTGGATGTGTCTGGGAAAATGGTGGGCGTGAGAGGGGCGTTAGTCTTTCTCCAATCACATTCAACTATTAAAAAAGGCACTAGCCCTTTGAATTTCCAATCAAATGAGCCCTTTTGAAGTTTCAATGACAACACTTTCGATAAAAACCTTATATGCCCCCATGGGATAACTTACAACCCTCGCCCTGAGGGCTAGGGAGGGGGTTGCCATCCTCAAAGACCTAATTTCCAGAACTTTCTATTACGTTGAACAAAATGGATATTTGTAAATTTTGATTGGATGTGTTTGGGGGTATGGTGGGCGTGAGAGGGGGGTTAGTTACCCTCCAATCACTTTCAACTATTAAAAAGGGCACTAGCCCTCTCAATTTCCAATTGAATGATCCCCTTTTGAAGTTTTTACAACAACTCTATCATTAAAAATCTTATATGCCCCCATGGCATAACTTACAACCTTTGCCCTGGGGACTCTGGGTCATTTGTCATCCTTAAATACATAATTTCCATAACTTTAAACCACGTTGAACAAAATGGCTATCACTAAACTTTGATTGAATGTGTTTGGGGAAATGGTGGGCGTAAGAGGGGGGTTGATTGCTCTCCACTCACTTTCTACAATTAAAAAGGGCAATTTTAATTTCCAGTCAAATCAGCTCCTTTTGAAATTTCTTCAACAACTGTCTATATAAACCTTATATGCCCCCAGGGCATAACTTACAACCCTTGCACTGAGGGCTCTGATGGGGTTATCATCCTAAAAGACCTAATTTCCAGAACTTTCGACTACGTTGAACAAAATGGAATCTCAAAATTTTGATTGGGTGTGTTTGGGGAAATGGTGGGCGTCAGGGGGGGGGGGGTAGTTGCTCTTCAATCACTTTCGACTATTAAAAGTGCACTAGCCCTTTTATTTTTCAATTGAATGAACCCTTTTTGATATTTTTACAACATTGCTTTCTATAAAAACCTCACGCTCCCAGGGCATAACTTACAATCCGTTCCCTGAGGGTTTTGGGGGGATGGGTTGTCATCCTTAAAGACCTAATTTCCAAAACTTTCAACTACGTCGAATAAAATGGCTATCTAAAAATTTTGATTGGATGTGTTTGGGGAAAAGGTGGGCGTGAGAGGGGGGTTAGTTGCCCTCAAATCACTTTCTACTATTAAAAAGAGCACTAGCCCTTGGAATTTCCAATTGAATGAGCCCTTTTCTTAAGTTTCTATGACAAAGATTTCGATAAAAATCTTATATGCCCCCGGGGCATAACTTATAACCCTTGCCCTGAAGACTGTGGGGTGAGTATCCTGCTCAAAGGTATAATTTGCTGAACTTTAAAGAGCATGGAACAAAATGGCTATCTAAAAATTTTGATTGGATATGTTTGGGGAAATGGTGGGCATGGAAGGGGTGTTAGTTGCCTCCCAATCACTTTCGACTATCAAAAAGGGCACTAGCCCTTTCAATTTCCAATCGAATGAGCCCTTTTTGAAGTTTCTAAGACAACGCGTTCTATAAAAACCTTATATGCCCCCAGGGCATAACTTACAACCTTGCCCTGAGGTCTGTGGGGGAGTATCCTCCTCAAAAACATAATTTCTATCTAGAAATCCACAACACTGAACAAAATGGCTATCTAAAAATTTTGATTGGATGTGTTCTGGGAAAAGGTGGACGAGAGAGGGGGGCTAGTTGCCCTCAAATCACTTTTGACTATTAAAAAGGGCACTAGCCCTTTGAATTTCCAGTCAAATGAGCCCTTTTTCAAGTTTCTATGACAAAGATTTCAATAAAAACTTATATGCCCCCAGGGCATAACTTATAACCCTTGCCCTGAAGACTGTGGGGGGAGTGTCCTGCTCAAAGGTATAATTTCCTGAACTTTAACTGCATGTAACAAAATGGTTATCTCAAAATTTTGATTGGATGTGTTTGGGGAAATGGTGGGCGTGGAAGGGGTGATAGTTGCCTTCCCATTACTTTTGACTATTAAAAAGGGCACTAGCCATTTCAATTTCTAATTGAATGAGCCCTTTTTGAAGTTTCTACAACAGAACGTTCTATAAAAACTTTATATGCCCCAGGGCATAACTAACAACCCTTGTCCTGAGGGCTGTGAGGGGGTTGTCATCCTCATAGATCTAATTTACAGAACTTAAAACTACGTTGAATAAAATGGCTATCCCCAAATTTTGACTGGATGTGTTTGGGCGAAAGGTGGTCGTGAGAGGGGAGTTAGTTGCCCTCCAATAACTTTCGACCATTAAAAAGGGCACTAGTCCTTTTAATTTCCAATCGAATGAGCCTTTTTTGAAGTTTCTACGACAACGCCGTCTATAAAAACCCTACATGCACCCGGGGCATAACTTACAACCCTTGCCGTGAAGGTGGTGGGGGAGTGTCCCCCTAAAAAAATAATTTCTATCTGGAAATCAACTATGCTGAACAAAATGGCTATCTCAAAATTTTGATTGGATGTGTTTGGGGGAATGATGGGCGTGGGGGGGGGGAGCTAGTTGCCTTCCAATCACTTTTGACTATTAAAAAGGGCACTAGTCCTTTGAATTTCCAATCGAATGAGCCTTTTTTGAAGTTTCTACGACAAAGACTTCTATAAAAACCTTATGTGCCCCCAGGGCATAACTTGCAACCCTTGCCCTGAAGACCGTGGGGGAGTGTCCCCATTAAAAAGAGCACTAGCCATTCCAATTTCCAATCGAATGGGCCCTTTTCGAAGTTTCTACGACAACTCCTTTGACACGAAGTACCCGGGTATGGAGAAAGAAGAAGAAGAAAAAAAAAAGTGCGACTGCCTTCCAGTCAACTGTCCAAACACTTTGAGGACTTGGAAGAAATTTCCAATTTTACTTTAAGAAATTTACAATTAAATTTCTGGTGAATTATTTGTCTCGATTTATCACTAGTTGTACTGTACCAATCGTGCTCAAAATCCTCCTCAGGGCCATACTGTGGTGTTTCTTTTGTGGATGGTGAAGTTTTCCCCACAGTAGAGTGCAGACGGTCTGTTATCATAGTAATATCCTTTCTTTTTTAGCTTAAAGCTTATTCCTATAGGCAATGCATAGAACTCCCCTAAAAAAAGTCCCCCCAGATCCCACCCCGAATACCAATGAAATTGATCCCCATCTTCGCTGGTCAAGCTCACTATTACAAAGCTCACATGATAGCTCTAATTCTGAGAATAGGACAATGATCAGTGTAGGGGCTAATGTCACTATAGATAATAATGGGTTTCAAGAGGTCCTTTCTAGAAGCTCCAAAAAAAGTAAAAAAATCTCCCCAATCAAAAGTACTTCCCCTTCCCCTGTCCAAGATTCTCCTTCCCAAAACTTAGGAATTTACTTCAAAATTTCTCCTAATGCTCCCTTTGAAATAACAAAGATTACTGCAAAAAGGGTTGCAATTTTTAAATTGTTAAAATAAATGTTCTCTCTTAACATTCACCGTGATGGATCTTTGCTAATAGCTGTCCAGGATCAGAAATCAGCAGATACAATAATTAATCTAAAATCTCTTCTGAATATCCCAATTAATTCATCTAAATGGAACCCAAAACAATCCCCAAGAAAAATAGTAGTATATAATGTTCTCCCAGAAATACCTATTCAGGAGTTAAAAGAAGGGCTCTCGGATAGGGCTGGCAACACAATCCCTGTTGAAGATGTCACCCAACTTGGTAAACCCAACTCTAATGGGCTAAAAACAAGTAGATCTTTCTTATTTACACTGAAGGAAAAAATTAATATCCCAGAAAAGTTATTCCTATTCGGGCAAATCAAACTGCACAAGCAATACAAGCCAAAGCCTATCCAGTGTCAGAAGTGTCTCAAACTGGGACACACAACAAACAAATGCAATGAAATTCTCCTAGCCTGTCGTAATTGTAAAGGATCCCATCCTAAAGAGTTGACAACTTGCAACAACACTCAGCCTACATGTATCAATTGTAAAGGCCCACATGAATCTACCAATAAATCGCTATGCCCTGCATATAAGAAAAGAGCACTAACACTCCAAATAGCAACAGAGAAGCAACAGAGAAGAAATACCCTTTTGCAGCTATGGAAGCAAATGCTGCCCAACCACACCAAATAAAGCCCATAATGAAATCAACCGAAACTCCCAAGTCAAACACTCCCAATGTATCAAGTACCCCTTACAAAACACCATCCTCTAAGCCCCCTAGCTCACATCCCTATCAGAAAGAATCACCAAGCCAACAAGCCTCTTCGTCCTGTGAGATGAGGTCAGCCAGCCCCCCCCCCTCCCAAGAAGAAACAAACCAGAAATATACCAGGAATTAATCCCTTAACTGACAAACAGGATGCACAACTAAACATGCAAACCCCAAATATATGCTTATTCATTCTAAACTGTAATGCAGTTCAGGCCATGAATATAAATCAACTACAGAAAACAAAAATCATTGCAGAATTGGCAAAAATCTACATCCCTAATTTTATGCTCATTCAAGCAAAAAAAGATCTTGCTTTACTATTAACAAAGCAGAACATTGATACACAGTCATATGAAAAATAAATCAACAACACAACATATATCAATACTCCAGTGGAACGTAAGATCACTTACAGAAAATAAGTTAAATGAGCTAATATCTTTTATGAATAATAAATCCATTGATATTGCTTGCCTCCAGGAAACTCATTTAACCCAAACTCAACAAATTAAGTCTCTGGGATATACTATCCTGAGAAAGGATAGATCATCAGAGAGAAAGGGAGGTGGAATAGCTTTAATAATTAAAAATAATATAAAATTCTGTGGCATCAACTTTCCAGATTTTGTAAATGATATTGATGCAATTGGTATCAGTGTTTGGCTGAATAATACAAAAACCTACATAATAAGCTTTTGTAACCCTAATGGCCAAACTACAGATGCCATGGATTTCTTCAGTTATATAAATAATTTTAATATGTTGAAAAATATCATTATTTGTGGAGACTTTAATGCCCACAGCCTTTTGTGGGGGAATAAACCAGCAAATAAAGCCGGTAAGTTCATTGAGCATATGACTTCAAATAATAATGAATTAGCTGTTGCTACCCCTCCAAACCTGAATACATATTTCAACCCCAAAAGTGACTGTTTCTCTACAATTGATCTACAAATTGTGTCATTAAATATTTTAAATGAAATTTATATAAATAAAATTGATAGTCTATGTACTGACCACTTTGCTATAGTTTGCTCCCTAAATGAACCTGCTGAAACTCTAACACATACCTCCAAATATATTAACACTAAAGCAAATTGGCCTATGTTCCAAAATAAGCTAAATGATGAAATTACAAGCTTCACCCAAAATTCATGCATTTCAAATGCAACAGCTGAGACATATGCTGAAGTTTTGGCATCTTTACTAATAAATACAGCTAATCATGCTATCCCCAGGACAACACCCAGGAAAACCTCCCCTAAACACATTCCCAAAGCATGGTGGACGAATGAGTGCCAAAATAAATGGAGAACAAAAGAGGCAGCTTGGAGAACATTCCTAAAAAAAACATTGCCTACTACGTATTTAAAAAAAATTACAAGCAGAATCTAATCTAAAAAGGACTATAATAAATGCTAAATATTACTACTGGAATAATTTTGCAAATAATCTCTCCAGAGAAACACATGAGCCAATTATACATAAAATCATAAGCCATATCTGTGGGAAAAAGACTTCCCTAGCCCACTCCTGTATGAGCTTATACATAATAATACCCAGTATGACAATGATAATGAAAAAGCTAAGTTATTTGCCACTCTTTTTGTTAATAAGCTAACATCAAATAATTGCAGCAAAACATCCCCAATCTCTATGAACCCAAGTTACGAACCTCGTCCAGGATTGGAGTATATAACCAGCCAATTTTCAATCCAGGAAATGAACAATGCAATACATCATATTAGGAACAAGACTAGCAGCGGCTATGACAAGATACACCCTACGTGGATAAAGAATCTCACCCCTTCATACAAACAGGAACTTCTAAATTGTTATAATCATGCTTGGGCTTCATCTACGTTCCCCAATATCTGGAAATGTTCGTCCCTCCTACCAATCCTAAAGAAAAATAAACCCAAAAATAACCCTGAGTCTTATAGGCCTATAATGATTACTCCTATGGTGGAAAAAATAATGGAGAAAATGATCTATTATCGACTCCTCTGGTTTGTTGAAAAAAATAATATGATGCCTCACACTCAAACTGGTTTCAGGAACCACCATTCCTCAACAGATGCTTTCATATTGTTAACAAATGCAATAAATGAATCATTTTCAAGAAAATAATGTCCTAGTTGCAGCTTTCCTAGATTTTGAAGGGGCATATGACAATGTGAACCACCAAATCATTTTAACTAAGCTTACAAACCTTGGACTACCCCCCAAGCTAGTATCTCTTATAAAATCTTTCATAGAATTGCGAAGTTTCATTGTTTTTGTAGGTTCAGCCTCTTCACCCCAAAAGACAATAACCATTCCACGACGTCCACACAGGTATGATTTTACTAACTCTAATACTATCCCTCTTATGCCTGCATTCTCCGTTTTGTCACGAAGAATTTCATGGTTTAATGTTTCAAATGCTTTCTTAACATCGTAGAAAACAGTAGCCACATGGAAATCGTCATCTAAACAATCATTTATTTCTAATAAAAAAGCTGCAACTGCGTGTTGTGTCGAATGGCTTGCCCTAAATCCAAACTGGTGTTTGGTAAAAAAAATTTATCCTATCCAAATAATTTGAAATCCTTTCTTTGAAAATTTTTTCAAACACGTTAGATAAAACTGCAATGGGGTGATAAAACCTGCTCTCCTCTGAATAACACACTTATGAGGTTTTAGAGCAGTGGCTTTCAAGCTTAAATAACCTACTTCCCCTTTTCCAGAAAAAAATTACTCAACGCCCCTGGAAATTAATTTCTTTTTAAAATATAATAGCAACTAAACAGAAAATGTTTTTTTTTTTGTAAAAAAGGTGTAGATTAGAAACAATGATGTTTGAAATTGTGTAACTATTGAACTCAGAAAATAAAGGTTATACAAAGAAAATTAAATATTCAAAATCATCGTATTAAGAAGGATTGACCTGATCTGCTGACAATTTAGTGATCTGTGATGAACACCAAACTAAACACTAATTTAGTTATGAATTTTGGCTCTATTTTCTTGAGCAGTAAGTATCACAATTCAAATCACATCAAAATCACATGTAATATATTATTTCCAATCACTGTTATGTACCTGTAGCCATTACCGCCCTCTGCCATTCGACGGCTAACTATTATAGTATTTCCATGCTAAGCGTAAATAATGCAGCTTAATACTAGAGTATTTTCATTTTTTAAATTAAATTTAATAAAATAAATTTAAAAAGATGGAAAAAAATTATCTTAAGATTAGAACTATTGTCTCGAATTGTAAATGTTTAGTAAAAAAATAATAATAATAATAATAAAAAAAAAAAAAAAAAAAAAAAAAAAAAAAAAAAAAAAAAAAAAAAATACCGATCTGATAATGTCAATCTATTAAATCCTCGTACTATATCTAATCCAGACAGTTCTAAAAATATAATTCTAAGTTTTTCTTGTTTACTAAATCTATGTTAAATTCATGGGCATAGGGAGGGGGGCGGCTGCCCCCCCCCTAGACCTTCAAATTTACATTAGATATGGCTGAAAAAGTAGATGGTTTGGAAAAAGCAGTTGATAAAACTCCATCCCACTATCGACTGCCCCCCCCCCCTAGACAATATGCTGCCTACGCCCATGGTTAAACTGGCTATTGAATATTTCCCTCAATCAGCATTGCTATATTTTTCGATTGGCTAATTCTTCCCGCTTGGTATGAGAAGTGGGGTAGTTTTCTTTGTGTTGATTTTTTCAGTTTTTACTATATGTTTTAAATCCGACAAATTTAGGAAAAAGAACATCGTTTTTGTTTCAGATGTATTTTCAAGATTTGATGGTCGATGTGAAAAATTTCCAAGTATTCCTACTGCCCTATTTTGTAGTATCTGTAATTGTTTTAAATGCGTCCAAAAGTTATTAAAATAAATATTTGAGCAGTTATTCAAATACGAAGCAATTAAAGGCCGGTAAATTATTTTTAATATGGAAAAGAGAAAAATATTTTTCACGCAACACATCGACCCAATATTTTGAGCAAGTTCAGCCCTTAAATGCTCAGTGTGATTACAAAAAGACAACAATGGATCAATAACTGAACCCTACAAATTTTATTCTCACCATACTGAAGCTCCTGACAAGAAATTAATTGAGTGGCGCGTTTTGAACGACCAAAAACCATAAATTCAGTTTTATTAAAACTTAGTACTAGATTATTAAAGCAAACCATCGACTAACTGAAGCAACAGTTATAATCAAATTATCAATTAATGTAGATGGATCCCTCGCTTTAACAGATATAGCTGTGCCATCTGCAACTAGAATAGCAAGACTAATCTTCACCTACAAACTTTGCGGAAGATCATTAATATAAAAAAGCGGATCTAATACTGAACCTTGAGGGACACCAATATCATTAAGGTTGTTTAAATTAGACAGTTTTCCATCGACATCCACCACTTCCACATCGTGGACATGGACGTCATGGCCTTCCACAGGGAGCAGTCCTCAGCTGCCTCCTCTTTGCCCTATATCTCTGGGACATGAACCTCCCCCACACAAATCTACAATATGCTGAGGATCTGGTACTATGGTCATCTGGCAACACCTTTGAGATTGCACAGTCAAAGCTGCAAAAGTCACTTTTCCAATTTGAAAAAATTTTCTCAGTATTCAGATTTACCCATTGCACCCACCAAGTCAAAAATAATCCAATTTCACCGAAAGCGAAGTCATGTTAATGCAAGACTAACTCTAAATGGAACAACTATTCCAGAAGAACAACTATTCATGAGACCTAGGTCTCATGCTTGACCAAAAACTTAATTTCCACCTCTACATTTCAAACACAATAAAAAAATGCTATAGAAAAACAAGTATAATATTAAGATTTCTTTCCACACCCTGGGGATGTAAGGAGAAAACCTTACTCCAGTTTTATAAGTCACATATAAGACCCCATATTGACTATGGACTCATCGTCCATGGTGCATGTGCAAAGACCCAGATGCAAAAAATTGAAACAATACGATATAATACGTCTCATATTTGGTCTTAGGAAACCCACAAGCACCAGGTTTCTGCTTATGGAGAGTGGATTAACAACAATAAGGGAGAGACGTATCTTTCTCTTGATAAAACATCTCACAAAAATTGAATCAAATAGCTCACACACCCTACATAATTGGTTAAGAAATCCAGCCATATATAGAGGCATTGCAGATGAGTATGCAAATATTCAGAAGAAGTTCCCTGTACCCGCAAAGTCTATTGCACCTACTTTCCCCCACTCCCCTCCGCGGAATTGGTCAATTCCCATAATAAATACTGATTTCTCAAAGTGGACTAAAGATTTAACCCCCATTGCTTTTATCCAGAAAAAATTTGCTGAACTTAATACAATTACTTATAAAAACCATTTCCAAATTTTTGTTGATGGGTCCAAACTGAATGAGAAGGTAGCAAGTGGTGCTTTCCTTCCTCACCTGAACATTGGAATGGGTGAGAGATTGTATAATAATGTATCTAGAATGTCTACAGAGTTAAATGCCATAATCATTGCATTAGAACACCTTATGAAAAACCAATCCTTGATTGCTAATTCAAAGAATATTATAGTTTATTCTGACTCTTTGTCAAGCCTTGAGTTGCTGTCTTCAGCTCCTCAGTATAAGTTGGATATTGACACTTATCATTGTCTTAGTATTATAGATATTCTAGCTTCAAGTGGCATAAGAACTTATCTTCAGTATATCCCTAGCCACTCTGGTATAAGTGGTAATCATCAGGTTGATGAAATAGCAAAAAATGCTATAAATATTGACCAGGCAAGTGGGAGACCAATCCCCATTAGAGATATTTACCAACGGAGACTATCAGCTATTATTTTTTAATAAGAATAATCTTATTCTTTCCCCCTTCCCCAATAAGGATTTTTCCAAAATTTATCATAGAATTTGTTCTGGAACAAACAGACTAAATTTTCCAATCCAAGTGGTTCAGTTCCCCTATCCCCTCTTTGCAGGTATTGTAATATGAATAATGAAACAATTGACCACTGCCTATTTGAATGTAATATGCTGACGTCTGCACAGCATACCTTGCATTGTAAACTGTTAAAGTGCTTCAAACACCACAAAATCTTACTATCAGCCAAGAACCTAGCCAACTCTACCTGCACACAGAGCACAGAAATCGATATCTATCATCTTATATTTGAACTCCTTGAGTCAAAAGGTCTTCTGAAAGATATCTGAGGATATTTAATAAATAAAAGGCAACCAAGCCAGTAGCTCTGTAGCCCACATAGTGAAGCAAAAGGAAAAGGGCTAAATAGTAAAAACTGAAAAGCCCGCCTGTGTGAAATAGAAGAAGAAGATTGTGCCCACATCGTTCTTTACTTAGGCAGCGCTATCGCGCTGCCTATGATTTCATAAGTCTTGGGCTGTATAATTTGGTTACCACCTCAGACTTGAGGTGTAATGGCAGCTTATAATTTCACCACATTAATTAACATAGGTGACTTTTCCAATTTCCAAGAGGAGACTATACTCCTTTTTACTTATTTTGTTAATTCTACCTCCTATTCCTTGTGTGCACAAGTTAACTTGGAAAATTGTCAAGTGTTGTGATAGTATGCTTGAAGTTTTATCAAAGAGGCCTCTACAGCTTAGTCAATTTATTTACAATCGTTTTTGTGATTATAAAATATTGTTCCACACATAATTTTACATATTGTAATGCCACATATAATGAAAAATAATATAGAATAAAATAGGTTGCTTTTATTTAATTCTCAGTTTTAGCTGTATCATTTTTGACAAAAAGTGTTTGAAACTAATAACTTTAGACTGCTTGGGGTGACATATTTTGAATCAACATTAAAAAAAATATTTTTGTTGTAGGAATACTGTTTAAAAGATACAAATATGAGTGCTGGTTTTCTCTTTAGAAAAAGAGAAGTTTAATTTTTTTATTAAAAAAGGTCAACATGGTGAAATGTTAAAAAAATATAGATGTATTCATCCATATGATTGTTTTTTCTTCTTATTTTGTAGGCTATCAAATAAAGGAAAATTTGTAATTTTATGCTTTAGACTAATTGGGCTACTCACTACTTTTTATTTTGTATCATTAGCAGAACAGTTTAAAAATTACTTGGGTTAAAGATATGACTAATTACTATATTGTAAAATGACAAGAATATATTTTTATGCCATACATGCAAAACAAAAAGACATAGATTTAAGACCTGAGCTGTAAAGAAAGCCCAGTATACAACATAAGATACAAGAAAGAACCAAAAATTATATTTAGTTAGATAGTTTGTTTTGATTTTAGTTTTAAAAGTTGGTGTAAATATTAAACTTTAAAAATCCTTCTTCTTCAACTCTCTGTTGCATAGAAATGCATGTTGTTGATATTAATTAAAGGAAAGTAAGCTATTAAACTAAAATATGACTATAAAATATTTCTTGGCAGATAAGTTCGATTTTTTACACAATAGCAACACTTCGGATCTTATATTAGTTGCATTTACACATGGACTCAGATTAAAAGAAGGAACACCATCTAATTTTCACATGACCATTTATCTACACTACAAAGCTCTGTCATGCCCTCACTTACAACATGCAGTTTTCTACAACTTATAAACTACCAAGGTCAAAAGTTTCTCTTAAAAATGAAAAACCTAACTAAATAATTATATACGCATGTTATTGAAGCAAACTGCTTTATTGCCAGAGCAGTAAAAATGCTGTTTTTTTTTTTATCAAAGTATATATTAAGTTTTTTTTTAACAAACTCTCTGTAGCAGACAATGTTTTTTTTTTGTTTTTGCTCAGCTTGGGCACATAAATCGACTTTGGAGTGCTTCATGTTTTTCTCTGAAAGTATCCTAGGATGGGGGCAGGCTATGAGTTTTCAGACTGTTGTTTGGGGAATCCTCATTCCTCAATGTGTATACCACTATATTAAGAAGTTTTGATGTTGTTAACATACCAATGCCCTACTCACTATTTTTCAGAATGAATGAGATGATGAACCCTGAAAATATAGTTTCAAATGTTCACATAGATTCCAATGGGTGCTTTAAGTATGTGCTAATAAGGATTCATAAGGAAGGATTAGCTTCTGAATTTATTGTTAGAGGCTATGGCTGGGCTGCTTATCATGGTAAGGTGTTTTAAGTTACTTGAAAAGTGTCAGAAAATCAGAACGTTCTTTGTTCCTGTGACTTATAGGGCACCATTAAAAGTCCAAATACCGGTAGCAAATAATTCAGTCTTTTAAATTTTCTTCTCTAGAAACAGCTGAAAACTGTAAATTTCTATAGTTTTAGGTTTCTTTATTCACAAACAGAAAAACAATTTCTACCATTTACAAACACTGTACTTATGAAAAATCTGACGTTTTTTCTAGTGTGCAGTGTAAGATACAAAAGGATTATCCAACTCTTCACAAGAACTGCAGGCTCAAGCTAATAAAGTCAGTGACGCCACTAAGCTGTTTGAGATTAGCATCGGCAAGACCTAAGTCATGGTGACTACAAGATATGAACTAGGCAACACACCCATTATCACCATAGGTGGGAGATAGGTTGAAACGGCTAACCACTTCTTGTATTTTGGTAGCCTACTCTCCTCTGATATCCGCCATAGCTCTGACGTGAAACGTCGACTTGCACTTGCTAGATCTAGCTTTCAAAGACTAGCAAACCTCTATTAAAGTAACCGTCTATCCAACAAACTCAAAATGCGCCTATTTAACAGTTTAATAATTCTCATTGTCATGTATGGATGCAAAACATGGACACTGAAAACTTAAGACAAAAGAACACTTCTAGCTTTCGAGATGAGGTGCCTCCATCGCATCGCTAGAATAAAAAACACCAACCGCATCACAAATATGGAAGTACGTCAAAGGCTCCAGTCGACTGAAATCATTCTCAGTAACATCAGGAAACAGTAACGGCGCCATGTCAAGCGAATGTAGCCGAGCCGCCTCCCGAAAATCGCACTTGAAGAATCTCTACACGGCCTTCATCCACAAGGCAGACCAAGAAAGCAATGGATTGGTAACTTTAATCCCAACAAATCAAGTTTTAAATTGGTTATTACATATCACACCTGATAGAATAATGTACTGAGCCCTTACACATAAGCTAGCAGGAGGATTGGCCCCAAAATGTCAAACCAGGATGTTGGGACCTAAGTAAGTAAGTAAATATCAAATCCTTACTGGGTTTCACTTAGTAAGCCATTAGTCTGGAGAAAATTATAAAGGTCTTTGTGGACGATTTTATATAATATCTTCGATAAAAAAAAGGCAAAAAATATATTGGTTTCCAGTTTTCAGTGTCACTTTTATAGCCATCTTTATGGAGGGATATGAATTTCCCGACTTAAACCTGTTCTGGGAACTTACCCTTTTCTAGAGAATCATTAATTACAAAAAGCAGACAGGGTGATACGTAACGTAAACTTGCTATAAGCCCTCTAAGAGACAAGCCATTAACACCAACTGAATTTGATTTCACTGACTTAATAATTTTTACTCACGTCTTCACTGGCAGTTGCATTGCACTGCATTTCCTGATACCTATCATGCACACTAGCTTGCACTTTAGGTCCAATATTAGAAAAAAAATCACCAAACTTATTAACAATTTCATTCACATCTTTACGGTCGCAATCACATAAATAAACTTATTCACTTACCTTATCTTGTTTCTAACCCTCTAACTCATTTATTGTTTTTCTCGTTTCTCGCATATTACCTTTATGTTCCTCAAGTTTGCAATTGTAAACCTCAGAGACTGTCTTTTGCTATAGCTTATTCACTAGATTCCTCTATTTTTTAAACATTTCATGTTTTTCATCGTTTCAATCATCCATCTCATGCAGCCTGTTTTTTGTTTCAATCATCTCAATTATTGTCATCCATTGTTTTTGAGGCTGAGGTTGAGGTTCAAGAGGACTCGTTGTGTTATATAGGCAGAATAGTGGACATAAGCTAATCTAAAGCCTATATAATTAAAATTTTCAATAGTATATTGCTGATGAATATCATAGGCCAATATTCAGGAACTACAGGATAATTTTTTAGTTCAAACTGCAAAAAACGGTAGGTTTTAGGTCAAAACAGCTGCTGCTAAAACAGAGGCAAGATCTCAATTTTTTTAGCGCTTCAGGTTTTTGCTTTAACATACTGAACTGTAACTTTACCCTCGTTTTTGTAATCAGAAGCTTCTCAGCTCTTAAACATCTATTTTATTAGAAATCAATTTACACGTACCTAACCTACATTGCTTGGAATTATGTTTTACACCATTAGCCTCAGATTTGTAAAAAAAAAAAAAAAAAAAAAAAAAAAAAAAAAAAAAAAAAAAAAAAAAAAAAAAAAAGATCAGAACTAACATGATACAAATATAGCAGAATCAAAATGCATTTTCGAAACAGGAACGTAGGCTGCATTACTTTGTTTTGTTTTAGAATGCCCAAATTGGAATTCGAGTCTCATATTCGTTAAGTGTATAAACCTAGAGGGAGAGAAAGGAGGCGTTGGCCCCAGAACTCTGTTTCCAGAGGCACTGAGACTAGTTTTGCTGTTTACATCTATTTTACAATTTGGGCTTTAATGACTTAAAATCCCTCTGTTTGATCACTTAAGACTGTCTCCAGAATGATCCCTGAACGATTACTAGTCAAAAAAGGTGCATATGCTTTGGGCCGTCAAGAACCATAATGAGGCCCCAGGGCATAAGCAGTACAGCACTTGAAATAAAAAGGTAAAGAATATGGAACTTGGACTTTACAATCCCTACCGACAGTGCTGATCTCCGTTTCGTGGCCCTTCAGACAGGAAGTGCACTTCTGTGCTTTCGCACACCCTTTCTGTTTCCCTTCGCCATATTTCTTCAGGTACCCATTTAGAGCTTGGTCAACTCTGGCTGAGCTTACAGAGTCACGCTGCTGGCTCCTGTTCCAAACCCCTGTCCTCAGCAACAAAGGATTTCAAGCCTAGCTCAGCGCTGGATGATGTATAATTTTATTTGACAAAAAAAAAATTAGAATAATAATGAAAAAAACACTATCAGAATCTGGAGGCTATTTAGTTTCAAATCATGGATCAAGTGAAGATATCGTATTTTATCCCAGGAATTTATTTTAGGGAGCTCATAAATGAAAAGGAGGCCGGAAAAACGGGGAAAAGGGAACAAACTCTGCATGAAAGTAAAGTAAATTATGGGAACTGTTCTTTTTTAGATGAGCGGAAGATCAATGGCTCCTTGTGAATATGCTTAATCAGACACTTTAGGGGGCAGGCGATATTTTAGGTGGACACAATTTTGATTAAAACAAAACATGGGTAAATTATATTAAAAATGTAATATAGTAGGAAAAGGTCTAAAAGTCAAGAGATTTTGGGTAGAGCAGGAGAGAGGGAGGTATGCAAAGGCTTCTCCTGGCTTACATGCCTGGGGTGTACAACTTCATTGTCAATTGTTCAAATTGTATTCCTAAAATTAGCGTGTTTTTTGGAGGAAAACTATGAGTGTTATTTCATAATTTTTCCAACTAAGGGAGGAAATCCTCAACCTTGATTTGGATGTAGTTTCTACTTATGTTTTCTCTAGTATGTCACGCAAAAACAAAATATGAATCTTTAATGTTATAAAAAAGGAAAGAAAAACCCTGCCAGGATTCAGCCTAGGTGTATTTAATCAATTAGTTACATTAAAAACGCAAAAATGCATGTTTTTTTAAATGAATACACTGTGTGAAAAGTATGTTTGATTAAGGACAATGCTCTGATTATTTAGAACTATTATTTTTTATCGTTTCTCTTAGTAATCCTTGAACAATAAGGATTCAAAAAAGGTGCAACATGTATATAGTCATTGAATTTTAGGGCTTGGGGGGATTTCCGACCCTGTAGCCTTGCTGTGGGGTCTATGATTACTCTGATCTAAAATTATTCAAATTGAATACAAATCTGGATCAAAAATTTCATTTGAGCATCTTAAGAAGAAGATACAAAAAAAAGTTCGTAATTTGAAAGATTCGGGACAAAGGGAGGAAGTTTGGGCCTTAGGACACTGCCCTGGATCAGCCAATTTGCCGATAAAAATTCTTCATGGCAAACTATCCTTCAATACAAATCGCTGTAGAAACTGGAAGTTATTTATCAGAAGTTCACTACAAGATATGTTTTTTTTAAACACCAATATTAAAGTGATTAGCGTAATCACCTTATATTTGTAATTAGTGGCTTCACAAACTCTCAAGTATTATCTTTTATGGGAATAAAACCCCAAATGTGAAAAATGGATTTATTGCCTTTTGGCTTGGAACCTTATTTGATTATCTAAGACCATTCCCTGAATGATCAGGATTCGAAAGAGATGCAACGTCCCTACATTTCAGAAATTCAGGACAATGGAGATTCAGGCCCTAAACCTGGCTCTCAAATTATGCATAAAAAAATTAACAGAATATCCACAGACCAAAGACTGCGTCAGTACATACTGCGGTAGAACTTTGATGCTTTTCGTTAAGAAGGTAGGTTACTTTACGTGTGTTTTTTTAATTTATTTATTTATTTTGTTTTAGGACTTCAGTGTTATAGTTCCAAATTCTTATTTCCGACTAATGAATTCAAACGTTACCCTTAAATATCAGCTTCGGTTGAAATGAAAAACAATGTACAAAATGTGTTCTTACCCTGTTTTGGTTTAAGACAGTACTTTGATCATTTGAGACTATTCCTTAACTACCTTAGATCCCTGAACAATTAGAAGCTGAAAGAGGTGCAATATGTCTGTATTTTTAAATTAAGGGGAGAGCGATCTCCAGGGCCGTGCTTTGGGTAATAAATTCGACAGGCTAAAATTATGCCGACCAAACAATCCTTTCCTACAATTTGCAGTGGTCATTGTCGGTAGCTAGCTCAATATTTCAACGACATGATGTGTTTTGTTTTAGAATGTTCTTATTCAAATTTTAGCCTTATACTTCTAGTTGAGGTCTTCAGGTACACTTAAATGCCAACTTTGGTTGAAATCAAACACACTATGTAAAAGAAATTACTGCTGTTTTTTTGCTTTAGGATGGTCATTTGATCATTGAAGATCACTTCCAAGATGATTCCTAAACGAATGAGAGTCGAAAGAGGCGCAGTATATGTATGTCTATAATTATGAAACTAAGCGCAGAAGGAGGGTAAGGGGACAGGACCCAGCATTAGGCGTTTCAAATATCAAGACAAAAACTGCTATAGACCAATGAATCCTGCAATTTAGGCACATGATCAAAAGCCAGGTTTGAAAAAAAATGTTTATCGTATGTTGATTTATGATTTAAAAATGATCTTGACCATGAGTCAAAAGCAAGTAGCGAGTCAAAAAATAATGCAACATGTCTATGCTTATGAATTGGAGTTGTTAGGGAGAGGAGTCCCTTGCCTTAGGGTTGAGCACTGACGTAGACCAAAATCTATGCATAATCCAGATTTTGATAACTACTACTACTACTAACAACTCACCGCAGCACCAAGCCACCTGAGGCCAACACAGCTACGCACGCTCCTCCTCCACCCCAATCTATTCAAAGCCTCCCTTTTTACACCCGCCCACGAAGTTCCTATTTCCTTTAAATCTTTCTTTATGACGTCCCCCACCCCAGACGGGACAACCTGCTTTCCGTTTAGCCCTAGATGGTTGGCCGAAAAGAACAATCTTCGGCAATCTGTCATCCTTCATCCGCACAACGTGCCCTAACCACCTCAACCTTTCTTTCATTATAGACCTAGAGAGCGGTATTGAACCACATTTTTCGTATAGCCTATTGTTTGAAATACGGTCAGTCAGCCAGGTACCCAGATTTTGATAAGGTACCTTTATATTACATTTTTATTAAAATTTAGTATCTAGGAAGCTTCTTTAAATGGTCTTCTTACAGGGTCAGGGGCCTATGTCCTTGAGGGTGCACTGATCGAGTCACTCCAAAGGCCCATAGTTTGGACCTTTCAATCGTTCTAACGAGATGAGTTATCTCGATTTGATTCCATTTGGGCTGAAGGCGTGCATGGGGAACACAGAGCATTAAAAGAAGAGCTTTCTTACTTGTAATTGAGTTTAGGAATAAGCTGTTCAGTCCAGTTTGGCACCATGAATAATTTGGACGACAATCTGAGGTTATCTTCTGTTTGGGAAGTGGAATATATGCAGTAATGATTAGTCCTAATTGCATTCGTATTTCCGAAAGTTGGTAGCTTGCTCAATATCAGTTTTTCTCCAAAAATGGCAGAAAAGTACTCAATTTTCTGCCAAATGAGCCTTCCCCCTAACTTCAATGACCATATATTTTCACGGCAAGCAACTTCGTGATTGACCTAAAATGGTGCATTCTTCAAAAAGCTTCATCACAGCCAAACTCAAAGCCTCATACAAACTCCTCGTAATTACCGTATCGCTAATTGAACTTTGCCGCTCATCATCATTAAATTTAAGCAACTGTAATTAAAAAGCTTAATATCCGTTATTTTTTAAGTTTGGAGACCTTGTTGTATATCTCGTATATTCTGAATTTAGTTATGCTGGTCAGTGGTGCATTGCTGGGTCCTACTATATTTTTATTGGGTTCTCCCTTTGTCTCCTAAAAATTGATATCTGGAATCTATTTCATCCTTTTGTGAGTGGCAGGATTATATTAAAAGAAAGTTTGTTATGAAAATTCAATTAGTATGGTTTGATTTTAATTGAAATGACATGTCTGGGAGAACCTACCATTGTAGCGTAACTGCGAAGTCACCTGCCTAGTAAGCAGGAGACCGTTGACTGGAGTTCCACCAATGGCAAATTTATGCAGCAAATATCCTGTAGTTTTATTGTTTTCCTTTCTTTCAACTTCATAATTGATTTTTAAGTACCCAGGCTGTCAAGATCTGCCCCGTTATCCTGTAAGATAAGTGTTTATTGGCAAATATATTTGAGTCTTCAAAAACGATACAGAAATTTTTTTATTCAGTTAACAGGTTCACATAGCTCAGGAACGTTTCCTGCAGATAGTTGGAAATTGTTTTCCTTTTTGTCCTCTCTCAAGAGGGTGAAAGGAAGTTTCATTGACAGTTCTCTTGGAGTTACCCATGACATCCCAATTGTAACCTGAAACAAAAAAACACGATAAACAATATATGATAACGCTGTTTATAAATAGGACCTTCTGTAGGTGAGCAGGGTTGTCGTTTCTTATGATTTGTCACCGATTGTTTTCCTCCCTTTTGATTTTGTTTCTTCCCTGTATTGACCTTTTATGTGGTCGATATGGTTCTACCCCAGAAAATACCCCCCCCGCAGAAAATATCCCCCCCCTCGGAAAATACCCCCCCCCCCCGTGGAAAATAAGGCTTTCCAAATTTGAGAATTTTATTTGAGTTTTTTTTTTCCGTAGTGGGAAGGAATTTTGGTACTTGTGTATAATGCACCACTCACTCAAGTTTACGCTGTGTAAAATTCGAGAACACACCAGTTTTTTCGTTATTTTCTTCGTTACTTTAGAAATAATTTTGGGCTTTAGATTTGCATATTAGGGGGGGGGGGAGGGTAAAGTATAGCGGGTCTGAATGCAAAATATGTTTTGGTGCAATTATTCTGCATATTAGATAGATAGATAGAGAAGTGTATTTTAAAGGCAAGGCCATGATCATAGTAAAATAACATAAATGAAAGGCACAAATAACATAAACTTTGATTTAGTGATCATCATAAAACACTTAAATGAAACACTACATTAACCTAATAATAGTACTTAATGCTTGGAAAAACGGTCATTAAAATCACAACACTTGGAAAAACACTTAAATGAAACATTACATTTACTTTGTACTGGGATTTTTTTTTTTTTTTTTTTTTTTTTTTTTTTTTTTTTTTTTAGTTAAAAAAATTTCCAGATACCTCGCTATTCTTCTGTAATTTTTTAGTGGCCATAACCTAGAAAGAATTGTTTTCTGACTTCAAACTGCCCAACTACTTTACCCCCCCCCCTCCCCTTATGTGCAAACATATAAATTATATATCTCCCATAAGCTGAACAAAACTAACTAATAAACCGGTTTGTTCTCGAGTTTTACACAGCGTAAACTTGAGAGAGTGGCGCATAATACACAAGTACCAAAATTCCTCCCCCCCCCCCCTACGGGAATAAAAAAATAAAACTCAAATAAAATTCTCAAATTTGGAAAGCCTTATTTTCCACGGGGGGGGGGGTGTAAATGCCGGCCACCAGTCGATTTAGTGTCACCACTAAGTGGACTTTCCATAGACACCGATTTTAGTGAAAATTTTCTGTAGATTAGTTAAAAAAGTGTTTCTATAAAAAACATCTAAAAAAAAAAATAAATAAAGAGCGAATCCTAAGTCAAACTTAATCGAACTGAAATTATCATAAATGAGAGTGGGGCATCACAATTCAAGCGGGTCTATCTATTTATTCGTTGGGTGGACCCCGGAAATGGCTTACACCTTAGGAAATCAGTTCCTTTTCTCTTTTTTCTAAACGTTCTTGCTCCAAAAGTTTCGAGCATGTCCTAGAAGTTTTCTTCAAATGTCTATAACTATATTTGTAAAATCTATAATAATAATAGTAATACTTTTATTTTCCCTCAGGATACACTATGAGGAGTACATTCAATAAATATAAAATATAAAGACACAACTACAATTAACAAGACCAAAACTACCGATAAATACAACCATCTACGTCTGTGAAGAATGAGCCAACTCCATAATTTAGGCCCTTACCCTTTGGGCTGCCTAGATCGTGTCCTTCCTATAGACAAATTTTTGGATCTTTCGACCATTCTAAGTGAAATGCCTTATGAAAATTTTGATCCGATGCCATCAGGGGCTACAGGATTGTCCGGCGTAAAAAGGGCAAGGGAGGGGACCTGGTTGCCCCAATCACTTTTGCTGTTAGAAAACGCTATTGAAATATCGATTTCCGGTCGAATGAGACCCTTTGCAGGTTCCCATTGTCATTTAGAAAAACCAAATTGCGACACTAACTTAAAAAACTTGCATTCCTTGTCATTTCCCTCTAGTCAAAGACATTTTTATGCAGTTTCCGATTGATTTTGACTAAACGAGGTTTTTTATGCTCTTAATCTTATAATCTAGTGATTGTCTTTGCTTTCCTCGGTGGAAGAGTAACAATCCTATATGAATAATGTGGTGATCTTTCTATACAAACTGTATTAGGCATTTTAGACATAAGGTCATAAAAGTTTTCTGCCAATAAGTTTTTCGTGCATAAATTGGATTTTATCAGATCAAACTATAATTTGTTTTAAAGGAAAAATTACGCTCTTTTGAAAAATAGAACTACCGCTTTTGATTTTATGCTTGGTTATATGGACGAGGTGTTTCGGACTCTGGGTCCTTATTGGTGTAGCCTACTTTTAGGACTCAGAAGGTTGACTTCCTGGATTTCGGGACTTGAAAATTGGGACTTTTGATCCTGGAGTCTTAATTTCGAACTAGAAGTGTTTAAAGTCGATCTGCAAGTATGCCAAGCGAACTTACTTCGAGCCTCATAGTTAATAACCGTTCGTCAATCTCTAAACTCGTCAATTACTAAATTGGTGTCACTGTCAAATTACTATATACTGCGCGTTAGAAATGCTGCACAAACTCAAAATGAAAAATGAGGGAGCAGAGTGTGAAAATCCTCCGGTCCCAAAAATGTAGTCAAAATAGGAAACGAATATATCTGACCAATAATTGCATTAATATTTGCATTGATACTGATCATGCTGTATCTGAGGTCAGAATTTTTTTATGGTAAAATAAAAAAACATATATACATGTTGAAAAAAAATACCATAAATAACGATAAGTATCGTAAATAATAAGTGTAATAATAATAACAAGTGTAAAGAGTGTTACTCAATGCCGTGTCCGTGATTTCGTTTGGTGGGGGGGGGCAACAAAAACAAACTTTATAAAACGCAACAAATGTTTGTTTACATGTATTTATGTTACTTTTATTTCAAATTTATGGACAACAATTTTAGGAGGGGGGGGGGTTCAAAATGAATCGAACTGGTACCATTTGTCCGGGTAAGCGATATTATGATTCAATCAGTGAAAAAATAACGTTCTCTAAAAAATTTAAAGCTAGGCTAATATTGCCATTTTTAGAGTTTTGCAAGTTCTATGCTAATAAATGCAAAGTTATGTTTTAAGATTTATGCGTTTAGAGATTTTTGGAAAAAAATTCCAGAAAACAATGGGAAGAGATTACCGCAGAGTTTGTGTTATTTAAAATTATTGGTGCCAGTTGCTATATTCAGTTTACTAACCTTGACATAGTATTCCACATAAATTGTCCAGTAATTTCTTTCCTCTCCTTCCTCTTGGAAAGTAGATCCGGCAAGTTGATCGCCCCCTTCTTCATAGACTTGCTCAAGTGCAATCCATTTTTTATTTTCATTACTGATAATTTCCAATTCCAGTACATAATGATCATTTTTAATGTTCAATCGACTGTCAGACATATCCACTGTGGCCAGATTATTCTTGATTTTTCCATTACTAAAAGCAGAGACATCTACTTTTTGTATCAAGCAAGCCTGAAATAGTTATATTTAAACTGTGCCTTTATTTCCATTTCTAGCTCTAGTTGGCCAAGTATCGCCAGAACCGATAACCAACCAATACAACCCCTTGATGAGGTGGGGCACGAGTCACTCTTTTTGAGTATAATTGGATTGGTTATCCATTCTGACGTCAACGTTCTAACTTTGCCTGAAAAGGGCTAATAGAGAAGTGACTTTAAAAATTTCATATTGCAAATGATCATGAAACGTCTTCATGTTATATCTTATAAGCCTGAAATAGCTTATATTTTAGCTCCAGATCTGTAACAGTTTTTCTTGGTGGGGAGAAGGAAGGGGTGTTAAAACAGTCTTTTTGTTTTGCTATAAAGGTGTCGGTAATTTTCTGAGCATTATACAATTGTCGTATTCTATATGTAATTTTGGTATTTGAAATGGAGGGGAAAGCATGCTTCTGTGATGACTACCTCATAAATCTTTTGATTTTGATTAAGATCTTTTGAATGGTCAGCGATTTGGATGTTTTGTTATAACAATTTTATAGGTCACTCGAGATAGAAAATAAACTAACTGCCAACAATATCTGAGTAAAGAAGGGAGGTGATGTTAAAACAGTCTTTTTGTTTTGCCATAAAAGTGTCGCAAGTAGGGAAACAGCCACCAGTCAATCAATATAACAATCGACGAGGATAAGGAGAAATCATTCCTAGATAACTGGCTTCGCAAATCTTTGCTAAATGATGTGAGGAAAAAAGTGCAAGGAGCTAACCAAAACGCACTCTTTCTGTAATCTATTATAAATTAACGCATCTAGGGCTTTTTTTATAAGTATCTTGTAGTCCATTAGAGCAAAATAAATAGTTAACTCTCAAAAGTGTCCGCCGTGACTAGCATATTCGTAATCTATTCCTTGCTAAACATACTCTTCTACAATTTGTGCTAAATTATTTTGAAATAATTTTGTATTTAATATTGACAGTAGCCTCTGCATGACTGCCTATTCTACCTTAATTCTGAGCGCAAAAGTAGATTTATTTCTGACACGTAAACCGTGTCGTGTAATAGCTGACACATGGAATACGTTAGATGGCTATGCTTCAGACACCAATTTCAGGGCACAAACTTTTCAGTGACGAATAAATAGTTAAATCCTAGCGATTCATTTTCTTATTTTGTTTCTGATTGTAATATTTTTCAGTTTTATTCTTATTTGATTTTCTTTATAAATATTTGTTTTTCTTTTGAAATCGAGGTCTGAAGTGTAGCCATCTAAAGTATTCCCTGTTTTTAGCTATTATATGACATGGTTTACGTGTTAAAGATAAATCAACTTTTACACTCAGAATTAAACTTGATCAGCTTTGTGAAATAATCTGATCTGTAAATTTTATCTTCCCAAAATTAATCCCCTAACTAAAGCCATTCCTAGCCAGCTCCCACCATTCCACTGCTCCTAAAGTATTGAAAAAAAAAGAAACTAAATAAAAATAGATGTCTTCATTTAGCCTGGACATAAAAGGTATCTTCCTCTAATGTTTGCAATATGACAGTGCAAAATCTAAACCCAATCCCTGTAAAAATCTAATTTCAGTTATATGGGCCATATGTGGTAATTCCTCCTGCTTTATTGACTTCTGATGCCAGTGAAATCAGTAGGTTTTACTGGTATATAAAATATTAACATTTATCTATAAAGATAGATGCCACTCATGCCATTACTGTTTACGAAACGTAAAGAATTCTGCAGCTGAATTATAAACGATATCTACGCACCTCTATGAAGTTTAGTTTGCTAGATTAAGTCTTAAGGATCGAAAAAGCACCTGCGGTAGGTTTGGGGTCCTCGCCTATGCCTTCAACCAAAATATAAAGATTTAAGATTGTCCTATAATTTCTTATTCCGTGTTTATAGATGTAGTCCAAATTGGTTTGGTATATATTAGGTTTCTAGATATACACATACAATTCTTTTCTGTTCCTTTCAAGTTTTAACACTGCTCTTTGCTTTCATTTGTTTGTACTTGTTTTTTTTTAAATATATCCGTACTTGTTAAGAACCGAGTAAACACGCGGGGAAGACCGCATCGAAATCTCAAAGATGCTTAATGTAAAACATGTTTTCGCTGCATATTGAGGTAATGCTCACTCCGTGACAAAGATTTAAACTTTAGTTTTTTGAGGTTGAAGGGGCAAAAAAAGGTACCTATGTTAGGTTAGGTTATGTATTTAATATATGCTATGTTTACCCCCCCCCCCCTAAGGTGCAAATATATACCCAAATTTGTTTTTGAACTATTATATTCTCATTCTATTTTGTTTTATTTCATTAGCATTAACGAAATTTCACTTATCGCGTGTTTAACAGATTATTAACAAGTACCAATATATCTCTGTTAGGTCGGGTCAGACTTTGTACGTAGATTAAACTGTAGAATGCGCTCAGTTATAAACAGTGCAGGAGGGCTGGATTCCCAAAATGCATTTTTCGGTCGCAATTTTCTAATTTTGTCAAATGGACGCCTTTGACAAATCTTGTTCTTATACGGGGCTCCTACGGCGTCAATAAAGTTAATTAAGCTATCCACAAAGTTAAACTCTTTTCGTTGCATAGCTTTGTTGATTTTATTGCTGTAGGAAAAAAGTAACTTTATTTAACTTTTTCAAGGAAGTCCACAAAGTTCAGCCAATAGCAGAAGACTTTTGGAAAATTTCAAATAATCCACACACAAATAAGTGTCTACACATATAACAGTGTATAATTGTTAAAATATTTTGCTGGGTAAAATAATAAGGGTTAGGCACAAAAAAACATCCGAGTCTTACTTATTCAGAGAAAACAAATACTTAAGAAGATGGTTTTCTCAGCTCCACGTCTGATTAATTCAGTTATTTGCTATGAAGAAGTGCTGTAAAGACAAAAAGGTGAAATTCTTGTGTGAGTGAGGCCAGCTTTACGGTGCTCAATTAAATCAAAAACTGTATTAACCTTGAGGATGCCGTGGAGCCCTGCATTAGGGAGTGTCTTGTCTTAAATGTCCCACCTCTAACAAAGTAACTAATATGAAAATCTGGGGTATTGATACTAACGATTATGTTTATTATCAACAACACTTTAATAAGTAAACTTATCTTGTGAAAGGAAATAATCGATATAGTTTTTTTTTTATATTCCAATGGATTGTTTATCTTTCTACTTACGTTGTTATTTCTTCCAAGAAACTCCGATTAAAGCGAAACTTTGTAGAATGCGCTTCTCAAAAAACCTGAATTTTAGATTGGTCAAAGAAAGATTATAATCCATTGAACTCATCTCTCTCTTAAGGACTTCTAAAGCCTTGGAAATTTGTAAGCTCCCTTGTAATTCACTTAGAATAAGTTTTTGCTCTGTTTATATTTTATTTGCCCCCGCCCCCTTCTATATGCTGTGATTGCCGTCCTATCACGTTTGGTCTTTAAAAGAAGTACTAGAAGTTTAGTTCCAATCGAATGAGACCCTCTTCCAAGCTTTTACGATAACTTTTTCCATACGGTGTTGACGGGGGAAAAGAATAACTAAAACAACACGGACGGCACATGACTCTTTATTGTAGGCAAAATATTGTCTCTGATCGACCGAATGAGTTTCATTTTTTTTTTTTTTTTTTTTTTTTTTTTTTTTTTTTTTTTTTTTTTTTTTTTTTTTTTTTTTTTTTACGGAATATTTTGACAAATAAAAAAGGAAAATCCACATCTTTCAGTCTGTGATGATGGTTGAAACTCTGTGCACAGGGATTATGATTATAGATACGCGTAATCAGGGCCTTAGACTTAGTTCAGACGTTTGGGGAAAACGCATGGGATTTCCTATAGGGAGAATGTTCACACGTATCCGAACTGCAAATATTGGCAAAATATTCAAACATCAAAAGTCATGACTGAACATACAGATTTGGAAGTTGCTTTTTTTAGCTAAGTCGACTTTTCTTGTAATCTGAACTTGAAGCATCATACAAAAGTTGATAGTTCTGTACAAGGGCAATCATTTTTTTTTTTTTTTTTTTTTTTTTTTTTTTTTTTTTTTTTTTTTTTTTTTTTTTTTTTTTACGGAATTTTTTAACAAATAACAAAAAAAGGAAAGTCCACATCTTTCCTGAAATCAATATTGTTCCTTTCTCTTTTTTTCTTATATGGTCACTTGTCTTTTATTGCTACTTGTTGTTTCTTTTACTCATTTTCGACGGACCTTAAATTCTAGTAGGCTATGATGTTTCATCTTTTGGCTTTATATTTCTTGTCTAAGGTTTTTCGTTTCTAATCATTTGTTTTAAACTCAATCTTTTATTTTTTCGTCCGTTCTACTCGCTTTATTCTTATGTTTTATGTTTTATTATCTGTGTTGTTAGATCTGGAACATGAGTTCGGCTTCATTAGCTTGCGACGGTCGTTAATCAATAAAGTTTTATCTTTCAGTCTGTGATGATGGTCGAAACTCTGTGCACAGGGATTATGATTATAGATACGCGTAATCAGGGCCTTAGACTTAGTTCAGCCGTTTGGGGGAAACGCATGGGATTTCCTATAGGGAGAATGTTCACACGTATCCGAACTGCAAATATTGGCAAAATATTCAAACATCAAAAGTCATGACTGAACATACAGATTTGGAAGTTGCTTTTTTAGCTAAGTTGACTTTTCTTGTAATCTGAACTTGAAGCATCATATAAAAGTTGATAGTTCTGTACAAGGGCAATCAAATTGGGTGTTTTATGATGCCTGACAATCGACATGTTTTTCAAATTTCAAAAATATCGCCACAAATTCCCAATCACTTCAGCCCTCCGTACGAGTCCGTACGGAAAAGCTAGAAAAAAATCCGAACCATACTCCGAATGGGAATTACGAAACTCCCTATCGAAATTCCCATAGTGAGAATGGGAATTCCCGTCTGAACTAACTCTTAAGAAGATTATAGGGTTTTCTTAGGGACCTTATGCTTGAAAAAGAGGACAGTTTTATGCTCAAACTCACGGATAACAGCAGTGAACCCTGTCTGATGGCAGGCAGTAAAAAAGAAAAACACAGCACATGTTCTTTCGTGAGGATTGGAGGAGAATTTCTTGGACTTCTGCGAACACAAAATTTGGTGTCGCCTTGCCCCCTCCTTCACTCAAACAAAGCCACCCAAGAAAGTTTTAACTTAATCTCCATTCGTAAAACAAAACAGGATAGATTTACCAAAACAATAACTTACAAAATGCTCATTTATAAACAGAAATCATTCCTACCCCCTTTAATCGAATCCTGTATCCATCTGTTAATGAATGATAGTCTAACTATCGATTTTCGGCTGTAGAAGTGCATTTTTTTTTTCCAAAAAAGTAATAGCCAACGGAGAAAAAGCGTAACCTATGGTCCAGAAATCGAGAGTCTAAGAGCCTACCTACTGAGGTAGCCGGACTGTTTAGTATGTTTTTCACCTTTGATATGGTTTTCCCTAGATTTATAGACACCTTACCAATTATATAAATTAAAGTGTTTGCCCATTTTAGTGCAGAAGTTCCTTACTTGGTTGGCTCTGAAATTAAATTTAAGGAGAACTAGTGATTATGTCCGTCAATATTATGAAATCTGCTAAACGTTTCAATCTGGAACACTGCTGGTTAAGCGGGACTTACTTTTATTTTTTTGATAGACTTCTCTGAGGTGTTATCGATGTCTAGTGATAAAACAATCTTTTCTTTTGGCTTGTATGTCCTCTTGTCTAGTGATGCTGTGACAAATAATTTTCCTTCGGTAAGGATTTGAATATTTTTGTAAATTGTTTCTGTTGGCTGAGACTTTTCAAATATAAATCTTGGAACTTCTTGTGTTACTCGGATGTTCATCTTGACCATATTTTGTCGCAAGGGATTTTCGTCATGGAAATCTTCTGCAAGAAGAAAAGAGGATACGCGAAATGTCGGATAACGAAACGAGGAAAATTCACTGCTAGTGAAGACAAGGAAAGGTGCAAATATTTCGGTCGTGAACTCCGCTCAGCTATCATCAGTATAAAAAAGTCCAGGAAATGCTAACAAAAGACAAACGTTAAAAAACTAACCTTCAAACGAGAAGTCATTCTCTCATGTGAACAGCAGAAACACGATATAAATAAATAAAATAAATAAAAAATATATAATAGTAAATAAATAAAAAAAAACATCAGACATTGATCTTATCTCTTATTGTCATGCTTCGCTAGGGTGGTTTCTAAACTCGCTTAAGAAGAGGAGATAGATAGGAAGTAACATTTAAAAATCATACTTAGAGCATAAAATGATAATTTGGGATTAGTTATGTTTTTGTACTGTCCTTTGATCTTTTAATAGCAGAAAGACAGTTTCGTAAGCACAAACTGGAACAATACGCGACATGACCTGAATAATTCCTGGTTTGCTCAGACAGCCCTCTTCTAAGAACATTTCAGTTTTTTAAACCATTAAATAAGAAGAAACAGTTTTATTCACTAAATGTAAGGACCAACATTAAAACTTCAAACGAACAGAAATCATTCCGCATATGAGGTGGGCTACCCCCTCCTCATTACCCTCTCTTAATGCTAAAGTTTTATAAGAACTTTCAAAAAAGGTTCTGATTCCAATTACACGACCCTTGTGTTTAATTAAATAAAAAAAAACAAGTTTTTTAAACTGAAAGTAATGAGCGACATTAAAACTTAAAACGAACAGAAATTATTCCGTATATGAAAGGGGCTGTCCCCTCCTCAACGCCTCGCTCTTTACACTAAAGTTTTTTATTGTTTTAAAAATAAAGTTGTGAGACAGAGTCAAACTTTAGCGTAAAGAGCGAGACGTTGAGGAGGGGACAGCCCCTTTCACATACGGAATAATTTCTGTTCGTTTTAAGTTTTAATGTCGCTCCTTACTTTCAGTTTAAAAAACTTGTTGTTTTTTATTTAATTTCTGATCGTTTTTTAGTTAATGCAGCTTTTATTTTGGCTCACCGTCATTGAATAAGTAAACAAAATTTGCATAAAAATTTTACTTTTCTTTTGCTAAATGGCTGTCTCTAAATTTGGTTCTGACGTAATTTACAAATTAACTTACGTAACGAACTTCTATATTCGTATATTTTTCTTCTGGCGAAAAATACAAAGTTGCAGATCTTTGCAGATATGAGCTTGAAACCTATGTAATAGGGTTTTTTGATACGCTGAATCTGACGGTGTGATTTTCATTAAAATTCTTTCACTTGTAGGGGATGTTTCCCCCCTTTTTAAAAAATCCGGTAAATTTTCTCAGGCTCGTAGCCTTTGATGAGTAATACTAAACTTAATATAATTTATATATTTAGAATCAGCATTATAAGCCCATTCTTTTGATACATTTATTGACATCAAAATTCCGTTTTTAAAAGTTTCGATTACAATTGAGCCGTATCGCTTGTTTTTTTTATTGTTTTTTTTTTATTACGTATATGTTATTACGTATAAGAGGGGGTTCTCTCCTTAGTTAATACCACGCTCTTTACGTTAAAAGTTAAAAAATTTTAATTCACAAACCCCTGAATCACAAAGGCCGTTTAATTAGAATAGATAGTTCTTTTGAAAGCACTGAAAAAGAACTGTAGCGTAAAGAGCGAGGTATTGACTTGGGGGAGAACCCCCTCATATACGTAATAATTTCTGTTCGTTTTAAGTTCTAATGTTGCTTCTTACTTTCAGTTGAAAAAACTTGTTGTTTTTTATTTAATTTCTGATCGTTTTTTAGTTAATGCAGCTTTTATTTTGGCTCACCGTCATTGAATAAGTAAACAAAATTTGCATAAAAATTTTATTTTCTTTTGCTAAATGGCTGTCTCTAAATTTGGTTCTGACGTAATTTACAAATTAACTTACGTAACGAACTTCTATATTCGTATATTTTTCTTCTGGCAAAAAATACAAAGTTGCAGATCTTTGCAGATATGAGCTTGAAACCTATGTAATTGGGTTTTTTGATAGGCTGAATCTGACGGTGTGATTTTCATTAAAATTCTTTCACTTGTAGGGGATGTTTCCCCCCTCTTTAAAAAATCAGGTAAATTTTCTCAGGCTCGTAGCCTTTGATGAGTAATACTAAACTTAATAAAATTTATATATTTAGAATCAGCATTATAAGCCCATTCTTTTGATACATTTATTGACATCAAAATTCCGTTTTTAAAAGTTTCGATTACTATTGAGCCGTATCGCTTGTTTTTTTTATTGTTTTTTTTTATTACATATATGTTATTACGTATAAGAGGGGTTCTCCCCTTAGTTAATACCACGCTCTTTACGTTAAAAGTTAAAAAAATTTTAATTCACAAACCCCTGAATCACAAAGGCCGTTTAATTAGAATAGATAGTTCTTTTGAAAGCACTGAAAAAGAACTGTAGCGTAAAGAGCGAGGTATTGACTTGGGGGAGAACCCCCTCATATACGTAATAATTTCTGTTCGTTTTAAGTTCTAATGTTGCTTCTTACTTTCAGTTGAAAAAACTTTTTTTTAAATTTAATTTCTTATCGTTTTTTAAATAATGCTTGGAAATCCGGCGCCCCATTCATAGAAATGTCCCTTACCCCAAAGAAACATCCTCCACGGAAAGATTCTCCCGAGTAACCCCCTCCTCCAGCCCCCCCCACCATAAAAAAATCCTTCCTGAAAGTGTCTGTATACTTCCCAGTAACCAATACAATATGTAAGCAATGGGCAAAGTTCATAACTTGCAGCCCTTCTCCTGGGAACTGTGGGGGATTAAGTCATCCTAAAAGACGTATTTATTTGATTTTCGACTATGCTGAACAAAATGGCTATCTCAAAATTTTAATTGGGTGACTTTGAGTAAAATGAGCGTGGGAGGGGGCCTATTTGCCCTCCGTTTTTTTGTCACTCAAAAAGAGCACTAGAACTGTTAATTTCCGTTCCAATGAACCCTCCTACGATATTCTAGGACCACTGGGTCAATACGATTACCCCTGGAAAAAAAAACAAATAAACACGCATCCATGATCTTTCTTCTGGCAAAAAATGGAAAATTCCACACTTTTGTAGATAGGAGCTTGAAACCTCTACAGTAGGGTTTTCTGATACGCTGAATATGATGGTGTGATTTCATTAAGGTTCTATAACTGTTAGGGGGGTCTTTCCCCCTTTTTTCGAAAATCAGCCAAATTTTCTCAGGCGCGTAACTTTTGATGGGTAAGATTAAACTTGATGAAACTTATATTTTTGAAATCAGAATTAAAATCTGATTCTTTTGATGTATCTATTGGTATCAAAATCCGTTTTTTAGAGTTTCGGTTACCATTGAGCCGGGTCGCTCCTTACTTACAGTTTGTTACCACGAACTGTTTGATGAATCGTCCTTAATGAATTCAGACAAAAGATCGAGCTTTGCGCAAAGACCGGGGTTTTGACGACAGAGTAGCCTCCTCCTGCTATGAAAAATTCCTCCATAGAAAGTTCCTCCCTAGTAGAATTCTTTCGCCGGGAAATTACCCCCCTGAGAATTCCATCCTCGCTGCGAATTCCCCCCAGAAAATTTCTTGCTTACAATTCTGCCTGCAAAATACTCCTTAACATACTTTCGTTTGAAGAAGATTTGTTTTTATTTAATTTCAGATCTTTTTTAAGGTCATGGGGGAATCCCCCCTCTATGTGGAAAATATTTCCCGGAGATTCCCCCCCCCCCCTATTGGAAAGTTTCCCCATGGAGGACTTCTCCCGTGGAAAATCCTCCCCACGTAAAAATCCCCCAGAGAATTTCAATTCCGCTGAAAGTTTCCCCCGGACAATTCCCCCAAAGCATCTCCGCATGTAAAATGGGGTCGTCAACGAGAAATTAGACAAATAAAACGGATTTCGTATACGAATTCTTTCAAATTCCCACCTTGTAAAGTTTCCCCTGGAAAGTTCACCCCGGAAACTTCCATCTCAACGGTAAATTCTCTTCGTAGAAAATCCATCCCCAGAAAATCTCCTCTCCCCTGAAAATGTCAATGGGCCTATATTTCCTTATAACAAATACTAAATGTAAACAATAGGCAAGTTAAACAACGCAAATGTAAACAACTTGCGACCCTTCTCCGAGTGGTTCTAGGTAATCGTGCCATCTCCAAAGACATAGTTGTTCTACCTTCCAACTATACTGAAAAAATGGTTATCTCAGAGTTTTGATCAGACGTCTTTTGGGAAAAAGGGTGTGGGAGAGGGCTAGTTGCCATCCAGTTTTTTGGTCACTTAAAAATTGAACTAAAACTTTTAATTTCCGTTCGAATGATCCCCCTTGCGATATTCTAGGATCATTGGTTCGATATGACCACCCCTGGGAAAAAACTAACAAAAAAACCAAATAAACGCACATCCATGATCTTTCTTCTGGTAAAAATAAAAAAAAAAAAAAAAAAAAAAAAAAAAAAAAAAAAATACAAAGTCCACATTTTTTAGATAGGAGCTTGGAACCTGTACAGTAGGGTTCTCTGATACGCTGAATCTGATGGTGTGATTTTCATTAAGATTCTTGTTTTCACTTCTAGGGGTGGTTTACCCCCTTTTTTGAAAATCTGGCAAATTTTATCAGGCTCGTAGCCTTTGATGGGTAACTTCAAACTTAGTGAATATTATATATTTGGAATCATGGCTCACCTGATATCGCGTCACGAATATAAATTGTGCCTACTCTGTCCTTCAACTAAATTAAATTTGAAAATCTAGTTTCGTATAAAAATTAAAGAGCGAACTCAAAACTTAAAAACCCGTTTTCCGGGAGCGACCCGGCTCAATGGTAACCGACACTCTAGAAAACGAGTTTTTGATACCAATAGATACATCAAAAGAATCAAATTTCAATGCTGATTTTAAATATATAACTTTCATCAAGTTTAGTGCTACCCATCAAAAGTTACGCGCCTGAGAAAATTTGGCTCATTTAAAAAAAGGGGGAAAGACCCCCTATAAAGTTATAGAACCTTAATGAAAATCACACCATCATATTCAGCGTATCAGAGAACCCTACTGTAGAGGTTTCAAGCTCCTATCTACAAAAATGTGGAATTTTGCATTTTTTGCCAGAAGAAAGATCACGGATGCGTGTTTATTTGTTTTTTTTTTTTTTGTTTTTTTTTTCCAGGGGTGATCGTATCGACCCAGTGGTCCTAGAATATCGTGGGAGGGCTCATTGGAACGGAAATTAAAAGTTCTAGTGCCCTTTTTAAGTGACCAAAAAAATGGAGGGCAACTAGGCCCCCTCCCGCGCTCATTTTTTTCCCAAAGTCACCCGATCAAATTTTGAGATGGCCATTTTGTCCAGCATGGTCGAAAATATGGTAACTATGTCTTTTAGGATGACTTAATCCCCCGAAGTCCCCGGGGGGAGGGCTAAAAGTTATGAACTTTACCCAATGTTAACATACGTTTTCAGGAGGGTTTTTTTCTGATATTGGGGGGGGGGGGGGTTGGGGGTTATGTTGGAGGATCTGTCCATGAAGGAAGTTTTCATGGGGGAAGGGAAATTGCCATGAAGGGGGCGCCGGACTTGCCAGCATTATTTATTGGTTATTGGGAAGTATACAGACATTTTCAGGAAGGATTTTTTTTTCTGGAGGGTGGGGCTGGAGGAGGGGGTTACTCGGGAGAATCTTTCCGTGGAGGATGTTTCTCTGGCGTAGGGACATTTCTATGAAGGTGGCGCCGGATTTCCAAGCATTATTTAAAAAACGATAAGAAATTTAATAAAAAAAAAAAAAAAAAAGTCTTTTTCAACTGAAAATAAGAAGCAATATTAGAACTTAAAACGAACAGAAATTATAACGTATATGAGGGGGTTCTCCCCCAAGTCAATACCTCGCTCTTTACGCTACAGTTTTTTTTAGTGCTTTCAAAAGAGCTATCTATTCTAACTAAACGGCCTTTGTGATTCAGGGGTTTGTGAATTAAATTTTTTTAACTTTTAACGTAAAGAGCGTGGTATTGACTAAGGGGAGAACCCCCTCATATACGTAATAACATATACGTAATAATATAAAAACAATAAAAAAACAAGCGATGCGGCTCAATAGTGATCGAAACTTTTAAAAACGGAATTTTGATGTCAATAAATGTATCAAAAGAATGGGTTTATAATGCTGATTCTAAATATATAAATTTTATTAAGTTTAGTATTACTCATCAAAGGCTACGAGCCTGATAAAATTTACCCGATTTTTTAAAGAGGGGGGAAACATCTCCTACAAGTGAAAGAATTTTAATGAAAATCACTGTCAGATTCAGCGTATCAGAAAACTCTATTACATAGGTTTCAAGCTCATATCTGCAAAAATCTGCAACTTTGCATTTTTTGCCAGAAGAAAAATATACGAATATAAAAGTTAGTTACGTAAGTTAATTTGTAAATTACGTCATAACCAAATTTAGACATCCATTTAGAAAAAGAAAAGTAAAATTTTTATGCAAATTGTGTTTACTTATTCAATCACGGTGAGCCAAAATAAAAGCTGCATTAACTAAAAAACGATCAGAAATTAAATAAAAAAAACAAGTTTTTGAAACTGAAAGTAAGGAGCGACATTAAAACTTAAAACGAACAGAAATTATTCCGTATATGAAAGGGGCTGTCCCCTCCTCAACGCCTCGCTCTTTACGCTAAAGTTTGACTCTGTCTCATAACTTTATTTTTTAAAACAATAAAAAACTTTAGCGTAAAGAGCGAAGCGTTGAGGAGGGGACAGCCCCTTTCATATACGGAATAATTTCTGTTCGTTTTAAGTTTTAATGTCGCTCCTTACTTTCAGTTTAAAAAATTTGTTTTTTTTTATTTAACTGTATGAAGGATCCAACCTAAAATAAGCAGAATTGTCTATGAATAAAGAAGAGAAACTTAGAGCGAACATAAATGAAAATGAGCAATGAAGCCTAATTTAAAACTAATGTAAATTAGTATCTCATTCTCCCCGAAATGTTTTCGTTTTAAATTTGGCTTAGTTATTCATTTTAATGAATGTTCCTTTAGAGTTATTTTGTTATTAGTAATTCCCTCTTGTTTTCGGTTTGACACTAACAACCTCGGAAACACTTGATTACCGATTTTGTTAGAAATCCAACGTCATTTTATAAAATTTATGCTCATTGTATTTTGGTTTGGGACTTTTCACGGATTTTTTGAATTTTTCACGCAGTAATATTTACTTAGGAAAGTTCTGAGTCTCCCAGCTTTTTTATTTATTTATTTATATATATATATATTTTTTTTTTTGCTATTTGTATAGACTGGGTGGCTGGTATGAATTGGGGATAAACAGATTTGATTGTAAATTTAGAGTTGTAGTGTTATTTTATAGACACAGAGTGATTGGAGGGCAAAGAGTCCCCTCTGTCGTACCAGTTGACGCTAAAGTTTGACTATTAGTCACAACTCTGCTTTCCAAGTAATAAAAAACTTTAGCGTAAAGAGCGAGGTGTTGAGGAGGGGACATCACCTTTCATAAACGGAATGATTTATCTTTGTTTTAAGTTTTAATGAAGCTCCTTACTTCCTGTTGAAAAAATTTGATTTATTTTTAATGTTTAGTTTCCGATCGTTTTAAAAATAATGCCAGGATATCCGTGAGACACCAAATGGTGGACACGATTTTTGAAGACCGCATGGCAAAACTAACCCTCAAGAATTAATAAAAAATTATTTTTCAATGTGTTGATAATGTAAATTAACTTTTTGTTCTTGAATTTTTTCTATTTCACACTTGAAACACTTGATTACATACTTTGTTAGAAATCCAACGTTATTTTATAAAATTTATGCTCATTGTATTTTGGTTTGGGACTTTTCACGGATTTATTGGATTTTTCACCCAGTAATATTTACTTAGGAAAATTCTGAGTCTCCCGGCTTTTTTTTTTTTTTTTGGCTACTTGTAGAGACTGGATGGCTGGTATGAATTGGGAATAAACAGATTTGATTATAAATTGGAGGACACCGAGTGATTGGAGGGCAAAGAGTCCCCTCTGTCGTATCAGTTGACGCTAAAGTTTGACTCTTTGTCAGAACTCTGCTTTCTAAGTAATGAAAAACTTTAGCGTAAAGAGCGAGGTGTTGAGGAGGGTACAGCACCTTTCATATACGGAATGGTTTCTGTTTGTTTTAAGTTTTAATGCAGCTCCTTACTTTCAGTTGAAAAAACTTGTTTTATTTTTAAAATTTAGTTTCCGATCGTTTTACAAATAATGCCGGAATATCCATGAGACACAAAATGGTGTACACGATTTTTGAAGACTGCATGGCAAAACTAACCCATCAAGAATTAATAAATAAATTATTTTTCAATGTGTTGATGATGTAAATTAACTTTTTGTTCTTGAATTTGTTCTATTTCCTGTGCACCTTTCGTTGTTTTTCTTCCTTTTTTTTTTACAATGAAGGATTGTAATACTTTATTATGTGAGATATTTTTTTCATCATATGTTGATTGTTTGATTACATAAACTGCTTTTAAAATATTCAAACATGACGGTGAATTTTCTGAAGCTGGCATCATGACATAGCTGAAAATTGGTCAAGGTTAAACTAACTAAATAAATTTTGGGAAAAAATCTTTAACTTCCACTATAATTTACCCCCAGTCCCCTTAGGTCCCATGCATTTTGCCATGTGTCACTCTTGTTTTCACTGTGAATACATAAATTGAATCAATGATGACACAATAAAGAAACAAAGAAACACAAGAAATATATAAGTTGGGGTAAAGTATAGAAGAAGTTCCTTCAATATTTTTTTTTTTTTTTTTTTTTTTTTTTATTATTCCAATATTCACGGCGCCAGGTACTTCAAAGTATCTGATATGCCGCTATTCATTTACCTCGTTCAATAGCCTCGAGGTTTTAAATGTCTATTGAACCTTATTTTGAAGGTGTCAACAGAGGGATTTGCAGGGATAATATCCCCAGGAAGATCGTTCCAGATAGAAGTGCAACGCCGGATGAAGCTGTTCCTCAAGTACTCGGTTTTCGTCGTAACCTCCTTTAGATAATTGGTCCGAGCTGTGTGCCTTCGTGTCTGCCTTGTCGGCTGGACAAAGGGGGGCACAATTCGAGAGAGCTCGTCTGAGGGAGGCGAATTCATGTACTTGTAGAAAACAGCCATCGACGCTACATCAAACCTTTCATTTAGAGGCTGGAGCGATTCTTGTGTAGAGGCACTGCCCGCCCTATTTGCCCTATTCTGGATCTTCTGAAGTGGTGCCAACAGCGTTTTCGGAGCACCAGCATATAGCGGGCATCCATATTCAGCTATGGGTCTGATGCAAGACTTGTAGAGTGGGATGATCGAGCTTGATGGAAGAAGGTTTTTGCAGCGAAGATTAACTCCCAGCTTTCTTGCGCAGGAGGTTCTCACCCGATCAAGGTGGTTGTTCCAAGAGAGATCGGTGGAGAAATGAATCCCCAGTAGACGAAGCTCGTCGACTCTCTTTATAGCTTCATTTTTGAAGATGAAACTATGGTGTTCACGTGGCACCTTTGATCGGGTAATTAGAAGCTCCTTTGTTTTCGATGTATTGAAGTTGATCATCCATGCATCAGACCACTTTTCAATTTTCAAAAGATCCATCTGTAGGGAAAGGGAGGCTTGTGTTGGGTCTTCGTGTTTAGGGACGGCTGAGTGTGTCGTGGTATCGTCGGCAAAGTGATGCAGAGGGTTTGCGAGGTTGTCTCCCATGTCGTTTATGTAGATAATGAAAAGCGTAGGTCCCAAGACACTGCCCTGGGGTACCCCTGCTTTCACTGGATATTCGCGGGAAATAAACCCGTTGAGAACAACCCGCAGTGAACGATCGGAAAGAAAGCTCTCAATCACTTTTAACAGACATCCACGAACACCATACACTTAGAGTTTCTTTAGCAGGCCACGGTGCCATACTCTGTCAAAAGCTTTCGCAATGTCGAAGGATAATAGCCTGATGTCGTGGCCCATTGCCAGAAGTTCTATCCACTCCTGATACTGGGCCACTA
The DNA here is from genome assembly GCA_027921565.1 of Artemia sinica. Lineage (NCBI taxonomy): Eukaryota > Metazoa > Arthropoda > Branchiopoda > Anostraca > Artemiidae > Artemia > Artemia sinica. The sequence continues at coordinate 31,958,343 of CM051260.1, read as the reverse complement.
GGCAGTCTAATGTTGAGCGTTTCCGGCGGAATCCATATTGGCGATAGCCTAGAAGGTCATTTGATTCCAGGTACTGATGAAGTGTTTTATTGGAGACGTTTTCGTAGACTTTGCCAACACAGGAGAGAAGGCTAATAGGCCTGTAGGAGCTCACGCTCGTTGGATCGCCTTCTGGCTTTAGAGTAGGTATAACATGGGCGGACTTCCATGTTCGTGGGAAGGTTCCGGAGCGAAAGCACAGCCGGAAAAGCAATGACAATGGTCCAGCTAGTTCGGCACTGCAGGACTTGAGGACAACATTTGGTATGTTATCAGGACCCGTGGCTTTGGTCACATCAAGATGCTGCAGAATGCGAAGGATCTTGGGAGTAGAAAAATTCACGCGTTCCAGGACAGTCTCGGTTCGGTCGGAGAAATTTGGTACTTCTCTACCGTCGTCGCCCAGATTCGAGAATTCGGCAAAAGCCTTAGCAAGAGCTTCAGCCTTTGCCTGTGGATCTTGTACCACTGTCCCGTTAGTCTGGAGAGAAGGAATTGCGGCCCCCTTGGACGACGGTAAAGCCTCTTTGACAATTCTCCACCAACTCTTTGCCGAAGCAAGTTGAAGCTTGCTGGCGAAATTATCCTTATACTGGAACCGGGACTGCCGAATCACTCGAACTGCATCTTTGCGCGCATTTATGAATGCAATTCTGTCCTCTTCGCTCTTCGAAAGTAGCCATCGCTTGTGTGCCTTTTGCTTTGCTCGGATTGTCTTCTTACACTGGGCGTTGAACCAAGGTTTGTCCTTGCTGAACACCTGGATCCGCTTTGAAGGGATATGCTTTTCGACAGAGTCAACTATGGCCTGCTGGCACTTTTCTGCAGCTTTCTCTGGGCCTTCCAGGAGGAAGGCTCTCCACTGCTGAGAAAAAAGAGTGTTTCTCAAATTGTCCCAATCACCTCTTTTGTATAGCCAGATTGTTTGCTCATGCTTTACTGGAGGCGGAATACGTAGGTTTCCACGTGCAACGACGGCAACGTGGTCACTGGTGAAAGAATGAGCGTCTACCTTAAAGGAGTCACGGTGATCTGTAAGGAAGAGGTCAAGACGAGATGATCCGTTTGGGCCGTGATACGTGTCGAAATCGACAAGTTGTTCCAGCCCGTAAGAGAGAGATAGATCATACAAGTCCGACCCTTCCTTATCAGTATTTTTGCTGCGAAGCCACACGCTATGATGGACGTTGAAGTCTCCATGGAGGATAATGGCAGACTTAGCGTACTTGCCCCGAATATATTCGAGGGAGGCTTCAAGGTAGCTGGTAATCTGGTAAGTTGGAGGGTTATATACGGTACCGGCAATCACGGATTTATTTGGGAGGGTCACCCTAACCCACAGAGCTTCTTCGCCTGCTGAATCTGGTATGTTCAGGCATGAATAAGGTATATGTCTCTGTAGATAAACAGCGACACCTCCTCCTCCGTATTTAGCACCGTCAGTACGCTCTCGATCCCGCCTGAGGAGCGTGTATCCCTGCATGGCAACCTCACTGCTCTTTATTTCGTGGTTTAGATTGGTCTCAGTGATGCACAAGATAGAGGGCTTGACCGAGTTCACTAAATGTAGGAACTGGTCAAACTTAGATCTGAGACCTCGTACATTGCAGTGGGCTACCGTAAACAGGTCCGTTTGGATGGTCGGTGGACGTGCTACAGGTCGTCGTCGAAATGGCTGTTTGGTCCGAGGCTTTTTGTTGTTAATCATAACCAGGTAAAAGAAGCTTTGCCGGGTGGTTAGCCCGACAAAGCCCATAAATCCATTGCCATGCATCATTAGACGGGGAACGGTGCCACCTGCCAACGCACCTCATTACCGCATCTTCAACATGGAGGTGGTACCCCATAATGGGTTAGGATTCGGCACAAGTGCCTCCCACCTTGCAATATAAAATGTCTTTTTCTCAATAGCCCCAATTCTTGGCTAATACCATTGGTTTTCAGCCAAGCGGATTGGTGCGCTGGATTTTCGATCCTTTGTCCGAGAGGACAAGGGTTCGAATTCTAGTGTACCCAATTGTTTGGGAAGGGGGTCAGTGGCGTGACTCTGTAAGCTCAACCAGAGTCGACCCAGCTTTAAATGGGTACCTGGACAAATCTTGGGAAGGTAAACAGGAAGGGTAAGTGATAGCAGAGGATGGTTGGCCCTCAACCCCCCATTGCACTTCCTGGCTAAAGGGCCAAGAAACGGAGATCAGCACCGCCGGTAGGGACTGTAAAGTCCAATGCCGGACCTTTAATGTTATTGGACCTTTGAACTATGCTAAACAAAATGGTTCCCTTGAACGAATTGTAAGTTCGTGGCCCAGTCCTTCTCCTTTGACAAGGCTTGGGGGTGGTTGATAAGAGGTGCAATATGTGCAGCCACATCTGGCGAAATAATGCCATGAAAATATAGTCTTTTCTCAATTTCAAACATTTTCCCTGGGAAACTGTTCTAGTACGTAACTTAGTAAAGCAATAAATAATGAAAATATAATTAATTTTTTTTTTCAACTTGGAAATTTTATTAGACGAAGGGAAATCGCGGTCAAAGCAAATTCCGTGAGCTTTTTCCTATTGTCGGATGCTTTGAAAAGAAAATATCGAGGTTGCTTTGCCAGAAGATAGCAATCCGATTCATTCACATACCTATCCTCATCGCCTTAACTATGAGGCTTGAGCTGGATCAATCCGATTCAAAAGTCATCCGATTCAGGCGCAGCAACAATATTTTGCTTATCCTCCTAAATAGGTAGGTAAGTTAAGATAATGAAGCGTTACCATTTGTGTAGCCTATTAGCCATTTCTATTATAAGGGGCTAGCAGTCCAGAAACGGCTTTGCATATTAACTTGAATAACTCCATAAGCCCTCGCCTATACATGCTGCGAAAGTGCATCTCGAAGAATCGAAATTAAAGGGACACTATGTCTAAGAAAAGGCCAAGAAAAACAAACAACATTTGAAATTACTCTAGGTACTTTCCAGAACTCAGAAACGGCTTTGCATAGCAACTTGAACAAGTCCACTAGCCCTCGCCTATTCATGCGGTGAATGTGCGTCCCAAATAATCGAAATTAAAGAGACATTATGTCTAAGAAAAGACCAAGACAAACAAATAACATTTGAAAGATCTAGGTGCTTTCCGGAACTAAATTATCATTAGTAACCATTACTTATTTTTTGCTAGAAAATTTTAAACAAGTTTTGTTATTTCTTTTCTATGAATGATCATAATGACCTATTAAAATATCGTATTAGTTATTTAACTTTTTTTGTTTAATCCTTTTTCTGTTATTACCATTATCTGATAATGGTATGAAACAAAAGATTGTGTCACTTATTAGGTCATAATCAGAGTCGACGAGTTAGCGTTGATTGCAAGTATTATTTATCCCCCCCCCCCTGCCTCCATACCACTTTGTACAGAAAGAGTGGTAGCATAAAATTTAAAGGGTACTCATTCGATTTATATAGTCCTAATGCTAGTTTTAAGACCCGAAAGTGATATTAAGGATGCTGGCTTTTTTTTATTTCCAGGGTCCCTCTGACCTTCACCGGCATCAGATCCAGGTTTTTGTTTGTAACGTTTTCCTCAGGATTGTCCAATTAACATGATACTGGCGATGACATGGCTCATGCATCCTCAGTGGTACGGTTCCCGAACTATGCAAATTGACCTTTGTTCACAGATAGGTTTCCAATATGCAGCTCAATAGTAACCAAAACTTTTAAAAATAGTTTTGTAACAATAGATACATCAAAATAATAGAATTTATACGTTGATTCCAAATTTATAAGGTTCATTCAGCTTAATAGCACCCATTAAAAGTTACGAGCCTGGGAAAATATGCCCAATTTTTGAAAAGACGGGAAACAGCACAAAAACTTAAAGTGATATTAATGAAATTCACACTATCAGATTCAGCATATCAGAGAACCCTATTGTAGAGGTTTCAAGCTCCTATGTGCAAAAGGTGGAATTTTGCATTTTTTGCCAGAAGAAAGATCACGGATGCATCTTGGTTTGCTTGTTGTTTGTTGTTGTTTTTTTTTTTTTTTTTTTTTTTTGCTTTTCCCAGGGTAATCGCATGGAACCAGTAATCCTAGAAGGTCAGTGGAGGGAGCATTTGATCCGAAATCAAAAGTTCTGGTGCCCTTTTTAAGTAACCAAAAATATCGGAAGGGCCATGCCTCTTTTTACCAAAGTCATCCGGTAAAATTGTGAAATAGCCGTCTGATTCAGCATAGTTCAAAGGTCTGATAACTATGCCTATGGAGATGAAATGGCACCCATAGTCCCAGCCAGAGTCCTTGGAGAAATGGATGTATGTTACGCAATTTGGGCATTGTTCACATACAGTGTTTGTTATTGAGAGATATACGGAATTTTTAAGGGGGGATATTCTACGGGGAAAGTTTTTCGTGGAGAGAAAAGTTTCTGGGGGAACTTTCCATGACAAATTTTAAACGGGGGGGAGGGGATTTTCGAGCAATATTTGAAAATTCGTCATATATTTAAAAAAAACTGAAAGTAAGGAGCAACATTAAAAGTAGGAAAGATCAGAAAGTATTCGATATATGAAAATCCCCACCCCACCCCCCAAAAAAAGAATAAAAAATATTGCGTCAGTGTTGCTTCTGCATTAAATGTCTTTATATTTTTTCGTGACGCAGAGGGCGAAAGCTGAGGATCTTCTTTTTTATAACAACAACAGTAATCTTACAGCAACAGCATAGCAAAACAAATTTGAGTAGCCTATTATTTTGTTTTGCTCATTTGTAATTGTTTCAGCACTCTGGAACTTTATCCTGCTTTTAAACATTTTTAACTGGCGTTTTTGTATTGTTAAGTCACTTTTCTGTGTCCATAACTTCTGTCGAACACAACGTCAGTGTTTTGTTGCCAGTGAGCTAGTGACAGTTTGATTTAGTGTTCTTATCCCTGATTTTCAAAGGAGGGGGAGGGGGTAATTTCCAGGTCCCTTTTTAAAAAACGGTCAGAAATTAAATAAGGAAAACAAGTTTTTTCAACTGAAGCTAAGGAGCAACGTTAAAACTTAAATGGAACAGAAATTTATTCTGTATATAAGGGAAGCTGCCCTCTCTTCAGTACCTCGCTCTTTACGCAAAAAGTTTGACTTTTTGTCCCAATTCTTTCAGAACAGCTCCTGAAACACAAGGACTGTTTAATTAGAACCAGAAGCTTTTTTAAAAGTAATGAAAAACTTCAGCGTAAAATGTGGGGTATTGATGAGAGGGTAGCCCCTCCCCCCCCCATCAAAATTGTTCTCTATGACACTTTAATGATTATATTCAAAGAAACCGTCATTAGAAATGAAAGTTATTTTGTAAAAATACAATAACTCAGTTCTGTTGAAAGGAAATAAAGCGGAACTCTGAATGAACTATACTTGCTTTTTTTGAAACATATTAACAGTTGCAACAAAAAAAACATGATTTTATTATCCCCATAGACTCTTTATCTCCAAAGATTGATTTTCAATGGTTTAATCCCCATAGAAGTCCCAACAATTTTCAGATTCTCAATTAGTATAATTAAAAATCCTCCTCGATACTCACCCTGAATTTTATAATAAAGCATTACTTGAAAAATATTGCACAAAACTATTGCTGATTTGTCATTTTTCTGAATATCTTGCCGAATCGGATTTATATTACCAGTGAAATTCCAAAAGAAAAAAAATTGCTATAGACTGGAAATAAAACCGAAAGCGAAAAAAAAAATCAAATCGAATTTGAAATTAGCAAATATTAAAAGAAACAATATTATTGCACATATTTTATCTAAGAAATCATTATTTTCTTTCCTTTAAACGTGGTTAACATTGTGATTTTTAAGTTTTTGGTTTATGTTATGATAAATAAAAAGTACTCTTCGAAGTACATAAACTTTACTTAGATATTAGTTTTTATGTTCTTGAATTAAATAAAAGTAAAAGAATTAGTAGTGATGAATTAAGAATTACTTTAAAAGAACTAAATTGAAAGTCAGAAATATATTTTGCTTAGAAATTCTTTTTTTTTCCTGTAAATTTAATCAGTATTTTGGTTTTCTTCTTTCTTATTTAATCTTGCGATAACAAAAAGCGTTCAAAATGAATTTAGTTATTTGCAATAGATGGGTAGCAGCAACTAAAAAAAAAGAGAAAAAATACGTAGTTTTGGAAGTTTAAACGGTATTCGAGTTCTTAGTAGGCCTATTGCAATGAAATAAGGGACATACTGATCAAAATATAGTAGCTATCAGTGAAGTGTGAATAACGCTCGTGTCTTCCTTGGAGCTTACGGAGGGGGATATAGAGAGAGAGAAAATTCATTTTTATTAAATATCAATATTCACAAAAAAAAACATATCAAACAGACCTACCACGTGAAAATCTATACAGATTTGTTTGTGGCAGGACTCACTATTTTACTCACTCATGTATATATTGAAAAAAAAACTTATATGATATACAATTTGGATATACAATTGTTATATCCACTAAACTTTTTTAAACTGGACTTGATTATATATTTAAAATTCTATTAGTTCAGGTTGAATGTGTTATTTTAAACTTTGCCTTGATTATTCATTTTTTTTTTTATTTTTTCATCTTTTTTTTTGTTCATTTTGTTTTCAGTCCTTTGCAAGTTTGACTCGTTATCAGCTTTACTTGTGCTCTATTTAAGGTTTTAATATCGCTATTGTTTTCTTTAAAGGTGGTTTTCTTGGACAATGGTTTTCAAGTTAACAAGTCAAAACGGCTAGGGTTTTACTTCCTTCTGGACTTATAACACTAAGTGTGTTTTTTTTTTTTGTTTTTTTTTATTCTTAGGTCTTTGATTTTTTGGATTGGACATTTCTTCTGATTTTGTCTGAAAAATCAGGTCATATTACATCTTTTAGCAAGGTTTTGGTGTCTTCATCCTTCTGCATTCTGCCGTCGCCTGGGGAGGAAGTGTCAAAAACCTTTAACCGGAGATTTTTCAGGTGCTCCATCCTTTTAAGAATTTGAAAACCCGAGAAAATCGTTTTTTGCCCCAATATCACTGATGTATCTCTTTTTTTTCATTATAATCTGAAGAAAATATTTATTGCAATCCACATATTAAATACAAAAGCTTAAATCTTTCACGTGTTTTGAAAACAAATTTGTTTACTTGATCATTTTTAATTTCCACAAAATGTCATTGAAAAAAGTATATCGTAAGACAGTACATTTCAAGAGGAATACTAATTAAAGATTACGATTGAACTCAGAATACAAAGTTATCAGCTGTATTTACAGAAAAAAGAAAATGCTCATTCGTCCTGCTTTTCTGTTGCAACAATCCATGATGTAATATGACAGAGTATTCCTTTACTATTTAGAACTCTTTGAAGTATTAGTGTCTTATATTTGAGGAGTAATTGTGGGGTAGGGAGTGCTAGGGCTGTGGTACTAGCGGTCCGTAACAATATTTTCTGATAAAAGATATCATTTTCAGATTTCAGCACCAATTGTTGGGCAACTGTTTATATAGTATAAAGGATATGTGCTTTTCCACCTCGAAGATCTTATTTATTTATTTTATTCAATACAGGAGAAAGCCATAGGCTTGTCGTAATATAAAAAGGCACAAGTCACGGTCTCGCTGATAACTTTCTGTATTTGATTCATTAGTTTAGGAGCATTATTGCCTACGTCGTGATTCGGCCTGAGTGATTGAGTGATTTGAAATGAAGGGAAGATCATATCCTAGTTACGTTTCTGCACCAGAGAATAATTGTTTCTACTGGAAAAAGATTTTCTTGTTCATCTGTTACAAATCTGGAAATGAGTAGACTTTTGCCAAGCCGAAAATTTGGGAGTGACATTTAAAAAAAAATTGGAACAGAAAATTTTTCAAAAGTAACATAGTCAATAATATATTTTGATGTTTTAATGCTGGTCAGTTGAGGAATTGTAGCCATCATAAATCGGTAAAAACCCTATAGCTGCCAAATCCATCATAAATGAGGATTTGCGGTCGATTTTTGGAAGAAATCTGATAAATCCTAATGGCACCACTGCTTGGAAACTCGCGCCAATTGTAAAACCTGCCCCGTGTTCAACAGAGCTTATTGCGATTAATTGCAATAACTTGCTGAATGAGTGTGATTATTTTGTCTATTGAACATGGTTTTAACATCAAACTGAATTTCCTACAAAAAAGTCTTGCAAACCCAAAGAACCTTGGAAACTAACCAAAAATATCTTTAGCGTATATAAATATCCACAGATACGAATTGCTGCTTATTGAGCTGTGAGAAAATAGTTAAAATAAGATAGCCAAAATAGTTAATAGCTAAAATAGTTAAAATAAGAAAATAGTTAAATAGAAATGGCTTCAATAAGTGCTTTTGAATGCAACTCAATAATTGGAATACGCTTGTTGAACGCGGGGTGGGTTCATCAGTAATAGTTCACAATGACTGCTTGCACCTTATTGGCGAATAAGTAATGTTACCAAACAGGAAATTAACTGACACTAAGAATCAACAATCAAAACCAGAACGAACAGAAATAATTCCATGCGTAAGAGGCTCTGCCCACTCCTCTACCCCTCGCTCTTCTTGCTAAAGTTTTTTTGTGCTTTAAAAAAACTTCCTATTCCAGTTACTATTGGCCCAAGTCGCTCCTTTTTACGGTTCGTTACCACGAGCTGTTTGCTAGTGGAAAAATAAAGTGGTAGCCTTTAGTCTGAATTGTTGTCTAGACTTTTTTTTCAATTTCAATCGCTTGGCATTAAAGCAATCGGACTTATTGTTTTCTAAAAACTAAGCTTTCTTGAGTTTTTTTTTATAGTTAAAATCGTGTCTTAAAGTTCATTGATGTCAGGAACAGTTGAAGACTATTGAGAGCTTTATAAAGTGTTCTTTTATTTCAGCAGGCCACTTAAGGATTTTCCTGTTTCTATTCGCGTTTTGTCTGCGTTGGTTTTGTGTTTCAGAATTCTACAAATATAGGGCCAGCTACAAATATCACGAGCCAGTTTGTTTGAAACAGTTTTTCTAAAATATGTTGCGTAAACCGTAAAGTAGTAATTTTTGTTCGTTTTTAGTTTCAACTTTGCTCTTTACTTTCATCAAAAAATTTTTTTAATTATAAGAATTCCAGAACCAATATTTTCTCCAAAACACTGATCGAATCGAAAAAAAAGTTCGTTCATTTCCATGTGCTAAGTTTTTATTAAAAAACTCGAACAATTGTTTTTTTATAATATAAAAAGGTAATGCGAAACAGCGAAAGAATCCTTTTCTCCTTTATTTATTCGGAAATAATCAGTTAAAATTACGATGATTAGCCTGTTCGAGGACAAAAACATGCAATTTTCAAAGAACTTCTCCAGTAAATTTGAAAATATGACTAGAACATTTTCCCAATTTTCACATTTTATGCAATTATTTATTGACGTTTTTTTTTCGAAAGTTGTTTGTTATTGATTAAAAAAGAGTTTCTTTTCGGTAGTTTTTTTCTCACTCGTTAATTTGCACTAGATAATAGTTTTCCTCTGTCCCTCTGGCGATTGTTGGAAGCTTGATTCTGTGACATTTATTAATTGACATGTTTGTAAAGACGGGCTTAGTGTGCTTAGTTTTTGTCGAGCTTCATTGGAATATTTGATTTTTCTCTAACTTCATTGTACTATCCTGTGATGAATGAAAAAGCGGTGTTTTTTTAATGAAAGTTTAAGAGCGACATTTTAATCTAAAATGAAAATAAATATCGTATATAACGGGAGCCTTTCTTATACTTATTGAGAGCGTAAGCAGTATCTATAATATGTTAAAATTGAACGTAAAGAGCAGGGGACCTAATGGGTAGAGTGGAAACATTTTTTTTTTATTTTTAAAAGCCTTTTTCGTACTTAATCTGCCCGGGAAAAGGACTAGTGTCATCTCAGTTACTTCACTAATACCACCTGCATTACAATGCCTTTTTGATGTTTTGCTGGACCGGATTTTTCTGCTATAAAACATTCATGTGAACGAAAGGAATTATGGAAAGTATAAGGCCCTTGACTGGGACTGCAGGTGTCACGCCATTCCCGTAATTTTATTTGACCTTAGGCTGTTTTGAGGGAAATGATCATTTGGGAATTGTTATTCGATGCCATGGGACTTACGGGATGTTTAGGGCGAAAAGGCAAGAAAGAGGGGGTGGTTCCCCTTAAAACACTTTTGGTCCTTAAACAGGACAGTAGAATTTTCAATTTACAACCGAATGAGCTCTTCCCTTTGTTTCTACGACCATCCCTGCCATGCAAAGCGTCCTGGGAAAATAAACAACAAATTAGCCTAATACATGGAAGACCATTCCCTTTTTACTGAGGCAATGTTAGTGGTTTGATGCATAGGGGGCTGTAGCCGTGGAATCATATTCTAATATGAATTTTATTTGTTTCAACTGAAACGAACCAGTTCAACAGTTAAAGTTGGGGTATTGGGTTTCCTTGCTTGATCGGACCTATGTGATCCGATCGGATGCGGTAAAAGCTACATTCTTTTCATCACCATACACAAGGCTACGCCTTTGAGGCTGCAGTTAAATTTGGCAGGGATTACTTAAATTATTATTAAAACCATAAATTAATATATTGCCAAAAACTCGTATGTTAGTGAGAAAAATAAGTCAATAACTTTGAACTGTGTCTGGAATGAGTGATTTTTAATTAGTAAGGTAAAATAAATTTTAACATCATTAACAATTTTTCTGCTACTAGTTAGATAGAAGTCCGTATATAACGTAATACGAAGTCGTGTCCGGGCAGGGTAATCCCCACTGAGCCATAGGTTTGTGACTAATGAAATATGTCGATAAAACATTTGCAAGTATAAATTAACTTATTTTCTAATTCTACCGTATTCCTATAAAATGTAGTTGGAAAATATATGACATATTCTGGAGGAGAAGAGGTTCAGTAGCAGCAATTTGGCACCTAGAAAGTGTATACACTGTCTTAATTAAAATGCTGTGCAAATTGTATAACCAGCAATTTCTCATTGGTATAATTAGCTAATTCTACATCTTTTTATACCAAATTAATCTTTTATTCTTTCACGAAGGAAAATGAGGCTGCGCTTTCATACTGATTGATTTTCTAACCTAACTTTTGTATTATAAACCAAATTCGGGTACATTAGCATATTATCAAAACACAAGAATAACCGAAATGTATAAGATTATTTGAGTATTTCTCCATAAATAAATTGCAACAACCAAGAACCATAACCAAAATAACATTCTCGTAGTTTGCATTATTGGTCCGTTTCAATATTTGGGCTATGGGCGCTATACGGTTTGACAAATTTGAATAATGGGCTTAGTAGGTTTTGCTATACTTTCCCGCCTCATCCTAATCTTTAAATCTCAACAGTTTCTTACATAAAAGTCTTCTCTAGATCTGATAATTAAAAAGCACTTCCTTTGAATAATAGGGGGCCCAAGTTCATCGAATTCATTTCTAGTGATCAAAATTTCCTGAATAAATTCCAAGCTAGATAGAATAGAGCCCCCGGCCGAACCAGAATATTTTCTCTCTTCTTGACAATTCGATATTTGATTTGATGTGCTGGCTTCTGGAAATTGTTCTTTTTTAGCAAGTTACAAAACTTTTCCGTTATACATTTTTCTTCTGTTTTGAATGTGAAGTTGTAGGAAACCAAGTTTTCAAAAGTTTAAGCGGTTATACTAGGCTTTAATACAACGTCCGTAATTCCCTGTTGCACTTGGGATAAAAGTTTAAGCCGTTTTCTTGCAGAATTTTGCTTTGTCAGCAACAACTTTTCATTAAAAGAAGAAAATAATACCATCAAAGAAAAAAGAAGATTAAGCAATACAGAAGAATTTTTGTTTTCGATTTTTCCTTAGATACATTTATATCTGAACAATTTGCAAATTTTTACTTTTGTTATTCACGTTTCCCCTCGCACTGAATCAAATTCCTGTGTACAGGTTTGGTTGGAAAATAACAATTAATTTATGAGAATGATTATATTTCTTCCAGTGTAGTCAAGCTATCAAGCGTCCAGTCGAGTGGTTATCGCGCTAGACTTAAAATCCTGAGGACAGGGGCTCGAGGTTCCTAGGGGTTCGAGGCTGGTTATTTTGGTTTAGAACGGGGGTCAATGGTGTGACTATCAGCCAAAGTCGACCTGGCTCTAAATGGGTACCTGGAGAAATCTAGGGGAAAAATACGGGAAGCGTCGGATGATTTACTGCCAACCGCGCATTGCACTCCCGTCCGAAGACAGAAAATCAGAAGATCGGTACCTGTACTGCGCAGACCGTTGGTCAGCATGCGAAAAAGTTTAATTTTATAGTCAAGCTACTTTTTTTCAGTTTTGTTTTAGGATTAAGGCTGAGGCTGTTAAAAATTTTGCAAGTCCGGTATGTTTTTGTTCTATTCATATAGATAATGTCTCCGTGTGTGTGTGTGAATAGCATTGTTTGTATGTATATGTGGCGCACTTCAGTCCCCCTTCCTCTCTTGAATAGCCTTTTGCGTGTGTGTTTGTGCGTGTCAGGGAGGTGAAACTGCTCGAGAGAAGCGACTGCCAAAAGCCCAAACTGCTATTCATAAAGAGTTAAGGAGCCGGAATAAGGTGGGAAAACCCCTGCGAATTTTCTTGCAAGTTCACTGGGCAAAGCAGGCACTTCTGCTAGTACAATTTTTTAGCGTGCTTGTCTTCACACTTAAAAAAAAAAATACTAAATAATACAAGCTAGAAACTTGAAATTGTGCTCAACAATTTTGGAACTGTGGATATTGCTATAGGCTGTAATGAAAGAAAGGTTGAAATCGCTAGGGCACGTTCTACGGATGAAGGATGACAGGTTGCCAAAGATTGTGCTTTCTGGCTAAACATCTAGGGCCAAACGAGAAGCAGTTCATCCACGAATGAGGTGGGAAGAGGTGATAAGGAAGGATTGAAAGGAAATCAGCACTTCATGGAAAGGGGCACTAGAGGAGGCCCTAGACGGTCAATTATTTTGATCAAAAGCTTCCGTCAATCGATTGACTCAAGCATGATTGACCGTCTAGGAACCAGTTTGACGCTTGATTCAAGTGTTCACGGTGATTGATAGAAAGCTTCAATCATTTTGACCAAAAGCAGTGGGTTAGAATAGCTATGGTCGAGATTGAAGGGCCGATTGAAGGTTAATAGAAGCACACATCAATTGATTGACGGAAACTTTTGATCACAATGATTGACCGTGTAGGACCTCCTTAATAGTTAAAGTGCGGTTTAGTTTAGTGCGATTACAGCGATATACAATGTTCTAGTGCCTGACAAGCGCCAAAGGAAAAACAAGGTCACATTAGTGACACAAAGACTAAAATAGTTTTTTTTTCGGGTTTGCAAAAAGGCGGGGGGGGGGGCTCACAACCTTTTTTAATTATTTTCAGACATAAGAATATCAATGGCGCACTTGCTATTTCGATCTGCCGCCCTTTTCGAAGGTTTTGAAGCTCTCCACAAATTGACATGAATTCGTTTTCCACGTCACTTTTTACTTTCAAGTTTAACGTGAGGATAATAGTTACCTTTTCTGAATTTGGGTCAAATGTCGATTCTTTTAGGCTTAAAAATTTATTTTAAAACGTGTTTTTAAATAGTTTATTAATTATAAGGAATTTATGTTTTCGTTTAATTTCTATTCGTTTATAATACCATATCCAGGGCAACACTAACTATGATTTGGGTTACCACCCCTTCATCCCTCACTCTGTAAATTAAAGTTTGATTTTTGAAAAAAAAATCATTTAATTTTTGAACAAAAAGAGTTCATTTAGCGTATTTGCTTTTCAATGTGAAACATAATTCTCCAAAGTAAACTGTCGCTCTGGCAAAATGAGATGGACTTTCAGCACCCATACGTCTCCCTTTGTGCTATATATGTCCATATATGTATCCTATGTAATGAAGGGTGGTCAGAGGTCAAATCCATATTCATCGCAATATTCCTTAATTTCGTCTAAAAAACTTCTCATTGAACGTTTAAAATGTGCTCCTGCAAAATTTTCAAGTCTTAGGATCACCCCCTTTTTTCCTCATAAAAGATTAAACTCTTTTGTTTATCAAAATAAGATATATTTGCGTGTAACGCTATCCTGCTTTATCAAGTTTTATTAATGCTGGTGCAATTAGACATGTATTTAAACTACTGTTTCTACTAGATACGAATGCAAGAACTTATTTTTAGAGGTATTGTATTAAACAATAAATAAAAGTTCAAATGGGAATTTTTTTTTATTAGACAGTGATAACATTCACGAAATGTACTGATATTTCGATCACATGTACAGTGACCGTCATCAGCAGTTGTCTAATAAAAGAATTTATCCCTATTCGAACTTAAATTTATCGTCATGGAAAGGCAGTGTGGTCTTCGAAATTATCTAAGGTATGATATTTACGGGGGAAGGGGATTATAAATCCCAATATTCGAAAAATCGGAATAATCTTGAGATTTAGCGGGGCGTAGGGACGTGGGCCCCTTATGTATATGCTTTATCAAACATGTATGCAGAAATCTTTTTCGGATTGACGATTAATGGGAGGGGGGGGTATAATTTTTGATTAAAAACAAAATTACACAAATTAGACAGATATTATGCGAATTTCTCATGGTGAGCTCGGGTTAGTTAGTCCGGATGCTTTTTTTACTTCCAATTTTAATAATATCCTCAAAAAAAAAAAAAAAAAAAAAAAAAAAAAAAAAAAAAAAAAACGCTTGAAAATTTTAGAATATGAATATTGACTTATGTCTCGGACGTCCTCAAGGGTCGCGTTACCATATATATTCACATATGTCGGTTCACCTCGTAATCTTTTATTTTTTGCATGATTATTTTTTTTCTGATTACCAATAAAGTAATTTTTGGGCGAGGTTTTAGAGGGAGGGGGTAAGATACCTGCAAACATTCGAATGTCATAATTGATGCCAATTGCAGCGCCTTTGTAGTCACTTGCTGGAACTAAGCGAACTGACGGTGGAAGTTTCTTCAAAATTTGTATACAGAACGCTTGGCCAGAGTTTCCCAACTTTTGAAGAAGGAGAAGCTGAAAGAAAAACCAGCATGAATATGGAATATAGGATGATTTTATGTATCTAGATATCTTATCCATTTAAGACTGCATTTTTCTTCCCCAGATGCTTAATTTTTTTCGGGAGGGGGGGGGGGGTAATTACAAATCTTGTATGAAAAATTTTATTTTTAGACGCCTTAGAGCAGTATCTGGAATTGAGGGTATTATGATGGATTGTGTTTAATTTAACTGACAGTCAAAGTGTTTTAGTAATTTTGGGCGTGTTAAAAGGGTTCTACAAATTCAGTAGTATTCATTATTAGGAAACTGAAGTAAAATTAAATTAAGTAAGACAGGCCCCATAACCCTACACGAAATTGAAACTTTGCACTAACATTTGGTATCATATTTGTATATTTTCCTAATCTAAGTTAACCAGAACAGAAGCAGGTTTTACGCATCAAATTTGTATATTCAATAATATATATTTTAAGTCGCCCCCTTTACAGGCTGTTTATCTTGAAAAAAGGCTGGTTAGCCAACCCAGTAAAAAGCATACCTTTCGTTTATGAAAAGGATCGACTTGCCTTTGTCCGGACAGCGGATTAGGTGGTTAAAAAACAGTTACAAGACAAAATTTGTATAAGTAACCTCGCTTCTCCGTTTAAGAATAATTGTAATGGCTTGTCATCAGTAGAACATGTACTTCGATTATACGAATGATAATGTTATTGTCGATTTTTTGGTTTGTGTAACCGTCTTCTCTTCTTAGGCATTTTGCGCAAGTACCAAAACCGGAATTTTATGCAAAGAGAGCTTTGTATTTTTTTTTTGTAACATCTGATTTATTACTTATACAACCCTTTCTCATTCTCATGGTTTCAAGATTAAAAAAATAAGAATCAACCCAAATCTATACATAAGGTTTGGCAAAAGTAATTCCTCTTTGTTTGTTATTTTATCTTTTAAAAATTAATTGTTGTGGTTACATATGTGGTTACTAATTATAGGCAACTTATTAGCGGTTATTAATTATAGTGGTTACATAGATATTAAAAGTACTTTCTTATTCAGTCAATATAATTCTTTATGGCAGCAACACAGGCAAGCAGAGAGCTTACTTGTCAAAAATGTTTTGACCCAAAAAGTTTGCATTCTTTTTGGTGACTCAAAGTTTGGCATAATGGGTCAGACATTTTTGACGTGCATCAAAGAGAAACCACACGGATTATGTGATTGGCTATCAAAAATACATAAAAAAATACTGCTATTACTACTACAACTCCCTGTAGCACTAATCCGTCTCAGGGTATCACAGCTACGCAGCCTTCTCCCCCATCTCAGTTTTTTTTAAAGCCTCTCTCTTTGAACCCTGTCAAGAAGTTAAAGTTTCTCACATCTTTCCTTACGACCTCCTCCCACCCAAGTCGGGGACGACCTGCTTTCCGTTTGGCCCTAGATGGTTGGCCGAAAAGGACGATCTTCGGCAGTATGTCATTCTTCATCCGCAGAACGTGCACTAGCCATTGTACCTTTCTCTCATTATATCAGTAGAAAGCGGGATAGAACCCCATTTGCCGTACGGCTTATGAGGGAACGGAGAGCCCAAACCACCTAACAACTAAAATAATAGAACTGAACACACTTTTAATGCTGCATTTTGGGATAGTAATCTCTATTTTTCTCTTTGATAGCCAAACACAGAACGAATGTAAACTAGATTTCCGTCGCTGGGGCAATATCAATTGTTTTGGGAACCCTTTGTCAGTAGTATCCATCTTTTGAATTTGCTTACACATATAGGAAATACTTTGCTTACACATATAGGAAATACTTTGCTTACACATGGAATTTGGGTGAAGCTATAGCAATTTGAAATATCATATGGAATTTGCTTGAAGCTATATACTTTGCGTACGCCCCCGTACCAAACAGGTTGGGTATAATCTGTTTTGATTCAAGTTTTTCTTCAAAGAGACGGGTTTTCTATTGTGACATCGATTTTTTGGAAGTCAAACTCATGGATACATGTTTATTTATTTATTTTTTTTTTTAACTGGTATTTTTTCAATGAAGTCCATAGCACTTTGCAGAAACCCGTGAATGTAGGACTGAAAGTCCAATTACTAATCAAGTTAGTGTCACCGCCATTTTTGATCTGGTTAAGTGGGTATAATCTGGTTTGGTTTGTTATTGCGAGAGGATTACTCAATTTACATCTTAGTGTTAACTGAGCAATGACTAAAGGAACATTTGAAGGTGGAAAAAAAAGGGGTAATTAGCGATTGGATAATTTTAACAAGAAATGACCGAAAAGTGTTTTGGTTTGCACAGTGTTGTCAATTTTAAATAGTTTATAAATAAAAAAAATTAACAAGAAATGGCTGAAAAGTGTTTTGAGGGAGTTTGAGTTGCACGAGGGTTCAGTTACATGCTGATTCAGTTACACGGGGATTAGTTAAATGGGGTCGAGTAGCACGGAGGTTCAGTTGTACAGGGTTTCGGTTATACAGGGGTTCAGTTACATGGGGGGTTCAGTTGCACGGGGGTTGAGTTAAATGGGGATTGAGTTCCACGAGAGTAGTGCTTTGTCGTGGTTTAGCTTGTCACAGTTTTAAAAGAGCTTTACGGGGATTGAGAGACTCAGTTGCCGGATTCCGTGTGGTTTTTTTATTCCTTTATTCCAGTTTTTCTAAAAACCAGTATATTGTCTATAACTTAATTTACGTTGGTTAAACTTCCGATGGTTAAGAAAGCGTAACAGGTAATTAAAGTATGAGGAATGGGATGCTATAATTAGAATGATTTTAAGTTGAAAAATTGTGACGTAAAAATAACTCAGTTATTTGCTTGCGTGTATAGGAATTCCCATGTTATTTGCTTGCTTGTATTTTTTTGTGTTAAAATAAGTAGTTTTTGTATCTTTTAAAAGAGCTTTAAGGGGTTTGAGAGACTCAGTTGCCTAATTCCGTGTGATTTTTCTTTACTTGATGGTCATTAAAAACGAAATTTTTGTATCTTTTAAAAGAGCTTTAAGGGGTTTGAGAGACTCAGTTGCCTAATTCCGTGTGATTTTTCTTTACTTGATGGTCATTAAAAACGAAATTTTTGTGTTAAATCAGTAGTTTTTGTATCTTTTAAAGAGCTTTAAGGGGTTTGAGAGATGTACTGTATAATACACAAGTGATGTTTTGGAGCGTATTGTCAATTAACGAGAAATGACTGAAAAGTGTTTTGAGGGGGATGGGTTGCATGGAGGGTTGAGTTGCATGAGAGTTCAGTTAAAGGGGGTACAGTTACACGGGGGTTTCGGTTATACAGGGGTTCAGTTACAAGGGGGTTCAGTTGCACGGAGGTTTGAGTTAAATGGGGATTGAGTTCCACGAGAGTAGTGCTTTGTCGTGGTTTAGCTTGTCACAGTTTTAAAAGAGCTTTACGGGGATTGAGAGACTCAGTTGCCGGATTCCGTGTGGTTTTTCTTTATTCCAGTTTTTCTAAAAACCAGTATTGTCTATAACTTAATTTACGTTGGTTAAACTTCCGATGGTTAAGAAAGCGTAACAGGTAATTAAAGTATGAGGAATGGGATGCTATAATTAGAATGATTTTAAGTTGAAAAATTGTGACGTAAAAATAACTCAGTTATTTGCTTGCGTGTATAGGAATTCCCATGTTATTTGCTTGCTTGTATTTTGTGTTAAAATAAGTAGTTTTTGTATCTTTTAAAAGAGCTTTAAGGGGTTTGAGAGACTCAGTTGCCTAATTCCGTGTGATTTTTCTTTACTTGATGGTCATTAAAAACGAAATTTTTTGTATCTTTTAAAAGAGCTTTAAGGGGGTTTGAGAGACTCAGTTGCCTAATTCCGTGTGATTTTTCTTTACTTGATGGTCATTAAAAACGAAATTTTTGTGTTAAATCAGTAGTTTTTGTATCTTTTAAAAGAGCTTTAAGGGGTTTGAGAGATGTACTGTATAATACACAAGTGATGTTTTGGAGCGTATTGTCAATTTAACGAGAAATGACTGAAAAGTGTTTTGAGGGAGATGGGTTGCATGGAGGGTTGAGTTGCATGAGAGTTCAGTTAAAGGGGGTACAGTTACACGGGGGTTTCGGTTATACAGGGGTTCAGTTACAAGGGGGTTCAGTTGCACGGGGGGTTGAGTTTAAATGGGGATTGAGTTCCACGAGAGTAGTGCTTTGTCATGGTTTAGCTTGTCACAGTTTTAAAAGAGCTTTACGGGGATTGGGAGACTCAGTTGCCGGATTCCGTGTGGTTTTTCTTTATTCCAGTTTTTCTAAAAACCAGTATTGTCTATAACTTAATTTACATTGGTTAAACTTCCGATGGTTAAGAAAGCGTAACAGGTAATTAGAGTATGAGGAATGGGATGCTATAAATTAGAATGATTTTAAGTTGAAAAATTGTGACGTAAAAAATAACACAGTTATTTGCTTGCGTGTATAGGAATTCCCATGTTATTTGCTTGCTTGTATTTTGTGTTAAAATAAGTAGTTTTTGTATCTTTTAAAAGAGCTTTAAGGGGTTTGAGAGACTCAGTTGCCTAATTCCGTGTGATTTTTCTTTACTTGATGGTCATTAAAAACGAAATTTTTTGTATCTTTTAAAAGAGCTTTAAGGGGTTTGAGAGACTCAGTTGCCTAATTCCGTGTGATTTTTCTTTACTTGATAGTCATTAAAAACGAAATTTTTGTGTTAAATCAGTAGTTTTTGTATCTTTTAAAAGAGCTTTAAGGGGTTTGAGAGATGTACTGTATAATACACAAGTGATGTTTTGGAGCATATTGTCAATTTAACGAGAAATGACTGAAAATGTTCTGAGGAAGATGGGTTGCATGGAGGGTTGAGTTGCATGAGAGAGTTCAGTTAAAGGGGGTACAGTTACACGGGGGTTTCGGTTATACAGGGGTTCAGTTACAAGGGGGTTCAGTTGCACGGAGGGTTTGAGTTAAATGGGGATTGAGTTCCACGAGAGTAGTGCTTTGTCGTGGTTTAGCTTGTCACAGTTTTAAAAGAGCTTTACGGGGATTGAGAGACTCAGTTGCCGGATTCCGTGTGGTTTTTCTTTATTCCAGTTTTTCTAAAAACCAGTATTGTCTATAACTTAATTTACGTTGGTTAAACTTCCGATGGTTAAGAAAGCGTAACAGGTAATTAAAGTATGAGGAATGGGATGCTATAATTAGAATGATTTTAAGTTGAAAAATTGTGACGTAAAAATAACTCAGTTATTTGCTTGCGTGTATAGGAATTCCCATGTTATTTGCTTGCTTGTATTTTGTGTTAAAATAAGTAGTTTTTGTATCTTTTAAAAGAGCTTTAAGGGGTTTGAGAGACTCAGTTGCCTAATTCCGTGTGATTTTTCTTTACTTGATGGTCATTAAAAACGAAATTTTTTGTATCTTTTAAAAGAGCTTTAAGGGGTTTGAGAGACCTCAGTTGCCTAATTCCGTGTGATTTTTCTTTACTTGATTAGTCATTAAAAACGAAATTTTTGTGTTAAATCAGTAGTTTTTGTATCTTTTAAAGAGCTTTAAGGGTTTTGAGAGATGTACTGTATAATACACAAGTGATGTTTTGGAGCGTATTGTCAATTTACGAGAAATGACTGAAAAGTGTTTTGAGGGAGATGGGTTGCATGGAGGGTTGAGTTGCATGAGAGTTCAGTTAAAGGGGGTACAGTTACACGGGGGTTTCGGTTATACAGGGGTTCAGTTACAAGGGGGTTCAGTTGCACGGGGGTTGAGTTAAATGGGGATTGAGTTCCACGAGAGTAGTGCTTTGTCATGGTTTAGCTTGTCACAGTTTTAAAAGAGCTTTACGGGGATTGGGAGACTCAGTTGCCGGATTCCGTGTGGTTTTTCTTTATTCCAGTTTTTCTAAAAACCAGTATTGTCTATAACTTAATTTACATTGGTTAAACTTCCGATGGTTAAGAAAGCGTAACAGGTAATTAAGAGTATGAGGAATGGGATGCTATAATTAGAATGATTTTAAGTTGAAAAATTGTGACGTAAAAATAACACAGTTATTTGCTTGCGTTGTATAGGAATTTTCCCATGTTATTTGCTTGCTTGTATTTTGTGTTAAAATAAGTAGTTTTTTGTATCTTTTAAAAGAGCTTTAAGGGGTTGAGAGACTCAGTTGCCTAATTTTCGTGTGATTTTTCTTTACTTGATTTCTTCATTAAAAACGAAATTTTTGTATCTTTTAAAAGAGCTTTAAGGGGTGGTTTGAGAGACTCAGTTGCCTAATTCCGTGTGATTTTTCTTTACTTGATAGTTCATTAAAAACGAAATTTTTGTTAAATCAAGTAGTTTTTGTATCTTTTAAAAGAGCTTTAAGGGGTTTGAGAGATGTACTGTATAATCACAAGTGATGTTTTGGAGCATTTTGTCAATTTAACGAGAAATGACTGAAAAGTGTTCTGAGGTTGAGATGGGTTGCATGGAGGGTTGAGTTGCATGAGAGTTTAAAGGGGGTACAGTTACACGGGGGTTTCGGTTATACAGGGGTTCAGTTACAAAGGGGGTTCAGTTGCACGGAGGGGTTGAATTTAAATGGGGATTGAGTTCCACGAGAGTAGTGCTTTGTCGTTTAGCTTGTCACAGTTTTAAAAGAGCTTGGGGATTGACCTTGACTCAGTTGACGGATCCGTGTGGTTTTTCTTTACTTGTTCATTAAAAACGAAAAATTTTTTTCGTTGAAATGCAAGTAGTTTTTGGGAATTTTAAAAGAGCTTTAAGGGGATTGTGAGACTCAGTTTTACCTTGTCACAGTTACATTTTCTTGATTTTTCAAAGTTCATTTTGAATTTCTATTTCTTGAAATGCAAGAGTTGGAATATTTCAGTAGTGTTTTGGTTGTGGTTTACCTTGTCACAGTTACATTTTCTTGATTTTTCAAAGTTCATTTTGAATTTCTTTCGCTGAAATGAGCAAGAGTTGGAATATTTCAGTAGTGTTTGGTTGTGGTTTACCTGTCACAGTTACATTTTCTTGATTTTTCAAAGTTCATTTTGAATTTCTTTTCGTTGAAATGCAAGAGTTGGAATATTTCAGTAGTGTTTGGTTGTGGTTTACCTTGTCACAGTTACATTTTCTTGATTTTTCAAAGTTCATTTTGAATTTCTTTCGAAATTGAAATGCAAGAGTTGGAATATTTCAGTAGTGTTTGGTTGTGGTTTACCTTGTCACAGTTACATTTTCTTGATTTTTCAAAGTTCATTTTTGAATTTCTTTCGTTGAAATGCAAGAGTTGGAATATTTCAGTAGTGTTTGGTTGTGGTTTACCTTGTCACAGTTACATTTTCTTGATTTTTCAAAGTTCATTTTGAATTTCTTTCGCTGAAATGCAAGAGCTGGAATATTTCAGTAGTGTTTGGTTGTGGTTTACCTTGTCAAAGTTACATTTTCTTGATTTTTCAAAGTTCATTTTGGATATTCTTTACATTTTCGCTTGATTTTTCAAAGTTCATTTGAATTTCTTTCGTTGAAATGCAAGAGTTGGAATATTTCAGTAGTGTTTTGGTTGTGGTTTACCTTGTCACAGTTACATTTTCTTGATTTTTCAAAGTTCATTTTTGAATTTCTTTCGTTGAAATGCAAGAGTTGGAATATTTCAGTAGTGTTTGGTTATGGTTTACCTTGTCACAGTTTGCATTTTCTTGATTTTTCAAAACATTTTGAATTTCTTTCGTTGAAATGCAAGAGTTGGAATATTTCAGTAGTGTTTGGTTGTGGTTTTTTCACAGTTACATTTTCTGATTTTCAAAGTTTTATTTTTGAATTTCTTGAAATGCAAGAGTGGAATATTTCAGTAGTGTTACACTTGTGATTTTCACAACATTTTCTTTATTTTTCAAAGAATATTTGAATTTCATTCGTTGAAATGCAAGAGTTGGAATATTTCAGTAGTGTTTGGTTGTGGTTTACCTTGTCAACAGTTACATTTTCTTGATTTTTCAAAGTCATTTTGAATTTCTTTCGTTGAAATGCAAGAGTTGGAATCAATTCAGTAGTGTTTGGTTGTGGTTTACCTTGTCAAAGTTACATTTTCTGAAATTTTCAAAGTTCATTTTGAATTTCTTTCGTTGAAATGCAAGAGTTGGAATTTGATTTCAGTAGTGTTTGGTTGTGGTTTACCTGTCAACCAGTTACATTTTCTTGAAATTTTCAAAGTCTTGTTCAACGAAAGAAATTGAATTTCTTTCGTTGAAATGCAAGAGTTGGAATATTTCAGTAGTGTTTGGTTGTGGTTTACCTTGTCACAGTTACATTTTCTTGATTTTTTTAAAAGTTCAATTTGAATTTCTTTCGTTGAAATGCAAGAGTTGGAATATTTCAGTAGTGTTTGGTTGTGGTTACCTTGTCACAGTTAACACTTCTTGATTTTTCCAAAGTCATTTTGAATTTCTTTCGTTGAAATGCAAGAGTTGGAATATTTCAGTAAATGTTTGGTGACAAGGTACCTTGTCACAGTTAAATTTTCTTGATTTTTCAAAGTCATTTTGAATTTCTTTCGTTGAAATGCAAGAGTTGGAATATTTCAGTAGTGTTTGGTTGTGGTTTACCTTGTCACAGTTACATTTCTGATTTTCAAAGTTCATTGCATTTCTTTCGTTGAAATGCAAGAGTTGGAATATTTCAGTAGTGTTTGGTTGTGGTTTACCTTGTCACAGTTACATTTTCTTGATTTTTCAAAGTTCATTTTGAATTTCTTTCGTTGAAATGCAAGAGTGGAATATTTCAGTAGTGTTTGCTTGTGGTTTACCTTGTCACAGTTACATTTCTTGATTTTTCAAAGTTCATTTTGAATCATCAAGAAACGTGATTAAAACAGTTTTTAAACTACATGCTATTTGCATGCCTTTCCTTGGTATACCTTTCCAACGAGCGGGGATTCCCCGCTGGAAATTCAAAATACACATTGCAAAAAAGTGAGCAGTAACGAAAACTCCACGTTTTCAACCAGACTGGTTTTTAGACAACACACCCACAGAGATGATTCACACACACATAGAGACGAGACACGCACAGACACGACACACAAACAGAGTCATAGTGAGAGAGATATCCAAAAAGTTAGGTTGAATAGGTTCACTTAGAGTGGCGCGCCACTCTAAGTGAACCTAGATCATCAACTTGTAGGATATCTCTCTCACTATGACTCTGTTTGTGTGTCGTGTCTGTGCGTGTCTCGTCTCTATGTGTGTGTGTCATCTCTGTGGGTGTGTTGTCTGAAAAAAAAACAGTCTGGTTGAAAACGTGGAGTTTTCGTACTGCTCACTTTTTTGCAATGTGTAGGAAATTCAGCTTTGAAAAATTCGTTTGGAAAGTGCCAAGGAAAGGCATGCAAAAGCATGTAGTTTAAAAACGTGTTTAATCACGTTTCTTGAATGATTCAAAATGAACTTTGAAAAATCAAGAAAATGTAACTGTGACAAGGTAAACCACAAGCAAACACTACTGAAATATTCCAACTCTTGCATTTCAACGAAAGAAATTCAAAATGAACTTTGAAAAATCAAGAAAATGTAACTGTGACAAGGTAAACCACAACCAAACACTACTGAAATATTCCAACTCTTGCATTTCAACGAAAGAAATTCAAAATGAACTTTGAAAAATCAAGAAAATGTAACTGTGACAAGGTAAACCACAACCAAACACTACTGAAATATTCCAACTCTTGCATTTCAACGAAAGAAATTCAAAATGAACTTTGAAAAATCAAGAAAATGTAACTGTGACAAGGTAAACCACAACCAAACACTACTGAAATATTCCAACTCTTGCATTTCAACGAAAGAAATTCAAAATGAACTTTGAAAAAATCAAGAAAATGTAACTGTGACAAGGTAAACCACAACCAAACACTACTGAAATATTCCAACTCTTGCATTTCAACGAAAGAAATTCAAAATGAACTTTGAAAAAAATCAAGAAAATGTAACTGTGACAAGGTAAACCACAACCAAACACTACTGAAATATTCCAACTCTTGCATTTCAACGAAAGAAATTCAAAATGAACTTTGAAAAATCAAGAAAATGTAACTGTGACAAGGTAAACCACAACCAAACACTACTGAAATATTCCAACTCTTGCATTTCAACGAAAGAAATTCAAAATGAACTTTGAAAAATCAAGAAAAATGTAACTGTGACAAGGTAAACCACAACCAAACACTACTGAAATATTCCAACTCTTGCATTTCAACGAAAGAAATTCAAAATGAACTTTGAAAAATCAAGAAAATGTAACTGTGACAAGGTAAACCACAACCAAACACTACTGAAATATTCCAACTCTTGCATTTCAACGAAAGAAATTCAAAATGAACTTTGAAAAAATCAAGAAAATGTAACTGTGACAAGGTAAACCACAACCAAACACTACTGAAATATTCCAACTCTTGCATTTCAACGAAAGAAATTCAAAATGAACTTTGAAAAATCAAGAAAATGTAACTGTGACAAGGTAAACCACAACCAAACACTACTGAAATATTCCAACTCTTGCATTTCAACGAAAGAAATTCAAAATGAACTTTGAAAAATCAAGAAAATGTAACTGTGACAAGGTAAACCACAACCAAACACTACTGAAATATTCCAACTCTTGCATTTTCAACGAAAAAATTCAAAATTTCAAAATGAACTTTGAAAAATCAAGAAAATGTAACTGTGACAAGGTAAACCACAACAAACACTACTGAAATATTCCAAACTCTTGCATTTCAACGAAAGAAATTCAAAATGAACTTTGAAAAATCAAGAAAATGTAACTGTTGACAAGGTAAACACAACCAAACACTACTGAAATATTCCAAACTCTTGCATTTCAACGAAAGAAATTCAAAATGAACTTTGAAAAATCAAGAAAATGTAACTGTGACAAGGTAAACCACACCAAACACTACTGAAATATTCCAACTCTTGCATTTCAACGAAAGAAATTCAAAATGAACTTTGAAAAATCAAGAAAATGTAACTGTGACAAGGTAAACCACAACCAAACACTACTGAAATATTCCAACTCTTGCATTTCAACGAAAGAAATTCAAAATGAACTTTGAAAAATCAAGAAAATGTAACTGTGACAAGGTAAACCACAACCAAACACTACTGAAATATTCCAACTCTTGCATTTCAGCGAAAGAAATTCAAAATGAACTTTGAAAAATCAAGAAAATGTAACTGTGACAAGGTAAACCACAACCAAACACTACTGAAATATTCCAACTCTTGCATTTCAACGAAAGAAATTCAAAATGAACTTTGAAAAATCAAGAAAATGTAACTGTGACAAGGTAAACTGACAACAAACACTACTGAAATATTCCAACTCTTGCATTTCAACGAAAGAAATTCAAAAATGAACTTTGAAACCAAAGTCAAGAAAATGTACACTGTGACAAGGTCAAACTGAGTCTACTGAAATATTCCCTCTTGCATTTCAAAAAGAAATCTGAAACTTTGAAAAAACTGTGACAAAATCTAAACCCACGAAAAAGCACTACTCTCGTGGAACTCAATCAAGAAATAACTCAACCTCCGTGCAACTGAACCCCTTGTAACAAACCCTGAAACCGATTCCAAAATCTTGTACTGTACCCCGAAAGAAATTAAAATGAACTACTGAAAAACTCAACCCTCATGCAAAGAAATTCCTCATGAACACTTTGAAAAATCAAGAAAATGTAACTGTGACAAGGTAAACCACAACCAAACACTACTGAAATATTCAGTACTCTTGCATTTCACCAACGAAATTCAAATAGACACTACTGAAAAATCAGAAAATGTAACTGTGACAAGGTAAACCACAACCAAACACTACTGAAATATCTCCAATCTTGCATTTCAACGAAAGAAATTCAAAAACTGAACTTTGCTAAAATCAAGAAAAGTACTACTCTCGTGACAACTAAACCACAACCAAACACTACTGCAACTGATTCCCCTCTTGCATTTCAACCCCTGTAAAGAAACCCCGTGTAACTGAAAAATTTAAACTGAACTCTCATGCAACTCAACCCTCCATGCAAACCCAAACACCCTGAAATATTCCACTCTTCAGCATTTCAAGTTAAAGAAATTCAAAATGAACTTTGAAAAATCAAGAAAATGTAACTGTGACAGGTAAAACATCTCTCAAACCCCGTAAAGCTCTTTTAAAAGATACAAAAACTACTTATTTAACACAAAAATTTCGTTTTTAATGACCATCAAGTAAAGAAAAATCACACGGAATCCGGCAACTGAGTCTCTCAAACCCCTTAAAGCTCTTTTAAAAGATGACAAAAAATTTCCACGACAAAGCACTATCAAGTAAAGAAAAATCACCGGAAATTACTCAACCTCCGTCAACTGAACCCCCTTGTAACTGAAAGCTCTTTTAAAAGATACAAAAACTGTAACTGTACCCCCTTTAAAACACAAACTCTCAAGCAACTCAACCCTCCATGGGAACTCCATCTTACTCGCAAGCAAATAACTGAGTCATTTTTACGTCAAATTTTTCAACTTAAAATCATTCTAATTATAGCATCCCAAAAACTCACTACTGTAATATACAGTTACATTTCTCAAAACCATCGGAAGTTTAACCAACGTAAATTAAGTTATAGACAATACTGGTTTTTAGAAAAACTGGAATAAAGAAAAACCACACGGAATCCGGCAACTGAGTCTCTCAATCCCCGTAAAGCTCTTTTAAAACTGTGACAAGCTAAACCACGACAAAGCACTACTCTCGTGGAACTCAATCCCCATTTAACTCAACCTCCGTGCAACTGAACCCCCTTGTAACTGAACCCCTGTATAACCGAAACCCCCGTGTAACTGTATCCCCTTTAACTGAACTCTCATGCAACTCAACCCTCCATGCAACCCATCTCCCTCAGAACACTTTTCAGTCATTTCTCGTTAAATTGACAATACGCTCCAAAACATCACTTGTGTATTATACAGTACATCTCTCAAACCCCTTAAAGCTCTTTTAAAAGATACAAAAACTACTGATTTAACACAAAAATTTCGTTTTTAATGACCATCAAGTAAAGAAAAATCACACGGAATTAGGCAACTGAGTCTCTCAAACCCCTTAAAGCTCTTTTAAAAGATACAAAAAATTTCGTTTTTAATGACCATCAAGTAAAGAAAAATCACACGGAATTAGGCAACTGAGTCTCTCAAACCCCTTAAAGCTCTTTTAAAAGATACAAAAACTACTTATTTTAACACAAAATACAAGCAAGCAAATAACATGGGAATTCCTATACACGCAAGCAAATAACTGAGTTATTTTTACGTCACAATTTTTCAACTTAAAATCATTCTAATTATAGCATCCCATTCCTCATACTCTAATTACCTGTTACGCTTTCTTAACCATCGGAAGTTTAACCAATGTAAATTAAGTTATAGACAATACTGGTTTTTAGAAAAACTGGAATAAAGAAAAACCACACGGAATCCGGCAACTGAGTCTCCAATCCCCGTAAAGCTCTTTTAAAACTGTGACAAGCTAAACCATGACAAAGCACTACTCTCGTGGAACTCAATCCCCATTTAACTCAACCCCCCGTGCAACTGAACCCCTGTATAACTGAAACCCCCGTGTAACTGTACCCCCTTTAACTGAACTCTCATGCAACTCAACCCTCCATGCAACCCATCTCCCTCAAAACACTTTTCAGTCATTTCTCGTTAAATTGACAATACGCTCCAAAACATCACTTGTGTATTATACAGTACATCTCTCAAACCCCTTAAAGCTCTTTTAAAAGATACAAAAACTACTGATTTAACACAAAAATTTCGTTTTTAATGACCATCAAGTAAAGAAAAATCACACGGAATTAGGCAACTGAGTCTCTCAAACCCCCTTAAAGCTCTTTTAAAAGATACAAAAAATTTCGTTTTTAATGACCATCAAGTAAAGAAAAATCACACGGAATTAGGCAACTGAGTCTCTCAAACCCCTTAAAGCTCTTTTAAAAGATACAAAAACTACTTATTTTAACACAAAATACAAGCAAGCAAATAACATGGGAATTCCTATACACGCAAGCAAATAACTGAGTTATTTTTACGTCACAATTTTTCAACTTAAAATCATTCTAATTATAGCATCCCATTCCTCATACTTTAATTACCTGTTACGCTTTCTTAACCATCGGAAGTTTAACCAACGTAAATTAAGTTATAGACAATACTGGTTTTTAGAAAAACTGCAATAAAGAAAAACCACACGGAATCCGGCAACTGAGTCTCTCAATCCCCGTAAAGCTCTTTTAAAACTGTGACAAGCTAAACCACGACAAAGCACTACTCTCGTGGAACTCAATCCCCATTTAACTCAACCTCCGTGCAACTGAACCCCCTTGTAACTGAACCTCTGTATAACCGAAACCCCCGTGTAACTGTACCCCCTTTAACTGAACTCTCATGCAACTCAACCCTCCATGCAACCCATCTCCCTCAAAACACTTTTCAGTCATTTCTCGTTAAATTGACAATACGCTCCAAAACATCACTTGTGTATTATACAGTACATCTCTCAAACCCCTTAAAGCTCTTTTAAAAGATACAAAAACTACTGATTTAACACAAAAATTTCGTTTTTAATGACCATCAAGTAAAGAAAAATCACACGGAATTAGGCAACTGAGTCTCTCAAACCCCTTAAAGCTCTTTTAAAAGATACAAAAAATTTCGTTTTTAATGACCATCAAGTAAAGAAAAATCACACGGAATTAGGCAACTGAGTCTCTCAAACCCCTTAAAGCTCTTTTAAAAGATACAAAAACTACTTATTTTAACACAAAATACAAGCAAGCAAATAACATGGGAATTCCTATACACGCAAGCAAATAACTGAGTTATTTTTACGTCACAATTTTTCAACTTAAAATCATTCTAATTATAGCATCCCATTCCTCATACTTTAATTACCTATTACGCTTTCTTAACCATCGGAAGTTTAACCAACGTAAATTAAGTTATAGACAATACTGGTTTTTAGAAAAACTGGAATAAAGAAAAACCACACGGAATCCGGCAACTGAGTCTCTCAATCCCCGTAAAGCTCTTTTAAAACTGTGACAAGCTAAACCACGACAAAGCACTACTCTCGTGGAACTCAATCCCCATTTAACTCAACCCCCGTGCAACTGAACCCCCCATGTAACTGAACCCCTGTATAACTGAAACCCTGTACAACTGAACCTCCGTGCTACTCGACCCCATTTAACTAATCCCCGTGTAACTGAATCCGCATGTAACTGAACCCTCGTGCAACTCAACTCCCTCAAAACACTTTCCAGCCATTTCTTGTTAATTTTTTTTATTTCTAAACTATTTAAAATTGACAACACTGTGCAAACCAAAACACTTTTCGGTCATTTCTTGTTAAAATTATCCAATCGCTAATTACCCCTTTTTTTTCTCCACCTTCAAATGTTCCTTTAGTCATTGCTCAGTTAACACTAAGATGTAAATTGAGTAATCCTCTCGCAATAACAAACCAAACCAGATTATACCCACTTAACCAGATCAAAAATGGCGGTGACACTAACTTGATTAGTAATTGGACTTTCAGTCCTACATTCACGGGTTTCTGCAAAGTGCTGTGGACTTCATTGAAAAAATACCAGTTTAAAAAAAAATAAATAAATAAATAAACATGTATCCATGAGTTTGACTTCCAAAAAATCGATGTCACAATAGAAAACCCGTCTCTTTGAAGAAAAACTTGAATCAAAACAGATTATACCCAACCTGTTTGGTACGGGGGCGTACGCAAAGTATATAGCTTCAAGCAAATTCCATATGATATTTCAAATTGCTATAGCTTCACCCAAATTCCATGTGTAAGCAAAGTATTTCCTATATGTGTAAGTAAAGTATTTCCTATATGTGTAAGCAAATTCAAAAGATGGAACTACTTTTGTCGGCATCCGGAACACTTTGATTTTGTTCTTGCGCCATCGACTAAACGACATAGTTTTCGAACTTTAAAAGTGTGATGCCCGAAAAAAAAAAATTCTGTCGATTGTCGAAACGATACGATTAGCTCCAAGTTCTCAGTTAATGCAATCATCAATTGTAATTACTAGATCAAGGTGTAGTGTTAGACATATTGGGCTTCAATTTGGGAAGACTCGCCGAATGAGTTAAGGTGGAGAATTTGTTTTGCCGAAATTTCGTAAACTGCTTAAAGTGTATTGTATTAAAGTTTAGGAATTTGTGTGTTCTTCTCAGCCGTCTAAGTTGTGAATTCTTGTTGTTTTTGGGATGGTTGGCATTGGTTTTGCGTGGATTTTTTCTTTTGTGATTGGGGGTCTGATTCTGGTCAAGCTTATTTCGTCTTTTTTTCTTCCTCTTATTTTCGTCTTTAACTCAATTGAATTGTTTTGGTAATATTGTAGGATTTTATTGTAATTGATGTATGTGTTTTCTTATAAATCAACCTATATATATATATATATATATATATATATATATATATATATATATATATATATATATATATATATATATATATATATATATATATATATATATATGTATATATATATATATATATATATATATATATATATATATATATATATATATATATATATATATATATATACATATATATATATATATATATATATATATATATATATATATATATATATATATATATATATATATATATATATATATATATATATAGTATATATATATATATATATATATATATATATATATATATATATATATATATATATTATATATATATATATATATATATATATATATATATATATATATATATATATATATATATATATATATATATATATAGTATATATATATATATAAACGCTGTATTATTTTGCTTCAAAGCATAAGCCTAACCTTATTTGTGTCTATGCTACTAGGGCTATTTTACTTTCCCTTAACATATAGCATATATTTATTGTTCCATATGTGTTTAATGGTGAAAATAATTTGATTCTATTTTTATAACTGAATGATCGCCACATAAACAATTTACTAATAATTGCGTTCATATATTATTTTCTACCATCGTTGGGTATCCACTTGCATGACGGCAAATTTCTCTATCGCAAAAATTTGATGTTGTGTCAATGGCTGTGTTCTGCAAGTACATCCGCCAGTGTCCTCATCTTAAATTTTTATCCTTGAGTCAACCTATGTTTTTATAACTACCTAACACGTCTTTACCCTTCCTAATCCCACTTTAAACTGACTTAGCGACACTGCTTGAGTGTGATCTTTACTTCTAATGTTAAGAAACAGCTTTTCTGTATATCCTAGTGTTGTCAATCGAATCCGTAAATCTTGGATTTACAATAACATAATCAACAAGGTTAGCCGTCTTACCACCATGCGAAATTTATTAAGAGTGTCGCTGCTCGAATGATGGCATAAAAGAAAGAAAACAAAATAAAAAGCTCAAAGAATTTAAGCAAATGCAGAAACTGTGCCACCAGGCTGTAAGAGAAGATGCTTGACAGTAATACTGGAAAACTGCTGGTGACGATATGCTAGCGACGGCTTCATGCTCGGACACAAGAAAGCTGTATCTGCTACTCAGGGAAGAAGCAGGATGGTCAACCAAACATGCAAGAGAGACTAATAAAGATTAATCTAATATATCTAATAAAGAACAAAAATAAGGTTGTAGAAAGACGGTAACAGGATTTTGAAACCTTGAAACACCGCATTTGGACCTGACTAATCAACCGACACTGTACCATTAAACGGCACTCAATCAACTATGGTCGACAATACAGTTCCGACTGCAACTGCATATAGGAGCATGGACTATAGCTACCCATTCTTCTTGGGAATTTCAGAAGCTATCAAAAAACTTGAATCATCACAAAGCTCCTGGGATAAGTGTTATGTCAGCTGAGCGTTCGACACACACAGAAAATACGAAGAAAATAAAATGATTCATAAACCAAAATCGAACGAACGAACAACCGACGTCGCTCCGTAGCCTGCAGAAAATAACAGAGTGATCTATGAAGCTCTCTATGAAGTGATCGAGTGATCTATGAAGCCTTTCACCAACCATGCTATCTTTATCTTTTAGCATACAATTTAAATTCTTTTGAAAGCTCAAGAATAAAAGGAAATGTATTTTCAGCAGTTACATAGCTACTATTTATTTTTTGGAATGCCTAGATTTCGACTTGTAGGGCAATTTGAGGTATGGTATGGTCCGATGTCTTTCTTGGATTTTAATTTGGATGTTAAAACATAAAGTTAAATAGAAATTAATTATAATTTTAAACACAAACTAAGTATGGCCTTAGTTAGAGACATTTTGCCTTTTATTTACCAGACATCAAACAACTCACGAGGCTTATTCACCAGACAACATGCTTGCAATCTCACAGAGATTCCAATAAGCACAGATTACAAATCAATAAAAGATCCATTCATGTTTTAGGGGCGATGCTGCTCCGACCCTTACAAGTTCCCTGCAAGCAACTGTTCTAGATATTACACTAAAGCTGCTAACCTGTTCAGACTATGGCTTGCTAGAAAGACACCACCTAGACTCAGAGATGCACCTGAGATAAAGATGCACTGTGATAATAATTACCTGAGCAGAATTCAAATTTTGTGAAATAATTGGTCCTTCTTCTGTCTCTTGCGGGAAAATTTGTCGTCTGTATAATATTGATTCATTTGAAAGTCGTAAACCCATCACTTCTTCGTCATCTCTTCCGTATCGAAAGGTAATCGTAACTTGTATAAATACCTAAATAACGTAGGTAAATTAGATTAAATGAATGTACACTATAAACTTAGACTGAATAAATTTGTTTGTAAAACTGATTTTATTATTAATTTGACAATGCTTAAATGAATCAGTTAATCCCTTACATGATATATCCCTTACAGGCTGCAGCCTTTGAGAGGATGAGACATTTTAAAGGGATGGGTGCAAATCAGAGTTGGGAATTTTTTTTTTACTCTGCCTTGTGTGCAGTTAGTGCTGCTGTCGCTTGTAAAGTGGCGCACACAAATCCTAGCAATCTTTGAAGATTGACGTTTCGTATGTTAAGTAAAACTTCAAAGTCTCATGAAGCAGTTCTTGGTAACGAACTGTAAGTAAGGAGCGAGTCGAGCCATTAGTAGCTGAAACTCTAAAAAACAAAATTTTGATAGCAATATATACATCAGAAGATTTGGCCTTTTATGCTGATTCCAAATACAATCATTATATTTAATGTTACCCATCAAAAGCTATGAACTTAAACTCAAAAGCGAAAAACTAAGCAATCTTAATACAAATCGTACCATCAGACTCGGCATATCATAACCTTACTGCAGAGCCTTACTCTAGACGCTTCAATCTCCCATCTGCCAAAAATGTTCAATTTTGTATTTTTATTTTTTTCTGCTAGAAGAAAAATTGCGGATGCGTGAATATTTTTTTTTTCTCCCAGGGGTAATCGTATCGAACTGATAAGTCCTAGAAGATCGATAGAGAGCTCACTCGAACGAAATTCGAAAGTTCTAGCGCTCGTTTTAAGTGAAGGAAAAGATCGGAGAGGAACTATTCCCCATCCCGCATCCCTTTTCCTCCAAAGTCACCTGATAAAAAAATTCGAGATAGCATTTTTTCAGCAAAGTGTAAAAATCCAATATTTGAGCCTCTGGGGATGAAGTTTTCGGGGGTGTGTTTTTCTGGGGAAATTTTACACGGGGCTTATAGCCAAAATAAAGAATTCTAAAAAATTATTTTGATTTGTCTTACTTTCTCTTTGGCAGCTCAATTTTACATGTAATGATATTCCGGGGAAAATTTTCAGCGGGGTTGGAACTGTCTGAGGGATTTTTCCGTGGGTTGTGGGAATTTTCCGTGGGAGAAATTCTCTATTTCTAAATACGTAATTCTATGTACGTCAAGAGAAGAGTTATTAAAATCAATCTTTCAAGCCTTGTGAATCATATTTGATAGACTTAAGGTAACTTGTAAATTGTAAATGAATTGCAAAGCTTCTCTGTCCTCTGAAAACAGCCTAGCAAACGGTTTTTGACAATTATTTCTGGAGTGTGAAAATACGAGATACGACCTAACAATAAGAAATGACAAAATGGCTTGTCTAATATAGTATCATATTACAGTCAATGAATTTGCATTCTTTTACTAGCACTGACTTTTAATTATTACCAGTGAGTGAAAAATCATTTATTTGTCAACTTCAATATCTTTTTTAGAACCAGTAGCAGGTGATTTTGATTCAATAAATAAATTGACTTTTGCCTGAATTAAATTAAAAACTGACGATATAAACTTGAATGATCAGAGAGTATCCTTTATGCGAGGGGGGGGGGGGTGCCACTGACCACTTCTGCCCAAGCGCTTCCAGAATGCGACAAATAAGTCAGTTGGTGATCTAATGTATGGTACTTACCACATACCTTTCAAAATATTTAAACAAACAGTTGCATTGTTTAAAGCAAATATAACCAAAATAGCCCTTTCATTATGGTAGTATTGTGAGAAAAAAAATATTGCCCCACTGTTCATGAACCCTTTCATTCATTATTGAGGCATTTATTAAAAATTCAAACTGTATCTTAATGAGCGGGGGGGGGGGGGTCGAGGGTGTTCGCAGACCCCTCTTAATTTGAAAATGTTATTACATCCATTTTTATATCATATTTGGGATAATCTTGATTATGACGGGGTGCTGCAAGCCTTTTTTGGCGCCTTTCTATTTAGACTTAAAATTGAACTTCTTGGGGCTTTATCCCCCCTCCCTCTAAAAAATGATACACTGAACTTCTTTCTAATAACAAAATGATAACAATGCAGTATCTTAATTTTAAAACGATAATATCAATGTATAAACGGCATATAAAACCGTTCATTGTTTATGGAACAGACACTAGTTTAGGCGTGGATGTTCTGCCACATGATTCCTGGTCAAACAAGGGGCAATCTGTCCATCTTTTCTACTACAAGTTCATGAACAAAAGGTAATCCTGGAGGTATTTTTTGGAACCTTTCAACTGCTCTGAATTAAAATGAATACCTTCTAATTCCTAGCAAGGCGCGATATGCCCGCCTCTTATGTGATAACATATATGTCAAGAATGGAATAATTACAGAACCTTTGTCCTTGGGGCTACGTAGGTTACGTAATTTTTCGACCCTTAATATCATTCTGACGGAAT
Source organism: Artemia sinica (assembly GCA_027921565.1). Classification (NCBI taxonomy): domain Eukaryota; kingdom Metazoa; phylum Arthropoda; class Branchiopoda; order Anostraca; family Artemiidae; genus Artemia; species Artemia sinica. Next base: position 31,922,010 of record CM051260.1, on the reverse strand, counting down.
TGGCTATATCAAAATTTTGATCCGATGCCACGAGTGAGCCGTGCCTACTGGCAGAAAAGGGCACCAATTGACGGTGTATTATTATACAGTCACTTAAGGCTCTAAGTTCTTACGATCGCCCTTTTATGAGTTACCCTTTCATCGTTGCTTGGAAAGGGCCTTCCTATTTTAGTTTCAGTGTTTGTTTTAAGGTTTGGTTTTTCTATTATCCATTGGACTTCTATCTGTATTTTTTTTATTATTCTGCACTGAAGACGGTCAAGCAGAGGTCTCGGCCGAAATATTTGCATAGTTCTCTTCGATTTTTCTCTGGGTGTTATTATCCTCGTTTCTCTCTTCTTTATGATTCTTTCGTGTTGTCATGATTAGCCAGTGTGGTCTCAGAAAGTGTTTGATGTAGATCAGGAATATCAAATGTGGGACTTTTCATGAACTGCAGTAATGGACCGCCTTTCGAAAACAGCTTAGATGACATTTTTAGCAACTATATCAGAAGCATAAGAATGTCAGTGACGATCATTAGGTGTGACAGTGACTATTTGCCTTAATTTGTCTGGACAGTTTAGGTGACAATTTTTGGCAATTATATCAGAAGCATAAAAATGTCAGTTGCGACCTTTAGGTGTGACAGCGACAATGTGGGTTTTATTTTTATAAATTGGTTAAAAATGTAATAAATCTTCTTACCTTTTTTGTTTTCATCTCTTCTTCTTTTATTGTGAAAACACCTTCTATTCTAAGGAGGTCATTTTCTGTTATAACAATATCCCTTGTGGGTAAGTACAAAGCTAGGGCTCGACTTAGAGATACTTTCTTATATACCCTATAAATGAAAACAAGTGGATGAAATGAGATAAAGAAAATCAATTGTCTACAAAAAATATATGTTTCTTCTGAACCATATCTCCCATCAGTTAAAAGTTTAGTGGATACTAAATTCTATAGTGACCATTTAAACAGTAAAATAAAAATAAAGTAACGATAGTAAACAAATAATATAAACCTGAAAACGTAATTAAAGAATTATAAAACATCTAAGAAATCAAGATATATTGTCTCAACTTTTTTTCTCTCAAGGACCGGCCTACAGAGAAGCACTGAATTTTACTTGTAAAACATGTTGTGACTCTGGAGCATTTTTATGTTTTTACTAGCTTAAAATTTCATATAATTCAACCAATCGCTTTTTGCGTTCTTTTTATCGGCTTAAAGTTCGATATAACAGCAGTAACACATTACAAAATAGGGGGGCTAGTTGACTTCCCTCTCTGAGATACGCAAAGGAATAATGTGATTAGCTATAGAAAAGGAATAATAATAAAAAAAATTGTGACCGTTGATGCTATAAAATAAACTTTTTTGTGTTAAAGCTCAATTTTTAAAATCGAAGTATAGGACAATAATCTCTGTTTTACTCCATGTTTGGACTCTCGAAGAAATGTATACAGTGCTTCTGGTTAAATTTGAGCTGTGATCTTGAGAAAGGATACATAAAAAATTAGATATTTTCGAACGATTTTTTTGAAGGGGGGAGTAGATCATTTTTCAAAATATAAAAAATGGGGGGGAGGGAATTTGTAAAGATTAGAGAATTTTGCAAAATCTTGAAAAGCTTAAAAATTATTCTAGGGCTATCGTGTGATTTTCCTATCCTTTCTCTCCTTTTTCATTTCTTTTTCATCCTTTTTCATATCTATCCTTTTTCATTTCTCAAATGTTTGCGAGCTCGGTAGTGGTAAGAGATGAAAAAAAGTTCCGCTGCGGGGATTAAGCAACGGAGAAGAAAGACTCGAAAAGAAGGTAACGACATTCTTAAGTAATTTCCTAGAAATAAATTGTCGTTTCTGTTTTTTTTATTTACTAAATAGTATAAACAAGAAGTAAGACTAAACATTCTTAACTTCAAAGGAAAATTTCTTACTGATCATTTATCGCTAGATTCCAAAATTGTCTCTCCGATCCCTTAGATTGTAAATTTGTATTTCATAAGATTTAAAAATCTCAAGCTCAGAACTCTTTCCAATTTTGTATTTTGATCAATTTTTTCTGAAATCCCGTATATATTTATAAAGTTCTGGCCCAAAAATAGATGACAATAAGTCTAGCATGGATTAATCCGACTCATAGGTGGGAAAACACTGGCCTTTTTTTCTGGTTGCAAATCTGCAAAAACAAGTTGTTGCATATTAATCAGACGTGATTGGAAATTAACGTTAGTTTTCTATTTGTATGGTGGAAGCATGACTTTTTTCCTTCTTAGGCCTTCGATCTAAGTTTAATACCAGAAATTGGTAAGGGTATAACCTCTGCGGTTTTTGTAGAGAATGTAAAATCAAGTCACATTGATGAATGGGATATTAAATGTTTCAAAGAGTCGCATAATTCTTGCATGGAGCCAAAAAGGTTTTTCTTGAGTCAGAACTCACAGTGTGTGAGCTAAAATGAAGTTTCAAAGCCTGTTTTGGAAACGGTTATCAGAAGTTCTTCCGGAAACATCTCGTTTCTTCGAGCCGTGTCTCTGCTTTCGAGTGGAAAGCTGCATTCAAGCAGGCAAACAAATAGGGCAAATAGGGCCCAGTTTCAGATTCAAGTTACGTTAAAATACAAGTGTGATTAAAATGTGCGACGGCTCCCTGCCCTATCGCCAAAATATGTTCTTCGAGTAATAGATGCAAACATTCAGTGACCCAAAAATGAAGCATTTCTCCATAGGTCCATAGGACTTTATTTCTCCATAAAGTCCTGCCATCTAATATTGCAAGCCAATTGTCTGTGTTTTTGGTTTAGCTTATTTCGTTTTTTTTTTGGTACTCGGGATTGAAGTAAAAAATGGTTTCACATGGGCTTCTAAACTGTAGCTATTATTTTATTGCTAAAGAAACTGAAGCTTAGCTTTTGAGCCTCATTTAATAGTTATATTTGATGACCCGAAAATTAACTGTTAAACTAGGAGTGAAACATATTCCATTTTTTTACCACTGTTCAGCAAACCTTGAAAAAGCGATATATGTTGGTGACGTCATTTTTTTTTACGATTCATTCATGATATACGTGCCATTTTGAAAATTTGAGGGCTTGACAACTTCATTGTTGTGATACCCATAAGTAGAAAAAATTGGATGATAAAAAGCTCTGCTCTAATTTGGCGCAAAAAAAAACGTCAAGTGCTTATTTGTTTGCAAGGATAATATGGAGGCACAGAGTTGGTCCGTGGTTCCTCCTCGCCTAGTCTCTCCTCTACTTTGCGGAACTACAAGCATTTCACACCATGTTTGAAGCAAAATTACGCAAGTATTTTCAGTTTCTATAATGGGAGGTAAATACTGAACATTTTGTCCCGCTACCCTCCCCTCTCTCCATGTACTTCTCCAACCACTGACTCGCTTGTCATTTGATAGGCTTGACGAACCTTGTTTGAACCAGAACCAGGCAAGGATTTGTATCTTTGTGATTGGAGAATCAAAGTGGGGAAGTAAACCCTCCAACGACACACTGCTTCCACTACCAGCATTTTACCTGCAAGTTAGGCATTTTGAACCTTGTTCGAATCAGAATCACTTGAGAATTTTCTATTTATATCAGAGGCAACGCTATAGCGTTGCCCATAGTAAAGGCCATACGGCTCCAATGTGTTATTATTGTTTTTTTTTCCCAGAGGCACTTCATATGGAAGGGGTTGTCATAGAAACTTCAAAGGGAGCTCATTCGATTGGAAAACGAGAGTTCTAATGCTCATTTTAATAGTCGAAAGTGATTGGAGGGCAACTAGCCCCCCCCCCCATGTCCATAATTCCCCCAAACACATCCAATCAAAATTTTGAGATAGCTATTTTGTTCAGCGTAGTTAATTTCCAGATAGAAAATATTTTTTTGAGGAGGAACCTCCCCCACAATCCTTAGGGCAAGGGTTTTAAGTTATGCCCTGGGAGCATATAAGGTTTTTTAGAAGGCGTTGTCGTAGAAACTTCAAAAAAGGCTCAATCGACTGGAAATTCAAAGGGCTAGTGCCCTTTTTGATAGTCGAAAGTGATTGGAGGGCAACTAACCCCCCTCTCATGCCCACCTTTTGCCCAAACACATCCAATCAAAATTTTGAGATAGCCATTGTTTTAAACATAGTTTTGAGTTCTGGAAATTAGGTCTTTGAGAATGACAACTCCCCCACAGTCCTCAGGGCAAGAGTTGTAAGTTATGCCCTGCGGGCATATAAGGTTTTGTATAGATAACGTTGTCGTAGAAACTTCAGAAAGGGCTCATTCGATTGGAAATTTAAATGGCTAGTTCCCTTTTAAATAGTCGAAAGTGATTCTAAGGCAACTGACACCCCTTCCACGCCCATTGTTTCCCCAAACACATCTAATCAAAATTTTGATATAGCAATTTTGTTCAATGTAGTTGAAAGTTCTAGAAATTATAAGTTTAAGCAGGACACTCCCCCCACAATCTTCAGGGGCAAGGGCTATAAGTTATGCCCTGGGGGTACATATGGCTCTTATGGAAGGAATGCTCGTATAAACTTCAGAGAGGGCTCATTTGATTGGAAATTGAAAGTTCTAGTTCACTTTTTAAGTGTCAAAAGATATTGGAGGGTAACCAGCTTCCCTCCCCCAAACCCCTTTTTCCCAAATGCATCCAATAAAAATTTTAAGATAGCTATTTTGTTAAAAATAATTCAAAGATCATATAACAAATATTCCGGCGTCGAAATAACCCACCAGGGCCCGGGGGCAGGCGTTGTAAGTTATGTCCTGGGGGCATATATAGGTCTTATGGAAGGGATGCTCGTATTAACTTCAAAGAGGGATCATTTGATTGGAAATTGAAAGTTCTAGTTCACTTTTTAAGAGTCAAAAGAGATTGGAGGGCACCTACCCCTCCCCCTCTCGCCCTTTTTTCTTCAAACCCATCCGATAAGAATTTTGATGTAGTTTTTTTTTAAAATAGTTCAAAGACCATATAACGAAAACTCAGGGGGTCAACACAGCCCCCCCAGGGCCCGAGGGCAGGTGTTTTAAGTTATGCCCTGGGGGAATATATGGTTCTTATTGAAGGGATGCTCCTAAAAAATTCAGAGATGGCTCATTTGATTGGAAACTGAAAGTTCTAGTTCAATTTTTAAGAGTCAAAAGAGATTAGAGGGCAACTATCCCCCCCACGTCCCTTGTTCCCCAAATTCATCCAATAAAAATTTGGGATAGCCATTAAATTAAAAATTGCTCAGAAGTCAGATAACAAAAACTCAGGTGTCGTCACAACCCCCCAGGGCCCGGGGGCAGGCGTTGTAAGTTCTGCCTTGGGGCATATATTGTTCATATGAAAGGGATGCTCGTATAAACTTCAGAGAGGGCTCATTTGATTGGATATTGAAAGTTCGAGCTCACTTTTTAATAGTCAAAAGAGATCTGAGGGCAGCTAGCCCCCCCCCACGCCTTCTTTATCAAAACCTATCTGATGAAACTTTTGAGACAGACATTTTGTTAAAAATAGTTCAAAGGTCGGATAAGAAAAAAATCCAGTGTCCATAGAACCCCCCAGGGCACAGGGGAAGGCGTTCTAAGTTATGCCCTGAGGGCATGTATGGTTCTTATGAAAGGAATCCTCGTATAAACTTTATAGAGGGCTCATTTGATTGGAAATTGAAAGTTCTAGTTCACTTTTTAAGAGTCAAGAGAGTTAAACTTGTCCATCCACGCTCTTTTTTCCCCAAACCCGTCCGCTACAAATTTTCAGATAGCCAGTGTTTTGGAAATTGCTCAAAAATTGGATAACAAAAACGCCCCCCAAAGCCCGTGGGATAGGCGTTGTAAGTGTTGTCCTGGGGGCGTATATGGTCCCTATGAAAGGAATGCTCGTATAAACTTCAGAGGGGACAATTGGAAATTGAAAGTTCTAGTTCAATTTTTAAGAGTCGAAAGATATCCGAAGCAACTAGCCTCCCCCCCACCCATATACCCTTATCTCCCCAAACCCATCCGATAAAATTTTTATAATAGCCATTTCATTAAAAATAGTCCAAAGGTCAGTTAAGAAAAATTCCTGAGTCGACGGAACCTGCCAGGGCCCGGAGGCGGGCGTTATGAGTAATGCTCTAGGGGCATATATAGTTTCTTATGGAAGGGATGCTCGTATAAACTTCGGAGAGGGCTCATTTGATTGGAAATTGACAGTTCTTGTTAACTTTTTAAGAGTCAAAATAGATCGGAGGGCAACTATCCCCCCCGTCTCCACGCCCTAAATGTATCAGATAAAAATTTTGAGATAGACATTTTGTTAAAAATAGTTCAAAGTTCTGATAACAAAAATTCCGGTGTCGACACAGTCCCCCAGGGCCCTGGGGTAGGCGTTGTAAGTTATGCCCTGGGGCATATATAGTTCTTATGGAAGGGATGCTCGTATAAACTTCCTAGGGGGCTCATTTGATTGGAAATTGAAAGTTGTAATTCACTTTTTAAGAGTCAAAAGTAATTTGACAGCAGCTAGCCTCACCCCACACTCCATTTATTTATTTCCCAGAGGCACTTCATATAGAAGGGGTCGTCGTATAAACTTCAAAGGGGGCTCATTCGATTGGAAATCGAGAGTTCTAGTGCCCTTTTTAAGAGTCAAAAGTGATCAGAGGGCAACTGGCCCCCCAAGCCCCTTTTCTCCAAATACATCTGATAAAAAATTTGAGGTAGCCTTTTTGTTAAAAATAGTTCAAAGATCAGATAAGAAACAACTCCTGTGTCGACACAACCCCCTCCCCCAGGGCCGGAGCAGGCATTTTAAGTATTGCTCTGGGGGCATAGATAGTTCTTATGGAAGGTATGCTCGTATAAATTTCAGATATGGTTCATTTGAATGGAAATTAAAAGTTGTAGTTCATTTTCTCAGAGTGAAAAAAGATCGGAGGGCAACTAGCCCCTTCCGCCCTCCACGCCTTTGGATGTATTGAATGGATAAACCCATCCGATAAAAATTTAAGGTGAGCATTTTGTTAAAAATAGTTCAACCATCAGATATTAAAACTCCAGGGTCGACACAACCCCCTAGGGCCCAGGTACAGGCGTTGTAAGTTATGCTCTGGGGATATATATGGTTCTTATAGAAGGGATATTCGTATAAACTTCAGAGAGGGCTCATATGATTGAAAATAAAAAGTTCTAGTTCACTTTTAAAGAGTCAAAAGAGGCCGAAGCTTAATCTAGTCCCCCTACGCCCTTTTCCCCCAAAACCATCCGATAAAAATTTTGAGATAGCAATTTTGTTAAAAATAGTTCAAACATCAGATAATAAAAACTCTGAGGTTGACATAAACCCATTTTTTCACTTTGATATTTTTACTTTGATATCAGTTTTGATACTTTGATGAATATTTGATTTTTTTTTAAATGTTTGATTTTGAAATAAGGAATTTTTAAAAACTTGAAATTTTTTGCAATCAAAAACGAACAAAAATTAATTAAAAAAAACTTTTCGAAAAATAAGTTTTTCAAAGAAAAGTAAAGGTCATTTTAAACTTAAACTCAGCAGATACAAATATATTTTCAAATTCAAACTCAAAACGACCAGAAATCACTATTAAAGAATAAATGAAACACAAAACGAACAGAAATTAAATAAGCAATCAATGCAAACAAACATACATTAGATATTAATGTAAATTAATAAATAAATCTTAAAACGAGTGAAACTTAAATTGAATATGCAAATCAAGCTTGAAACGAACAAAAATCACCACAAACAAGAGTTTGGGTATGACCTCCTTCTCTCACTGTAAAAGTCTAAAACCTACTGCGTCATTGGCGCTTTACTGAAAACTATATGCGTCTTGAACAGTCTTGGAAAGTATAAACAACATCAAATTGAATATTTGATGTATAATGATATTAATTGTTGAAAGATCCATCAGTTCAAGAATTTATTTCACTGTATTTGTATTTTTATTTTCAGTGCTGTAAGAACTGGAAAGGAAAATATTTGTAATATAATCTGTTTTCAGTTAAGCGCCAATCTCGCAGTAGGCTTTTGGTTTTTATTAACAGTTAGGAAAGGAGGTAGTATCCAAACACTTGTTTGTAGGGAAACTATATTCGTTTTTGACAACTTTAAAAAGAGCTAATAAATTAAACTGAATATTTGATGTATAATGATACTAATTGCTGAAAGCTCATCAGTTCAAAATGTTACTATAATTTTAATGTTTATTTTCAATATTAAGTACAAAAGAAAATATTTGTCATAAAATTGGTTTTCAGTAAAGCGCCAATGTCGTAGTAGGTTTTAGACTTTTACAATGAGAGAAGGAGGTCATACCCAAACTCTTGTTTTTGGTGATTTTTGTTCGTTTCAAGCTTGATTTGCGTATTCAATTTAAGTTTCACGCGTTTTAATATTTATATATTAATTTACAATAATATCTATTGTATCTTTGTTTGCATTGATTGTTTGTGTAATTTCTGTTCGTTTTAAGTTTCATTTATACTTCAATAGGAAAATATTTTTTTTTTTTCGTTTTAAGCTTGATTTTCATATTCAATCTAAGCATTGCTCGCTTTAAGATCTATTTATTCATTTATATTATTACTTGTTGTGTGTTTTTGCTATGATTGTTTATTTAATTTCTGTTCGTTTTGGGTTTCATTTATTCTTTAATAGTAATTTCTGGTCGTTTCGATTTGAATTTTAAAATATATTTGTATCTGCTGAGCTTAAGTTTAAAATGGCCTTTACTTTTCTTGGAAAAACTTATTTTTTGGAAAGTTTTTTTTTTTTAATTAATAACTGGAGTAGGATCAACAAGAGCTCATGATCTGTGTAGCTGGAGTAGGATCAATAAGAGCTCATGATCTGTGTAGCTGCACCCCCAGCGCCAAGTTTGTTGGTCAAACGCTTAGAATGTGACACATTAGTTATATTCTTTTTATTTTCATCCATAGAAAGGGCCTATTGCATTCAAATTGCATTTCGTAGGGATTAGCGTGTAGGATTTTGTCGCGAGGGCTTGAGAACGTGCCAATAGATACTGTGTATAAGGTTGAAAAATATTTTTAAACCGAAGCTTATAAAGTAGATGAAAGAAGATATAGATGAAAGTAGAATTAGGTGAAAGTGGTGAACCGAAGCCATCCTCTCCAATGAAAACTCCAATCTTTCTCCCATACTTATTTTATAAGGTGGCATTAAATGTAAACGTCTTAAAATGTACATTTTGTACTGAAGCATAAATTCAGACTTTATCGCACAGAGGGGGTGTGAGGGGATTGGGGTCAGGTGGACCTGCCGCAAAAGTATTATGGACAATTATGTTCATTTTCGCTGCTCTTTATTTTCTTGTATTTTTTTGTGAACACAAGGCGATATTTTGTTTAAGAACCTACCCCAAGATTTTTTAAATGCTAATAAAAATGTCAGTGACCCGAAAAATGGATACGCTTCGAACATGCCGAAGGAAGTTTTTTATATATGGTTGTATAGTACATTAATAGTTTTATATAATACTTTGCATAATCTTTATAGTTTTACATACTTTACAGTACTTTATATTTTACATAATCTAATTATGTGATTTTAGTACATTGCAGCTGAAATGAGAAGGGGGGGGGGGGGTTACTACCGCTATTTTAAGATTTCTCATGTTACGGAAGTTCATATTTACAAAACAAATCCGAAGTTATTTTAAATATGAAATAGGGTATTTTGACATCACATTTTTTTGGCAACTTTAAACCAGGATTGCTCAGATGTTTTTCTTGAAAGAGCCCAGGATCTGAACAAACAAGTGCTTTGTGGTATAACTAAAACACATAAATTATATATATATATATATATATATATATATATATATATATATATATATATATATATATATATATATATATATATATATATATATATATATATATATATATATATATATATATATATATATATATATATATATATATATATATATATATATATATATATATATATATATATATATATATATATTTATATATACTAACACATACCCAACTTTATATTAAGGCATGAATACTTATGAATACTGTTTATTGTTGGATGCTGCTAGGGAAGTTTGACATCTAATATTTTAAAAATTCGAGATGGAATGGAGAGGTGTTCGTTGTTAATTGTGTCCATTCGTGAGCAGGAGCTTTAAGATTGGAGTTTGACAGGAGAGACGTTCTCGCATTTTATAGGTGGAAAATAACCTCACTATGAGTTTTGGGCACTGAGTTTTGTCATGAGAAGTTCTATAAAAAATATTCAGAAAAATATGTGGTAAGGAAAATTCGAGTAGGAAAAGATAAAAATCTAAATTGATTTTCCGAACGATTTTCTAACTGTTGTTATTTTTAAAATTAAATCTTAAAAAATGGTTTATTAACCAAAGTATAAAAAATAGTCTTAAATTGACCAAAGTTCTAGTTACGTTTACAATTATTTTTTTTTTTTTTTTTTAATCATCTGTTTCTGGTCAAACTCACTTTGAATGGCGTCTTTTCATACCTGCATTGTGAATACTCCGCTCCATCGCATCGCACATCTTCTCCCTTGTCATTTGATGTTTCATTTTCATCCTCATCAATTCTAAAAAAGTTTTTATGTTAGTTTTCTAAAGATGTAAATCAATTTTTTGGAGGGGAGGAGGCAGCACCAAAAAGATGTTCGTCACTGATACGGGGCTGGTTTAATAGATACATTTTTACATTGAATTAAAAAAAAAAAACACGTAGAGATGTATCACAATCAGTGGCGTCCTATAGAGAACCCCATATTCTATAGGGGGTTCTGGCACAACTCCACCGTTTCCTTGGTTTCTTTTAATTGTGATGTAAATTACCTATTTTTGTGTTTTTGGAATTTGAAAATAAATCTCTGTATAGATAACTCGTGTCTGAAAAGTACATGTGCGAACATAGTTCTCTAGATTAAAAAATAAAATAAATGGGTTTCAAGTCCTAGGTAGGCCTACTCTTATTTCCATCATAGCTTATATTCGATCTTAGCAAGACAATTAGCATTGATATACTTCTTTCAAGACCGCTTTGGGTCAAACGCTTGCTAGAATACCTTGGGTTCTGGGTATTTTCCCCGGAAAATAACCGTAGAAATCTCCCCTTCCCAAAATGCCCATATATCTTAATTACTGTCTCGGAAACTGAAAAGCTCAATATACAGTTTTTCGATAAATCTAAATGGATTCGCCGTCTCGGAATTTTCACAGATAGCTTTTCGGCTCCCTTTGGATTAAGGTTTTTATTTTGCGCCACAAAAGAGCAGGGAATATCACTGTTTTTTTTACGTTCTTGTCGGGTAAAAAAACAAAAACGAACAGGTAAACATGCTTCCCAGCCCATCCTTCTTGAAAAAATACAGGAATTCCCATTTATCTAGACAATGGCTTGAAACCTCTATAATAGAGTTCTCATATATTTCTGAACTTTATGTAGTAATTTTCATCAAAATCACTCACTCGTTTTGAAGTAAAAGGGACCCTGTGTCCTTTTTAACGCTGATCAATACTCCTTGGAGAGATGTTGAATTTATGTTGCATCAAATTTTTGGCAAAAATTTGCACATGAGGTGCATTATTTTGAAAATTTTAATGGGTTGACAACTCCTATGCTGTGATGCATCCTGGAAAAAATTGGAGTGTGAGTTATTTAAGTTTTGAGTATTTTCCATTACGTAGCAAGGTTGAACGTGAACACACCAGTAAATGTGTCTTTTGGTGCTTTTCTTAATATTCCAACTGATTTCATCGGCAATTAAGCTCTTAAAGAGGTCCTTAAAGCAGTATCCTGTTGCTAATTATTCGCCAGTAGAAAATCCTGACCAGAATCCTGAAAATTGCTTTAAAACAATCATAACTACTTATTTGTCTCAACAATAAAAGGGCATTACTCCACTTAGTCAACTCTGAATTTACCCTTCCTTCGATGAAAGGGTATTTCTTCGTTAATATTGTTTCAATTGAAGGAAGGTTTGATGTGAATTGACCCCCTCCCTTTCTATGCTGCTATGAAATTTAAACCTAAAATACACCTATTGATGCTTTATGACGTCCCACCCAATTAGAGATCCATTCGCTTTCTCTTAAACATGGATTTCTGATTGTTAAATAATGTGCATAAAAGTTTTTAACGAAAAAAAACTGTTTTGAATGGAATTTCAATTTTTTTTTTTTTGTTAGTAACTGCCCATTTCATATTGAACCACACAGGCTTATATGTTTAGTGATGAAATGCTACGCTGCGTGGCAGTATCCAACAAACCATTGCCGGCAGTACGTCCATCATGTCTTTTTAAGCAAGGGTGTTCGATACCTCTAAAATGATTGGATACCAGGGTAAGATTCTATATGAGGAACTATCACTTGCTCAACATGACCCCCCCCCCCTGGGTAAAAATCGTATTAAAAAAATACTCCCAGTTTTTTTCCAACGTAACACCTTAAATTGGTATCCTTTTTAGGTATCCCAGTTATAGCAGACTACTGTCTGTGTCTTACTCACTCTCTTCTGGGTTTGTTCATTAGTGATCCAGGAACGAAGGGCTGCATCAGTGTGCTAATTGGTCTACATCCTATTTGTTTCCTCACATTTAGATACATAGGGAAATTGGTCTTCATGCACACATGTGAATATTAAAAGGCAGTGACGTTGTTTAGCAATTATTAGTTAAGTGTTTATGTAACAATCACTTAGTGATAGAATCAAATCTTCCTTTACCATCAAATACATCTAAAACAAATAATAGAGGCTATGTCGTGAGGTAAAGTATAGCCTTAGCTTACCCATGCTACATGTTTTTGAAATTAACACGTTTGAATAAATATTAGATTTCTTTTAGAAAAAATTCTTCTTATTGCATAGCTTACCATTTTAAAATTTCTTAGGGCTCGACAACTAAACAGGAAACAGAACCAAATTGTTGCTTCTGCAACACTTTAGTCGGTGAAGCTGACCAAAGATGAATCGAGTAAGTGCGGTCCAAACTATTGCACTTACACTTTTTTTTGATAAATTTCAAATTCAATATCATTATCAGTATTGGAGTTGTATATCAAATAAATTTGTCGTTATATAGATTTTGAGGATATGACAATAGGAATGTTGAAATATATTTTCATGCTCCTAATCGTTATATTTTTTTACTCTCGAAACATGTTTTCCAGACAAAAAACAACAACAGAAAACAGCATCTAGGAATAAATACTAAAACCTGTATTATGTGATAAAGTGGTTCTGATTTTGGACCGAAGAATATAGGAATAAATCTATAATTCATCAGCTCGTCACTCTTAACTATTATTCTCCTTTTTAATCCACGTCTATGTTTAGTTATAAATTTTTAGTCTTAATGAACTAGAATTGAATGATACTGTAATCGAACAAACCTGTGTTTTTTATTATTTTGCCATTTTTAGAACCGAATTCCCTCGTAGCGAGAAAAAATTAGATAGGCCCTTGCAAGATGTTGATTGGAAATTAATGCCCATGTTAGTTGTGTAAACGGTATTACAATTAGAAAACTGTTACGCTTAATGAGGCAAATGACTAGTTTGTTTCCTCTCCCTAATTTATAGGCTAATGCAAAGAATATGAGAAAGTAGAGAGAACCTAATGGATTGTATATACGGGTGGGATAGTTTTTAAGTGCTATGGTTATATAAACTCTATGACATCGCATTTCTGACAAAAATAAAATGATTATTGTTTAAACGGCCAAAATACAAGGGTAATGCGAAGAGTAAAGAAAGGCTCTGACACAGATTCCTCACCACCATGATAATATTAGAAACAATCAGGTCTTTCCATTGCTTACGTCGAGGTTACTACTGATATTACGTTTCTGAAAATATTACCTTTTCCCTACGATGCTCAAAATTGTTGAATCGATATTTTTTAAAGTGAATTCCGAAAGTTGTAAGCTGAATAGATGTCACATTTCCAATCCCTTGCTCAAATAAGTCAGCGTAGAAAGGCTGAAAATGAGACTTAATCTAGAAAGAATTCTTTGTTCGAAAGTTGGCAATACGCCTGTATGGAATGGATAGCTGATTTTTCTAGCTTGTCAGGCGAATGAATCCGTTGTACTTCTCTTTAAGTGATTTAACGAATGTTTCCCTGACATTGATCTCGAGATTTTAAGCACAGAATGGAAGTTTTTCACCCTTTTATGCTAATTTCAAACGCATAAGATCATAACCAAATCCTTTTAGGATTTTTTCGCTATTTTCAGTTTGATTTTTTTTTTTTTTTTCAAGATATCCTATAAGGTTCGTAGGAAAACTTTACAGATTTTTAGAGACTATCCCTCTAAAAAAAAAAAAAAAAAAAAAAATGAGATTTCATGCAAAAAAAAAAATTGAAGGTGAAAATACCTACCGAACCCTTAAAGGATTTGGTTAAAATTCTATGCGCCTGGGATTCGCATTAATCGGTAAAGCAGTTTTAGATTTAAGTGGTCTTGGGCTGATTTTGTAAATGCTGCCACCAATACGAAACACAAAGCTGGCGTTCCCTCCTTCCAAATCTAAGCTGACATTATCGCGTCTTGTTCATTCAAATGACATTGCAGGAATGTTATTTTCCACAATTAAAAACCCTTTTAGCCCTTATTTTTAAGCCCTTTTATATTTAGCCCTTTTTTAAAGAAGAAGCCCTTTTATAGTTAGGCCCATAAAACTAAGACTTTCAAGCACAGTGAATGTTTGATGTGTGGTTCCAGACTCAAGTGTCGGTGAAGTTCCAATTGTCCTTGCCAAAAAAGAGATTGAAAAAAATAAACTTCCACTCGAAAAATTCATTTTGAAGCATCTATTCTTATAGGTTCTGAACAAAAGTATCAATTATGTTTAGAGTATCAAAGGTTTTGTCGTTTTTTTTCTTTTTTATTCGATCAGTGATCTGTAGCGCAGTAACGGTAGTTTGTTTCCCGGTCCATTAAATAGAACAAACATGGAGCAAAACAAAACCGTCCTAGCTTCGAAAGTAAACTTCTTAAGGATCATATTATTTCAGAGTGATGTAGAACATGAAATCATTTCTTCGATACCGGAGGTTTCATATACCGTCTAGATTAATAGGAAATAATTCTGAAAAGCTTAATCTGTCTTCTTTTTCTTCTTCTTCAGAACTTCTACCAAAAAGAGGCATTGGATCTCAACCAAACTTAGGGGAAAGTTAGAGCAAGTATCCTAGTTGGCCCTTTAGTGTCGCATTTAACTCCAACTTTGAAAGTAAAAGCAAGTGTTTTAGTTATGCTTTTTGAGAATCTAGAACCGATGCAACCTTTTGGGGAAGGGAAAGGGGAGGGTGCCCAAACTCATGTCATCGAGACAGCTAGCACAAAGAGTTCTCGGATCTCAACCGAAATTGATCAGAAGTACTAGGTCTCAGTAGTGTTTCGAAGATGGACGGGGGTCTATCGTACCCACATTAACCTCCATGGCTATAGGGTCCCTAAATCCATTTCATCGCGACATTTACTAGAGGGTTGTAGAAAATAATTTTGGGTAGAAAATAAGAGTTAGTACCCTATCTCTGTCTATAGAAATTTACACCCAGTCTTACCGAGTTTTCAGAGGAAATCCTAACGAACCATTTTATTTTGTAAACAGGAAAAGGGAAGAAATGAAAATAAACTGCTTAAAACCCTGCTCTTGTAAGAAATTCACTTGATTCGAATATAGAATCTGGAAGAAATGATAATTAAACGTATTAAACCCTATTTTAGCAATCAACAAAAAACTTGGTTTCCATTAAAGCGAGGTTACTATTGGTCAGTAAGGAAATTTTTTCGGGAGAAATAAACGTTTAAAGAGAAAAAGAAATATATGTATAACTCCGACTCAAAGTTCATGTTTAGAAGTCTATTCTTCACTCTTTTTTTTCGGGGGATCTTTACTACCAGTCTCAGAGCTCCATGTTCCTATGTGCATCTATATTATTAACATCCGATTATTTGGTAGTAACATGAACTTTTGCATTGCTTTGCTCTGTAAACTTTTGAAATGGCACCCATTAAAAAAAATTCACCAAATGTCCCAACCAAAAATCCCAATCGAAAGCGTCTAAACCATGCGAAGTGTGCGACAAGAGAAATTACAATCAACTCAGAGGCTGAAACTCTTATAGCTTAGAAATGCCATAAAATAAGAGAATTGATATGTTGTCGGTAAATGAATTATTTCGTGATAATAAAGAATCTCATGTATCAGCACGAGCATAGCAAGAAGTTCAAGGTCTTGAACGGACAGTTTTATAACATTCTCCTGGACAGTCCTGGCCACAGTTTATAGAATTATCCAGTAAGTTTATCGCAGATCATTTCTGGTCTTCATTCTCGGTACGAACAAAAATCTCCTCCCACTTCTTTCTGCATTAGCGGGTTAGTCTATTTCCGATTGTTTCCAACAAAGTGCATTATTCGTAATAGCGGTTTTCCACTTGTTTCCGATTAGATCACAGTCTGACTTGTCTACCCGTGAAAAGATCTGATGCCGCCTATGTTTCTATCTGCAAAAACGTTATCTGGAGCGCTCGCACCTTGGTCCGGGTTTTTATAATGGGTGAGATAGGGAAAGATCATACTGGATAATTATATAAACTGTGGTCCTGGCTTATTCTAAACGGTTGTCGCTTGTTCTTGCAACTAATAGTCTGTTTTATTTGTTAGAGTAAGGGTCAAAACGATTATACGTCCAAGAAAGCTTGTGCATAAGCATGGGTGCCGGCAGGGGGGGCATGTCCCCCTGGAAATTTGGGACTGTGAAGTAATTATAAGGAAACCAAAGGAAAGAGAACAGAATAGGGGGAAACCATGCACAAAATGTGTGCTGTCCCATTGTTGGCTGCCTGCCAATAGATTTTGACCCAGAAATAGATTAAAGAAAATACAAATTCTAATTTGTGACTGAGTGACCCCTTTCTAGATTTCCAGAAACATTTTTCTATATGATTTGGTTGGAGCAACAACTAACAATTGATTAACATTAAATCAAAGAATCAGCTTTTTGTGGTGATTCTAAATATGTATTTGTTTATTAGTAATTAGTGCAGTTATTAGTACACAAGAAAGTTCGTATAATAATAGAAAACAATTTAATAAGGGGTTCGTATAATAATAGAAAACAACTTAATAAGGGGTATTTCGGTAAAAATATGCCGTCAACTTTTGCTTGCATTGCCAGAGTACCCATGAACTGATATATGAAGCCACCGAATCAGAAATTTTTTCCCTGAACGGAATGCTGGGAATTTCTGTGTTTTCCCCCTGAACGGATACGTTTTTTGTCTTCTATTATCATTTTTTTTTTTTCAGGAGTGATTGTATATATCTAGTTTTCACTTTCAAAAAGATTTAATTTTTTACAGCTATGAAGTATATAGGTGTCAAATATATTGGTTTTTGGTATTCAAAATTAAATAAAAAATATTGAATTAAAAAAAAATTATTTGATTTTCTTAATATTAGTTTTAATGTTTTACTTTGAACAAACTACTTGGATAATGCGTTACTTTTTATAAACACTGAGTAGTCTAAATGCATTAGATATTTTGGTGTTTGGTAACCAAGTCCAAAACTGTCGATATTGTTAAAAAATATCCGTCCAACGCTTCGGCATTGTTCAACAGAACTGAATGCTGGGAGTTTATATCTTAGTTTTTGTATGTAGGCTATTGTTTTGTGTATTTTTTGTAATTACTTTCTTTTTTCATCTTTAAATACTTTTACTTTAATTGACATACTTTTTCCAATGCCTTTAGAAAAATGTTTCTCTCTACGCTTCATTAAATAAAAAAAAACATTTTTCAACGGAAAGTAAAGAGCAACATTAAAATTTAAAACGAACAG
Source organism: Artemia sinica (assembly GCA_027921565.1). Taxonomy (NCBI): domain Eukaryota; kingdom Metazoa; phylum Arthropoda; class Branchiopoda; order Anostraca; family Artemiidae; genus Artemia; species Artemia sinica. The sequence goes on along the minus strand of CM051260.1, from coordinate 31,904,163 downwards.
AAATTATTACGTATATGAGCGGGGTTGCCCCCTCCTTAACACCTCAATTTTCACGCTGCATTTTTTCGGGACTTTAAAAAACAAGTTACGTATTGCTCTAATTAAACGACCCTTGTGTTACAGGAGTCGTTTTTAAAGAATTGGGTCAAAATTTAAACTTTAGCGTAAAGAGCGAGGTGTTGAGGATGGGGCAACCCCCTTCATATACGTAATAATTTCTCCTTACTTACAGTTCGTTACCAGGGACTGTTTGATTACTCATCAAAATCCAAACAGAGATCATTGAAATATTGATGGTTTTTTCTGCCTTACCAAAAGTATTATATTCATAATTCTTTACAGTTTCATGAAATATAATTAAACAAATAGAAAAGGTTTTTCAACTAAAGTAAGGAACAAGTTTAAAACTTAAAACAAATTGAAATTACTCTGTATATAAGGGGGACTGCCCCCTTCTCAACACCTTAATCATTAAACAAAAGTTTTTGAGTGCTTTGAAAAATCTTTTTCTTTTCAATTGCAAATTTTCTTTAAAAATTTGGACAAAAGCCAAACTTTACAGTAAAGAGTAAGGAGCTAAGAAGGAAACGGCCCCCTTCACATAAAGAATAATCTGTTCAAATAGGTTTCAAATCTGTTCCTTGCTTTCTGTTCTCTTTTTGATTCAATTTCTGATTTGTTTTCAAAATCATAACCAGGGCTCAGCAACACATAATTTGATGCACCGGTCCATTACAGGGGCGGATCCAGGATTTTTTTTTTCAGGGGGGCGCAAATTAGGTTGATCCGGTAAACATGCGTTAGGAACAAGTTTGATTAACGCTAACTTGCGTTAATTAAGTAAATTAAACTACTTTAGTCTACGTTAGGTGGGGGGGTTGCGCCCCTCGCCCCCTGGATCCGCCAAGGCTTAAATGCCCGGTTAATTGCTTTTAAAATGTGTAAACCAATAATTGTACGTTGATTAGTACCGTCCTACGTTTAAATTTGCAATTTCAATTTTGGATTAAATTTGAATGTACTTAAAAATTGGCGATTAATAGCCTTGTTAATATTACTACTAAAGAATTTCGGTTGGATGAAAAGGAGTATTATTGTTTGTATGCATGGAAATTCTGTTAGACCTTTGGTCTTCTACATAGCTGAAGCCATCACAACCTATAGCATAGGATTTTCTTATCATTAAATACCTTACATACATTTCTTTAAATACATTGAAATACTTCATATAAATAGAAAAAGAAAACATTACCGTTTAAAATTGCTGAAAACTAAGTTCCTAGCAGTATTTGCCACCCCACAGAAATTTCCTGGCGGGGCTGATGATGGCCTGCCTTGCCTTTTCCACCTCTGTGCTGGTAGATATAGGAATGTAATATTTTAGCTGTATAGAGAAACATTTTAATTAATACTACTCCCCCCTACATCTTTCAACATTTATCTGAAGCCTCATGAAGAGTAAGTGGTTTGTCCATTAAAATGTACTTTTTTAGGAACCTGTTTTATCCCCACCTAAACAATGACTCACTCCCCGTCCTTATAGCTGATACGAAATTACAGATCACCAAACATATCCTAATTTTATTACAAATAAATCGAATCAACTTGGTTGAAATGTTAGCCTAAAATATAGTTATATATACTTTTAAATCAATTAGCTTCTCAGAATTCAAATTGATTGAAAATTCGCCCTCTTTGGAGTGAAGTCGTAGTTTGGTGCCCTAAAATGGCAGAAAACTAGACTTTCCCTTGGCCCAATCTGTATGGTCGCTTAAAAAAGAGCTTTAAGTTTATGTTTGAATGAGCTCCCTCCAATTATCTTGGACCTTCGGTTTGATACAATCACCTCTGGGAAAAAGCAAAACAAATAAACATGCATCGACGATGTTTCTTCTGAAAAACAATGCGAAACTCCACATTTTGAAGATTGGAGCTTGAAACCTCTACAGTAGGGTTCTCTGATTATGATGTATCTAATAAAGGATTTTCAGTAAGATCGCTTGCTTTTTGGGGGGCTGCTTCCTCTTTTTTCAAAAATCAGGCAAATTTTCTTAAATTTTTAGTTTTGGGTGGGTAACAAGAAACTGAAAGAATTTTATGTATTTAGAATCAGCATAAAAAGCCAATACTGTCGGTTTACCAATTGTCATGAGAATTCCATTTTTAGTTTTGGTGAATATTGGCCCAAGTCACTTTTTACTTCCAGTTTTTTATCACAAACTATATGATAAGATTCTCCTGTGATGAATTTTTTTTGAACCTGTTCATTTTATTTAGTTGAACAGGCTAATAAAAAGAAAGAGGGACAATTTGACAGCTGGATAGTAAGTTTAAATTTTGTTTTTCTTTCGCTATTCTGTTTTTTTTTTTTTTTAATGTCTTGATAAATAAGGGATTTAAATTCGAGGGGGAGAATTGTCCTGCTATGAAAGAGTTGCATTTTACATGGCTGGTATAAAATCAAAACGTGGTATCTATGAAGACAGGATGATCTTTGAGTATCTGTCTACTATTTCGGTAAACTATTCTAAGGCGTAGGAAATTGCATAAAGACAAGTCTACCTCTGTTATAATCTACAGAAGCAATAATTCTTCCTGTAATTTTGGTTTGAGTCTGATTTTCTTTAAAGATTAAATACATGATAGTTAAATATATTAGTGATTAAATAAAGTCATCCCTTTGCCAGGAATCCTTGTTGTTAAAATTTACCTTATTCTGTTTCATTTTGCATGCAATATAATTGCTCTTTTTATTTGAGAGTTTTTTCCTAAAAGTATTTAGAAATAAACTTCTTCCTACAAAAAAAAAAAAAAAATCCTGAAATATATACCCTGTCACCCAACCACCACTGCTATTTTGGCGTCTGTCTCCCTCCTGGAAAATTTTCTGCCGGCGCCCTTGTGCTTAAGCCTTGGAGTCTGATTTAACATGTTATAATTCATGCATAAGAGTATTAGAACAAACGGTGCTCAACTCTTCTTTCGAACCAATATTGATTTTGGCCTCGTAAAATGTTTTTTTTTTTTTCATTTCTAAGATGAACAAAGAAAATTAAGCGGTGCTCTTCCAGGCTTTTTTAACCACAAATTTGCTATAAAGAAGAACCGATGAATACAAAAAAAAAAAATCTTATTACCAAAAGTAATGCAGAGTCGAGGTTACTCCTGTGCGTGATCATGACGATTGTATCGTCTGTCAGGTCTGTCAACAAACTTCATAACAGCTTTATATAATATTCTCGCCAATGATTTGAATAGGTTTGTGGCGGTTTCTTTGAGCTCCTCATTGCTTTATAGCCTCTTCCGCCCCAAGCGGCTTCTTCAATTCAAGGAAAAGATGGAATTCACTCTGCACTCAGTCGAGACTGTGTGGTGGGTTTTCAAAAACTTTCCATCTAAATTGCTCAGGGAGCCTTTGAGTTGCATGAGTGTTTTGAGAACGGACATTGCCAGGAATTAAAACAATTCCAAAAGTCAACAAGACTCTTCTTTTAAATAACTCTTTGGTGTTGCAAAATTTTCACAGTAAAAATCTGCAGTAATTGTTGCCCGCTTTATAAAAACTCGACAAATAATGCACGTTTTTCGTCCCAAAAAACATTTGGCATAACCTTGCTGCAGTTGAATGATCGTTTGAACATTTGGGTTTGTTAGGGGAACTTGTATGAATCCATTGTTGTGTATTCTCGAACTCCCACTATGTATTTTTGACTTAGCCCTGAACGATTCTCATCTTTTCCCTCAGTTGAAGAGTAGGTTGAGGGCAGCGCTTCAAAATTGACGATGAGCTCAAAGAAACCGTCAACCAGTCAGCGTTTTCACCTCTACCGTTTTTTTGGAAGATCTACCGAATTCCCAATCCATCTTCCGACAAAAAAAAAAGATCTCAAAACTATTTTGGGTGGATAATTATTGATAGGTCTCCGATAAAAAGGATTCTAACGAAAATCGACGAGGTTTTGCAGACTGTTTGAAGAGATAAGTTGAGCCATTGCAAACATTCCGAAACCCTCACTTCATATCATTGAAAGAGACATCTTGGTTGTAGGGATAGCTGCAATCATGGTCTCAGAGGTAGCTGCAATCATTGTTGAAGGGGTAGCTGTAACCTAGTAAAGAGCAAACTACGGCCCATAGTAAACAAAAGTTTGAAAACACGTTTTGAAAGGAACTGTGTTGTAAGAAAAAAAAATGTCGTTTGAAGCTGGTTTAGAAATGGTAACTATTATTTTGTATTAATCTTAATAGTAAAATTTATTGTGAAGACAGATTTATGGGAAGTTCGAAAAACAGCCTGAAACCTTTCGGAAAGGGCGTTGGATCGAAATGGAAAATGGACCATCGGAACTACCATGGTCGAAAAAATCCTCTGCAAGAGAATTGCTGCACGCCATCTTGGACAACAACAACAAAATCACTTTTTTGTATAGGAAGCACTAAGATTTTCCCTCATTTTCTCTTTGTATCGTAGTGGTGACCTTGTCTGCCAGTGGTAGTAGAATGTTGGGAGAGGGCTCATTAGAAATTAAATTGCACTGTCCAGCGCCCTTTTTAAGTAACAAAAAGACATCGTACAACAGCAAAACGGTATCTTCTGCCATTTAGTGCCTCAGAACAATAATATCTGTTCAAAGAGGGTTAAAATACCGGGAAATGGAAATTCTGAGATAGACAATTGACCTGTAATAGTCTAAAATCTCAGACAGGATGTTTCGAGCCCCTCACCTTGAAAGAGGCTGTACAATATGTGGATCAAGCCTTACAATATGACATGACATTTTGAGTAATAAAATAGATAGTGCCTTAGCAAGGTGGCATTTCCTGCCATTTTTGGCCATAAACCATCAAGGGTCGAATGCAGAAAAATGCAAATTCTAATATACCCAATCGGCATGTCCGGATCTAAAACTATCAATAGGAGGTTTCGACCCTTCCCCCCTTCCGACCTCGAATAAATATAAAAATTGCTCTTTTGTCTGGTTAGGATGCGTCTTTTTATTTATTTCGAATTCTTTTTTCTACTAAAGCTGGCAGGAAACCGCATGATCGTAGAGAGATGCTTAATGGGCTACCTTAAAAGCTATTGCCCCTATCTACATGCGTCTCATAAATTCTCCTTGCTTACTCTAGGGCCGTTCTTTTACTCATCTTTGTGCTAAGATCTTACATCTTTTAACAAATAACGCTTAAAAGTGAAGTCTTAGCACAAAGATCTTACATCTTCTAGCGTTCTTTTGCAAACGTCTTTCATCATTCTGCTCTGATCAGCGGTCTAAGAACAATGATGTGTATGTCATCAAAGTTCTATCATCATTGTTCTATATGGCAGAAAGATGGCGTCTTTCAAATTTTTTACTAGCATCAGTGAGCTGTAAAATCTTAGAACAAAGATGAGTTAAAAGAACGGAAATCTGCAGAATGATGTGAGATCTTAGATGTAAGATCTTAGTGCAAAAGAACGGGCCTTCTATCGCAAAGTGCCAAATGGCGCAGAAAATTGCACTTTTACGGGGCATTTCTAGATTGGAAAGTCGGGGAAGCACAATAAGGGTACCATTGTGACCTCCATGGTCAAAGTAATCAGAGGTTTACAATCGCCCCTTTTGTATTCTTCATCTTTTAGCCCCCTTAGCTAGTGAAAAGTAAAAAGCGTGTTTAAGAAAAAAAATACTTCATTATGTATTTTAATTTTCAAAAAAATAACCGAATTTATTATGCGTAAATTTTCAAATAAGTAAGAGGCAACATGCCTCTCGGACTCTTTAGTTACGTGGCAAAGATCCACATATCTTGCAGAGGCAGTTTTAGGGAGCAGAGGGGGCACTCGCCGTGGACGCAGGTTTTAATCATTTGTATTTTTTTTTTAGTTTTACTTCTATTGAAATAAAGTAAAGGGCGCAGCTGGCAGTAAGTATAAGGGGATGGAATCCGAAATGTTTCTTTTTTTCCATATATTCATCACCATTCCTTGAAAATAAAAGTAAGTAGGCCAAATTTAAATAATTTTAATGTTTAGAAAAAATTTGGTGTCAGTCTTGATAAAATTAAATAAAATAAAACAAGTTTTTTCTGCTGAAAGTAAGGAGCAACATTAAAGCTTAAAATGAAAAGAAATTATTCCGTATATGAGGGGGTTGCCCCCTCCTCAATACCTCGCCCGTCACGCTTAAGTATTTTAGAACTTTTAAAAAAGCTTCTTATTCTAATTAAACAACTCTTGTGTTTCAGGATTCGGTCTTAAAGAATTTGGACAAAAGTCAAACTTTAGCGTAAAGAGCGAGGTATTGAGAAGTGGGCAACACCCTCAGCGAACAGAATAATTTCTTCTTGTTTTAATGTTGCTCCTAGCTTTCGGTTGAAAACTAATTGTTTCTATTTAATTTCTGATCTTTTTTTTAATAATGCCGGGAAATCTGGCTTCCCCTCCATGGAAAGAACCTCTAAATAATTTAGACCCGTGAAAATTTACCCCGGAAAAGCCTCGTGGATCTTTATTTACACTTTGTTACCAGGAACTGTTTTATGATTGTAGAAACCAATGACTGATTCAGAACATTGTCAGATTTGAACACAAATTTTGAGTTTTAATTAATACTAAAGAGTTATTTTAAGATGGCACGAATGTTGATGATATTAAAGCGAATTGCCTCAAACTTGGTGAAAAATATTGCGATGATTTAGATCCCATTCAGTTATCCCACGGAGTTCAAGATATGAAAAAAATTAATTCAACACCGACACATTTCCTCAAAGAAACCTATAGATGTCTTGTAATTAATTGTGCAATCCGGAGATGAAGGGTAGTCTTCGCAAACGTAAGAGTTGTCTGTCAAATATTATTAGAGATTGCAATGTTCCGTAAAAGCTGTATTAAGTTTAATTTATTGGCTCGGAGCGATTAAGTAGTACAACATTTACCCTCTAGAGGCGCTGAGGTACGCGGGGTCACTTTTGGAGTTTTGCCAGTACTTGGTCAGTATGTGTTTATACTTTGAGTAAACTGAAATTAATATTAACGTGCATCAGATCAAAACGTGCCTCAGGCAAAAAGCGATTAGTGATTTAGCGTTAATGAGCATGTAACGTGAAGAATTACATGCATCTTCTCAAACAAAACTCATTTTGTAAAGTTTATTATGTATATTTAAAATTAAAAAAATTGGAATAAAGTAATTAAAAAACGGAGTTTTTCTTACGGAAGTGAAGGGCGAAGTTGAAATTTAAAGCAAAAAAAATATTGCTTCGCCGATTATGTAAGATACATCTTCAAAACTCGCTTAATAAGCTGACTCATGATATATTCCAATATCTCTAGAATTCTAAAAACTAGCACTTTTCTGGAAACTGAGCTTGCCTACGATTTTAGATAATTATAATTATATGCTAAAAGTTACCGGTGATAGGGCCGGTGAAAGAATATTGAAAGCCTTATGAATTAGTTTTCTATTTTCTGCACGTTTTTTTTGTGGAATTTTCTGCTATTATGGGAACATCCTGTTTTTAGGATCTGTTATGGGTTTTTAGCAAAGTGCTAGTTTTAAGGTTTCTGCAGATTTTCGAAAATATAACAAGACAGTTGATTTGAGCTAGTTTTGTAGATATATTTTGCCCAATCTGCGAAACAACATTCCTTGTTCGTTTAAACTTTCAACTTCGCCGTTTACTTCTGTAAGAAAAAATTCGTTTTGTGATGAGTGTATTACAAAGCTTTTGCACAGATATGGCAAATGCATCAATCATCAAGGGGATTATGTAAAGAAGTATGCTTGATTATATATTACTCTTTGTAATAAAATAACTTCATTTTTTATATTCACCTGTCTTTCCTTTATAGCCATTTAGAGGTTTAAAAAGAAAAATCCTTCGTACTTAGCGTTATTAGTGCTATCAGCCTTATTCACTTTATTGCCCCATAGTGGAGGATCCTTATAGTACATAGTCGTTAATTAAGACAAGCCAGCACAAGAATTAAGACAGGACTTACGGGAATATTTGGATGGGAAAAAAACTTGGCCAAGTGGTGAAAACCAAGATCAAGAAGAGAAATTCTGACTCAAATCTTTTAGCAATAGGAGAACATAACATTGCAATTGAAAGATTGATCCCACATGACAGCTACGATGACTACATTGGAAAATAGACTAAGGACCTGTGACTGCAAATAAAGTTCTTAGTTTACGGTTTATTTTTATTTAGTTGTGCCAAAAATTGTCTTTACTTTCAGGAATACCCTCGTGGAAGCTCTTTAAAAGAAAGAAGTGAATACATAGTGTTCGTTAACATTTAAATTAATGACCACAAGAATAAGTATAATATTTTAATGTTTAAGGCATTATAATATTAAAAACTTAGGTCGGTTTTTTCTTGCTATTGGCCGTAGCATACCCTTTACTAACAACAACTCACCGCAGCACCAAGCCGCCAGAGGCCAACACAGCTACGCACGCTACTCCTCCATTGCAATCTATTCAAAGCCTCCCTTTTTACACCCTCCCATGAAGTTTCATTTCCTTTAATTCTTTCTTTATGACGTCCTCCCACCCCAGACGAGGACGACCTGCTTTCCGTTTAGCCCTAGACGGTTGGTCGAAAAGAACAATCTTCAGCAATCTGTCATCCTTCATCCGCACAACGTGCCGTAGTCATCTCAACCTTTCTTTAATTATAGCCCTAGAGAGCGGTATTGGACCACATTTTTCGTACAGCCTATTGATTGAAATACGGTCAGTCATCCGGGTACCCAGAACAATCCTTAAGCAATTTCTGGAACACATCTAGCAAATCTTCATCCGCTTTTCGAATCGCCCAAGCTTCAGAGCCATATTTGACTGCTATCATCACTGTAGCTTCTAATATTCTAATCTTGGTTTGCAGACTTATCTTCCTATCCTTCCAAACTTTTTTTAATTGTGAAAAACACCCTGAGCCTTGGCTATTCTACTTTTCTTTCCTCTTCGAATATGCTTTGAACTACCTAGCGCTGGAAAGAGGATGGCCAAAGCGTCACTTCTTGGAATAAAGCTATTCTATTATATTTTTTCACCTAGCACTGCGCTCTCTGACATGGATGAAATAGCGCCAAAGATCTTACTAAATAGGGATCGCCTAAATAGCATCATTAATACCAATCACTTTTGTTGAGGATTAGGTCTAATCTTTCCACCAATTGGAAATCCCTTGATGAGAACTTTGATGATATATTCACCAAACTCATATCCCTGATCAGAGGGGAAAGAAATTTGATGATGGTAGTAAACGCCTGATTACTGAACAATTAGTTCTCTTAGGTCTGAAAATATCTTTTGTAGTTTTATAAGCATGTAGTTTTATGTAGTTATATAAATGGCAGACGCATGCGTAAAAGTCAGTTTTGGAGAAGGGGATATGAAAAACCCAAGAAGAGGGTCAAACTAGAGGAAAAATACAAGCACTCGTTGAGAACACCAAGCCAGTTTCAGGGGTTGGACAGCCCCCGTCCCCCATACGCCTTTGTACCTGCTGAATGACCATTTTTATTTATTAGTTTGCTCCTTTCTTTTTCTCTTCATTTTCAGAAAGCCTCTTTCTTTAACACGAGAGAGAAATAGTATCCTTATCAATGAAGCGAATCCACTTCTCTTTTTTTCGATTTATTTATTGGCTAAGGATTCATAAAAGGAGTAAATTTCCTGAGGATATATTGACAACTATTTCTATGTATATTTAAAGTCTAGTTTTTCTCTTTCTTTTTTTCTTGTTATTGTTGCTTCCCCTCATTAAACTGTAGTCTTTCTATATGAGTCCAACAATAACTCTTCACCACCCCCGTGGACTGTATCTATAATTTTGACTCGGCGCTAGGAGATGGGATTCAAGGTTAGGGAATTTTCATACTTTACCCCAGGATAAAGAAAATTCAAAGGTGTGAAAACCTAAGACCATTTTTTCTAGAGAAGATTTAAGCGCTACATATGCGACTAAATGGCAAAACCGTGTTTGTTAAAGAAATATCCTCAAGCGCTTTTTTAAACAATGAAACTATCTTTGACAATAACACGACGGAGATCGTCATGGTTGCAGCAATAGGTGCAACCTAGTAAAAAGCGGTCTATAGCAACCGAATGTCTAAAAAAGCATTTGGAAAAAAAAATATTCTAAGACTATTTTTAGTAAACCCTATATTTAATTAATTTAAAACAAAAGTTTTTCTGATGAAAGTAAAGAGCGAAGTTGAACCTAAAAATGAACACTAATTACTGCTTCGTGGTTTATGCAACGTATTGTTGAAAATCAAACAAACTGACTCGCAATATTTCCCTACACTCGTAGAATTATGAAAAACTAGCTCTTACCTGAAAACTAAGGGTTTTTTAGTCTTTTAGAGAGTTAAAATCGTGTCGTAAAAATTATTGATTTCAAAGCCGGTAAAAGATTGTTGAGAGCTTTATGAATTGTTCTTTTATTTTCTGCAGGCCACTTAAGGGTTTTCATGTTTCTATTTCTTTTTTATTGCGTCTGTTTTGTATTTTCAGTAGAACGCTAGTTTTTCAGAATTCGATAAATTTAAGGAAATATCATTAGCCAGTTTATTTGAAATAGTTTTTCAAAAACTATTTCATCAGAACAACTTTGTTTTAAATAATTTGTTATATTTTTTATGTTTTAAGAATAGTGACAATAAGTCTTTGGCAAAGAAACTGATGAAAATAATATAAGTTTTACCAAAATAGGGCATCAACACTTCAAAGAACATGTTCTATCCAAGATTGAAACTTCTGTCACCAAAACCACAAGGGTGAACCGTAACCACTAGATTAAAGCGTCTGCTTTATACCATTTGCTGTTTCAAATCATAAATTTACTGCCTGGTAGAAATTTCAGACAATAAGGCTTTTTAATACTCTTTTCCACTATAAATCCACAAAATTTTGCCTGTATATATATATATATATATATATTATATATATATATATATATATATATATATATATATATATATATATATATATATATATATATATATATATATATATATATATATATATATATATTTTTCCCAGAGGCACTTCATATGGAAGGGGTCGTCGTGTAAACTTTAAAGGGGACCCATTCGATTGGAAATCGACAGTTCTATTGCTCTTTTTAAGGGTCAAAAGTGATTGGAAGGCAACTAACACCCCTTCCACGCCCACCATTTCCCCAAACCCTTTTTTCTACGTAGTTTATTTCCAGATAGAAATTATGTTTTTGAGAAGGACACTCCCCCCACAGCCCTCAGGGCAAGGGTTGTAAGTTATGCCCTGGGGGCATATAAGTTTTGCATAGAAAGCTTTGTCGTAGAAACTTCAAAAAGGGCTAATTCGATTTGAAATTCAAAGGGCTAGTGCGCAGTAGGTTTTAGACTTTTACAGTGAGAGAAGGAGGCGATACCCAAACTCTTGTTGTAGGGATTTTTGTTCATTTCAAGCTTGATTTGCATATTCAATTTAAGTTTCACTCGTTTTAAGATTTATTTATTAATTTTCATTAATATATATTGTGTTTTTTTTGCATTGGTTAATTATTTAATTTCTGTTCGTTTTAACTTTCATTTATGCTTCAATAGCAAAATATTTTTTTTTTGTTTTAAGCTTGATTTTCATATTCAATCTAAGTATTACTCGCTTTAAGATCTATTTTTTCATTTATATCATTACTTGTTGTATGTTTTTTGCTATGATTGTTTATTTAATTTCTGTTCGTTTTGGGTTTCATTTATTCTTAATTGGAAATAATAATAATTTATTTATAACCCACTTTTATACAAAACAAGCGGAGTAAAGTACACTAAAAAGGAAAAAAAACAAAAAACAATCCAATACACAGAAACAAAGATAACTTAAATCTTAATCACTGACAAAAACACACGGATAATATTATGGTTTGGGCCTAGGGACACAAAGCCATTTCTTGTCAAATTATTACTAAGCAATTCAAACTATTGGATAATGTCGGTAGCACCATACTTCTCAATAATACGTGTATTACGATATGAAGTGGGAAGGTACAATAAAAATTTGCAATATCTAAAATAAGCGATACGGATCTGGCGCAAATCCCTCTTATTCAATAACGAATACATTCCACTGAAAAACGAGACAGAATGGTCACAATATGTGGAATACATTTTAGCTAAAGCTTGGCGTGAATATTTTCCACGGTTAGGTACAATTTTCGCATATCCGATCTTCAACTTTTCTTTAACATCTCTCAGAACTTGAAGTCGCAAAAAAGTGAGTGTAGAACAAATACTAATTCCTAACCACCGTATACTCGTAACATTGCGAATTACTGAGGATCCACAGGACAAATTATGAGCTGATGATGGGATGGGATGCTGATGGGATTGAAAACTAAATATTCACATTTATCAACATTCAAAAACAGACCAACATCCCGAAACATCATAGAAATACGTTGCACCGATAATGCCAAAATAGACTTGGTTCGGCTTAAAACTAGCAGGTCGTCCGCATACGCAATATAAGACACATCAGATAAATTAAAAAAATACGAAGGCTTGATTCCTAATAACACATTTTGAATGCAAGCATTAAATAGATAAGGTGATAGAACCCCGCCCTGTCGTACTCCAGATTGAACTGGTATATTACCGCAGTACCCTGTACCAGATTTTAAACGAAGAAACGAATTACTATACCAAAATTTAAGTACATGTATGACAGAAGGGTTCACTCCAAACTCTGACAAAGAGTGCCACATTTTCAAAAACCTTACTAATATTCAAAACCTTACTAATATTGCAAGCAACAGTGATGGGCCTATATGAACTGCAATCAAAAGGGTCTCTTCCACGTTTAAGAATCGAAGTTACCGTTCCGCAAAGGAAGGAATCAGGCACCATTGACAAAGATAAACAGAACTGAAAAAGTTACTGGAGCTGAGCGACTAGCTACGGACAATCACAACGTAAATGGTGAGCGCTAATCCCACCAAGATCACTTGATTTTGACTTAAGTTTAAGCATACAAAAAATAAAAACTCTAGTACCCTTTTTAAGGGACTAAAAAGAGTGGAAGGCAACTAGCCCACCCTCCCACGCCCCTTTTTTCCACAAAGACGTTCGCTCAAAATTTTGAAATAACTATTTGGTTCACCATAGTTAAAAGGCTCAATGACTATGCCTCTGCAGATGACAGGATCCCCACAACCCCCGAAGAGGGCTGTAAGTTCTGCCATTTGCCCGCTGTTTACATATAATATTGGTTATTGGGAAATATTTCGGGGATTTTTTTTTTCTGGGGGGGGGGGGGCGCGGGGAGGGAATTTTCTGGGAGGAGTTTTTTAGGATAAAGTTTACACGGGGGATCTCTCGGTATGATTTGAAAAATGGTCAGAAATTAAATAAAATAGAACAATTTTTTCAGCTGAAATTAAGGAGCAATAATAAAACTTAAAACGAATATAGATTATTCCGTATATGAGGGGGCTGTCCCTCCCTCATCCCTTGCTCTTTACGCTAAAGTTTGAATGTTGTCCCAATTCTTTAAAAACGACTCCTGAAACGTAAGGGTCGTTGAATTTAAATGAGAAGTATTTTTGAAGACTTTAGCGTAAAGAATGAGGGGCGAGCAAGCGGCAGTCCCCTTCATGTACGGAATAATTTCTATTCGTTTTAAGTTTTAATGTTTCTCCTTACTTTCAGTCTAAAAAACTTTTTTTTTATATTTAATTTCCAGTGAGATGAATTTTGGAAAAGATTTACATATATATTTTTCTCATCTTGTCATGCTTAATCAGTGTAGTCTCCAAAAAAAAAAAATATCTAGAAAAGGGTCAAACTTAGTTAAAAAAAAGTTTTTCTTATGGAAGTAAAGAGTGAAATTGAAACTAAAAATGAATTAAAGTTATTGCTTTGCTGACTCCACAAGATATGTCTTAAAAAGTGGCTTATATAAAGTGACTCGTAATTTTTCCAATATGTGTAGGATTCCAAAGATAAGATTTATTCATAATCTTCTCTTAAAAACCTCAACCATGCTCAGTTTTCAGTAGTTTTTAAAATACTTCTGATATTGGAAAATATCAGGAGTCCGTTTATTTAAGCTAATTTTTTTTGCTCTTTACTTCCGTGAGAAAAAACTTTGTTTTTTAACATTGATGTTGTAGATAACTGCTTTTGAAGTGTAGATACGTTAGCAATAAATGCTAAGACTAAATATATTAAAACGTTTATATGCTAAATAAGTTGCAAATACTTTAATTCCAAAAGTACCAAAATAACATTACTTTCAATGAACAGTTTATTTATTTGCATTTATACATAAGATTACAATTAGTCAATATTCCTGTAAAAAATACCTGTGCTAAAAACTGTAGTGAATTTCTAATACCATTTAACTAGTTGTCGTAGGATGTTGGTGGAGGGTTCATTTTAAAGGAAATCCACTTGTTTAGTGCCCCATTTAATTGTCAAAAGAGACTCTATCGCATCACAGTGGTATTTTCAGCCATTTTGTGCCACCAAACATCAATTCCAAGAGAATGGAAAATCTAAAATACCTAATCGATTTTTCACAGCCTGAAACCCTAAACCGGGTTTCTTCTCCCCGTCTTGACAAATCACAGCAAAGTGGTGTTTTCTGTCATTTTGTGCCACAAAACATCAAGTTCTCCCCAAATAGTACGAAATTGCCGGGAGCTCTAAAGTATGATGTGAATGCTGCCCTGAGCTACGTTTTTGTTCTTAAATCGTCAACTGATAATGACAGGAATGTTACAGTGATTATTAGGGTTTATGATAAACTGTCATTAGATGATGGCTGTTTCAAGGGTACTGGTGCATTATGCGGGCACCGCTATATGCTGCACGTGGAATGTCAAACAGGAAATGCTACAGTCAAACGGGAGAGACAAAAGAAGTCAGGTTTGGTTAATGCTAATGAAACATAATAAAATAGGATGAATATATAACAGTTTAGAAACAATTTTGGGCTATATATTTGCACATTATGGGTGGGGGGGTGGATATAGCATAGCATATATTAAATACATAACCTATTCTAGGTACCTCCCCCCCCCTAAACCCCCGAAAAACAGCAGTTTAAATATCGTAAACGCAATGAAAACTACGCTTTGCATTCCATTCTCTATTGCAGATACCCGTTTGGCGGGTTTCGTCTCTCGTTTCCTTGATACCCCGTTTGACATTCCACATACAGTATATAGCGGTGTCCGCATAATGAGCCAGTACCGTTTCAAGTAACAAAGGGGATCGTGCCACAGCTAAGTGACGGTTTCTGCCATTTTGTGCCACCAAGCATCAAATCCCAGAGATTGGAAATTCTGAAATAGCAACTCATGGTCTAAAAACCTAAACGGGAGGCTTTGATCCCCCTCTCCGTCTTGACAAACTGAGGCAAAGTGGTGCTTTCTGCCATCTTGTGCCACAAAACCACAATTTTCCCCTAAAGTGGGTCAAAATACCTTATGGCGCTTTATGGTGCAACTTTTGGATTGGAAAGGCTGAGAAGCATAACGAGGGTACTATTGCAATCTCCATGGTGGAACATCCTTACCCGAAAAAAAAAACACTTCGGAAAAAAAACCTAATGGATAAAATGGTACTTTTTTTTACATTTATTTTCATTTTTGTGAAAATAATTGATCTTTTATGTGCAAATTCTTAGAGGTAGTAATAATGACATACCTCTTAGATTCTTAGTTTTCGTGGCAAAGTTGACTTATTTAGTTTCATCGCCCAAGTTAAAATATATATTTTCTTAAGTGTTTTTTTTTATCAACGAGCAAAAGTTAATTTTTAAAAACCATGTTTTTCATACGGAATTAAAGAATGATGTTGAAATTTAAAAGCAACAAAACTAATGCTGTGTCGATTATGCAAGACATATTTACAAAACCAGCTCAAATAAATTGACTCGTGATATTCCCCAATATCTGTGGAATTCTAAAAACTACTGCTTTACTGAAAACTGAGCATGCTTGAGTTTCGGAGTACTATATATAATTGCCTACTAAAAGCTATCGATATTATAGTCGCTGAAAGACTATTGAGAGACTGTCAGTTTCTATTGCTGGACGTTGATGCTATACTTTGTAATTCTAGTGTGTCCGTACTAGGTTTTAGCTGTGAAAAACCAGTGAAATTTGCTTTTATTTCTGTAGATTGTATCTCGAAAAGTATGCAAGAAACAGACAGAAAAATTTTGACTTTGTCATTTGACTGTATTTTTCAAAATCTAGGGGGGAGGGGTAAGTTTGTCGTTTTTCAAGTATTTTCAGTGAAAATACAAAAAAAAGCATTTTCAAATAGATTTCCCCCCTAAAAGGGTATTTTTTCAAAATTCGGGGGAATGGGACAAAAAATTACGGTGTGTGCATGCTCCCTGGCCTCTCCCATACCAATTGACGCCACAGCTTAAGCCAGTAAAAAACTGGAAACCAACAAGAACGTTTTACTTGTATTCAGTATTTTTTATATTCAAAATATATTAAAAAAACAAAGCGGAAGTATAAGTGCACTTTCTCTAAAACAGTATGAAAAAGAAAGATGCTCTTGCCTTGTGCCATTAAGGTGCGGTAAAGCCTCGTGCGTATCACTGGTAGATGCTTTTAGCACATTATCCTTTTGTAGTCTTCCCTCCATAAAGTCTGGGTAACTTTTAAAGGTCTTGGTAACACTCATTATATTAGTAACCGTTTGGACAACTTGTTGAAACCTCTTTTTCTTTAATTTTTCCATACTTTATCAAGCTGCTTACTTTTACACTGATGTGTATGTGTTCATAGTTTATTGATAAACTCCTTCATTTGCTCATATTGTAGTATCCGCATCCCTGGAACATGAAAGGCTAAGACTTTTCTTAAGGTAAAGCCTATTGTAAGAGCAAAATCAAAAGAGACTGTTTCTTTTTTCGTGTCTTGCCTTGTTGTTTTATTCAAAAACTGGCACATGCGCTTTACAAATGCTTATAGCAATCAAGCAGTATTTTTCTTTATTTGCTTCGTTGCAAAAAAAAAAAAATCGTTTCATGGGAAAGGAAGAGCAACACTCTTATTGACCAAGAAAGTTCACTTAAGAATGACAATTTACTTTTGTTTAATCCTTCCACAAACTTTGGCCTCTGGAATGCTTTTTTATTCTATTAGATTTCGTGATTGTCATCTTATTATTCTACTCAGGGAAAGAGGCATTAGTTTGTAATTTTTTGTTTGTTTATTTTTTTTGTGGGGGAGGGGCTCTAAAAAATTCAGTAAATAGGCAAATTGTCTGAAACATTTAGAAGATTCTGCAGAAAAGTATATATGTGATTTCAAGAGGTGAATGCCAGTTTCTATGTACGGGCCTGGATTAATACTACTTGTGTTAGTAGCTATTGATCCCTTAGAACATTCTATGTTTCTCTTTGTAAAAGGGGTGTTACAAACATGACTCTAAGTTATGTTTTCTTGCCATTTGTAACTTCGTGCGCTCTCAATTGATAGTGTCAGTAGAGAGGACCCTAAAGGTCGTCTCAGCACACCATATATGGGCATAGAACCACGTGGTTCGTTCCATTTCCCCTAGGGGAAATGGATTTCCGAGAAATTGATTGCGTAATCGAATGGGAATTTGGAACACCTGTGCTGTCAGTCATTAATCAAATTGTTTCCAGGCAAAGTTTAATAATGTCTGACAGGTACTGTCAACATTTCTCCAGGAATAGATCCAAGTCATTAATGTCTTTGCCTCGGAAACAACTCTTTTGGTCGAACTCCAAAAGATATTAATAACCAAACGCCATGGAAACAGTTATCCAAGAAACATCTTAGCGATGAATTGTTTTAGCGCGGGAATCAGGTTTCTTATTAATTTGAAATGCGTTAGCGCAGAGATGCCAAAAACAAAAGGAACACGCTGAAATTACGTTTAGGGATTATTTGGGCGAAACTGTTTTAGACAGGTTATGGAATTATTTCGGCGAAACAGTTAGAGACATTTTAAAAGATGATTTTTGAAGAGATTTTAGAAGAGGATTTGAGGGTGAAACTCTGTGGTCGTTATAATACACAAGTTCCATTGAACAGTGTCGTGAGGTCCTCTACCCCAACCCCAAAGGGTTCCGATCCCCACCACCCCAACCCCGAAGGAAGCGCCCGGTCCTCAAAGGTCCCCCGGGCTCCCAAAGGACCACCCGGCCCTCAAGGGTCCCCCAGACCCCCAAAGGACCCCCCGGGCCCCAAAGGGCCCCTCCCCCCTTGGTCCCCAAAGGGCCCCTCCCCCCTTGGTCCCCAAAGGGCCCCTCCCTCCCTCTCCTCCCCCCCCTCCTCACCGTCCCCTCCCCCTCCCTCCTCCCCTCCCCCCTCCCCTCCTCCCCCTCCCCTCCCTCATTTTTTAATATTTTTTTTGTGCATTGAGACACAGAAGGGCCCCCTCCCCCTCCCCCCCAGAGCCCCCCAAAGGGCCCCCGGCGCCCCAAAGGCTCCTGAGCCACCATTTTAATACTTTTTTAAGGCTTTATTATATCTTTTCAGAACAAATTATTATTTTAGGGAATTATTTCGGCGAAACAGTTAGAGACATTTTAAAAGATGATTTTTGAAGAGATTTTAGAAGAGGATTTGAGGGTGAAACTCTGTGGTCGTTATAATACACAAGTTCCATTGAACAGTGTCGTGAGGTCCTCTACCCCAACCCCAAAGGGTTCCGATCCCCACCACCCCAACCCCGAAGGAAGCCACCGGTCCTCAAAGGTTCTCCGGATTCCCAAAGGACCACCCGGCCCTCAAGGGACCCACAGACCCTCAAAGGCTCTCCCCGAGCCCCGTCTTTCGTTGATGTGTGTTGTCTGAAACTTATGATTTGGGATATGTAAATTACTATTTCGGACTTTTCTGAGCTAGATTTCTTAGTCTTTCGTTGGTGTGTGTTGTCTGACACCTATGATTTGGGATGGATGGATTGCAATTTTTGACTTTTCTGAGCTGGATTTCTGAGCCGTTCATAGGAGTGTGTTGTCTGAAACTTATGATTTGAGATGTGTAGTTTGCAAGTTGGACTTTTCAGAGCTATGATTCTTAGTCTTTCATAGGCGTTTGTTGTCTGAAACTTCTAGTTTGGGATGAATAGTTTGCTATTTCAGGCTTTTCTGAGCTAAGGTTTCCTAGTATTTCGTAGGTGAATGTTGTCTGAAACTTATGATTTGGGATATGTAAATTACTATTTCGAGCTTTTCTAAGCTAGATTTCTTAGTCTTTCGTTGGGGTGCGTTGTCTGAAACCTATGATTTGGGATGGGATGGATTGCTATTTTTGACTTTTCTGAGCTGGATTTCTTAGCCGTTCATAGGTGTGTGTTGTCTGAAACTTATGATTTGGGATGGTTAATTTGCTATTTTTGACTTTTCTGAGCTAGGTTTCTTAGCCGTTCATAGGTGTGTGTTGTCTGAAACCTATGATTTGGGATATGTAAATTACTATTTCGGGCTTTTCTGAGTCGGATTTCTTAGTCTTTCATAGGTATGTGTTGTCTGAAACCTATGATTTGGGATGTGTGGGTTGCTATTTTTTGACTTTTCATAGCCAGATTTCTTAGTCTTTCGTAGGTGTGTGTTGTCTGAAACCTATGATTTGGATTGTGTGGATTGCTATTTTTGACTTTTCTGAGCTGGATTTCATAGCCTTTCGTAGGGATGTGTTGACTGAAACCTATGATTTGGGATGAGTGGTTTGCTTTTTGGACTTTTCAGAGCTGGATTTCTTAGCCGTTCATAGGTGAGTGTTGTCTGAAACCTATGATTTGGGATGGTTAATTTGCTATTTTTGACTTTTCTGAGCTAGGTTTCTTAGCCTTTCATAGGTGTGTGTTGTCAGAAAATTATGATTTGGGATGTGTAGTTTGCTATTTCAGGCTTTTCTGAGCTAAGGATTCCTAGTATTTCCTAAGTGAATGTTGTCTGAAACCAATAGTTTGGGATGAGTAGTTTGCTATTTCAGGCTTTTATGAGCTAGGTTTCTTAGCCTTTCGTAGGTGTGTGTTGACTGAAACTTATGATTTGGGATATGTAATTTGCTATTTCCGACTTTTCATAATCGGATTTCTTAGTCTTTCGTAGGTGTGTGGTGTCTGAAACCTATGATTTGGGATGTGTGGGTTGCTATTTTTTTACTTTTCTGAGCTGGATTTCTTAGCCTTTCGTAGGTGTGTGTTGACTGAAACCTATGATTTGGGATGGTTAATTTGCTATTTTTGACTTTTCTGAGCTAGATTTCATAGCCTTTCATAGGTGTATGCTTTCAGAAAATTATGATTTGGGAGGTGTAGTTTGCTTTTTGGACTTTTCAGAGCTAGGATTCTTAGTCACTCATAGGTGTTTGTTGTCTGAAACTTCGAGTTTGGGATGAGTAGTTGGCTATTTCAGACTTTTCTGAGCTAAGGTTTCTTAGTATTTCGTAGGTGAATGTTGTCTGAAACTTATGATTTGGGATATGTAAATTACTATTTCGGGCTTTTCTGAGTTGGATTTCTTAGTCTTTCATAGGTGTGTGGTGTCTGAAACCTATGATTTGGGATGAGTGGTTTGCTTTTTGGACTTTCGAGCTGGATTTCTGAGCCTTTCGTAGGTATGTGTTGACTGAAACCTATGATTTGGGATGTGTAGTTTGCTATTTTTGACTTTTCTGAGCTAGGTTTTTCGGGCTTTTCTGAGTTGGATTTCTTAGTCTTTCATAGGTGTGTGGTGTCTGAAACCTATGATTTGGGATGAGTGGTTTGCTTTTTGGACTTTTCTGAGCTGGATTTCTGAGCCTTTCGTAGGTATGTGTTGACTGAAACCTATGATTTGGGATGTGTAGTTTGCTATTTTTGACTTTTCTGAGCTAGGTTTCTTAGCCTTTCATAGGTGTGTGTTGTCAGAAAATTATGATTTGGGATGTGTAGTTTGCTATTTCAGGCTTTTCTGAGCTAAGGTTTTCTAGTATTTCGTAGATGAATGTTGTCTGAAACCAATAGTTTGGGATGAGTAGTTTGCTATTTTTGACTTTTCTGAGCTAGGTTTCTTAGTCTTTCGTTGGTGTGTGCTGACTGAAACCTATGATTTAGGATATGTAGTTTGCTATTTTTGACTTTTCTCAGCTGGATTTATTAGCCTTTCATAGGTGTGTGTTGAGTGAAACCTATGATTGGGATGAGTGGTTTGCTATTTTTGTCTTTTCTGAGCTAGATTTCTTAGCCTTTCATAGGTATGTGTTGTCAGAAAATTAAGATTTGGGATGTGTAGTTTGCTATTTGAACTTTTCAGAGCTATGATTCTGAGTCCGTCATATGCGTTTGTTGTCTGAAACTTCTAGTTTGGGATGAGTAGTTTCACTATTTCAGGCTTTTCTGAGCTAAGGTTTCTTAGTCTTTCATAGGTGAATGTTGTCTGAAACCTATGATTTGGGATATGTAAATTACTATTTCGGGCTTTTCTAAGTTGGATTTCTTAGTCTTTCGTTGGTGTGTGTTGTCTGAAACCTATGATTTGGGATGGGTGGATTGCTACTTTTGACTTTTCTGAGCTGGATTTCTTAGCCTTTCATAGGTGTTTGTTGTCTGAAACCTATAGTTTGGGATGACTAGTTTGCTATTTTTGACTTTTCTGAGATAGGTTTCTTAGCCGTTCATAGGTGAGTGTTGTCTGAAACCTATGATTTGGGATATGTAAATTACTATTTTGGGCTTTTCTGAGTTGGATTTCTTAGTCTTTCGTTGGTGTGTGTTGTCTGAAACCTATGATTTGGGATGGGTGGATTGCTACTTTTGACTTTTCTGAGCTGGATTTCTTAGCCTTTCATAGGTGTTTGTTGTCTGAAACCTATAGTTTGGGATGACTAGTTTGCTATTTTTGACTTTTCTGAGCTAGGTTTCTTAGCCGTTCATAGGTGAGTGTTGTCTGAAACCTATGATTTGGGATATGTAAATTACTATTTCGGGCTTTTCTGAGTTGGATTTCTTAGTCTTTCATAGGTATGTGTTGTCTGAAACCTATGATTTGGGATGTGTGGGTTGCTATTTTTTGACTTTTCCGAGCTGGATTTCTTAGCCGTTCATAGGTGAGTGCTGTCTGAAACTTATGATTTGGGATGGTTAATTTGCTATTTCCGGCTTTTATTAGCTAGGTTTCTTAGCCCTTCATAGGTGTGTGTTGTCAGAAAATTATGATTTGGGATATGTAAATTACTATTTCGAGCTTTTCTAAGCTAGATTTCTTAGTCTTTCGTTGGGGTGCGTTGTCTGAAACCTATGATTTGGGATGGGATGGATTGCTATTTTTGACTTTTCTGAGCTGGATTTCTTAGCCGTTCATAGGTGTGTGTTGTCTGAAACTTATGATTTCGGATGGTTAATTTGCTATTTTTGACTTTTCTGAGCTAGGTTTCTTAGCCGTTCATAGGTGTGTGTTGTCTGAAACCTATGATTTGGGATATGTAAATTACTATTTCGGGCTTTTCTGAGTCGGATTTCTTAGTCTTTCATAGGTATGTGTTGTCTGAAACCTATGATTTGGGATGTGTGGGTTGCTATTTTTTGACTTTTCATAGCCAGATTTCTTAGTCTTTCGTAGGTGTGTGTTGTCTGAAACCTATGATTTGGATTGTGTGGATTGCTATTTTTGACTTTTCTGAGCTGGATTTCATAGCCTTTCGTAGGGATGTGTTGACTGAAACCTATGATTTGGGATGAGTGGTTTGCTTTTTGGACTTTTCAGAGCTGGATTTCTTAGCCGTTCATAGGTGTGTGTTGTCTGAAACCTATGATTTGGGATGGTTAATTTGCTATTTTTGACTTTTCTGACCTAGGTTTCTTAGCCTTTCATAGGTGTGTGTTGTCAGAAAATTATGATTTGGGAATGTGTAGCTTGCTATTTGGACTTTTCAGAGCTAGGATTCTTAGTCCATCATAGGTGTTTGTTGTCTGAAACCAATAGTTTGGGATGAGTAGTTTGCTATTTCAGGCTTTTCTGAGCTAGATTTCTTAGCCGTTCATAGGTGTGTGTTGTCTGAAACTTATGATTTGGGATATGTAAATTACTATTTCGGGCTTTTCTGAGTTGGACACTTCTAAATTTTTCCGTAGAAGATAGGAAAAGTTATACTATGATTTTGATTATTTACCATAAAGATAAAAAGTTTCACTTTAATTCTAGATTTTCTTAAATTCAATTCCGACCTTTCTCAAAGAGATGAAAAAAATTAAAGTTCTGTTCCAAATATTTTCCCGGAAGAAGAAAAGTTCAACTTCGATTCTGAATTTTCTCAATGAAAATGAAATAAGTTATTGATCAAATCTATTTTCCCAAAATAATATAAAAATTTCCACTTCAGTTCAGATTTTTTTCTCAAAGAGATGAAGAAATTTAAAGTTCTGTTCCAAATTTTTCATAGAAGATAGGAAAAGTTATACTTTGATCGTGAATATTCAAGTTCTATTCTGAATTTTACCAAAGAACACAATTCAATTCTAATTTCCCCAATAAAAAATTTAAAGTTCAATTCTAAATTTTTCGGTGGAAGATAGAAAAAGTAATACCATACTTGTGAATATTTTCCCAGAAGATAAAAAGTTCTAGTTCAATTTAAAATTTTCTCAACGAAGTGAAGAAGAATTCAAGTTCTCTTCTGAATTTTACCAAAGAACACAATTCAATTCTAATTTCACCAGAGAAAATAAAAATCTTCCACTTCAGTTCCATATTTCACGAAGACATAAAGAAATTAAAGTTCAATTCTAAATTTTTCGGTGGAAGATAGAAAAAGTACTACCATACTTGTGAATATTTTCATGGAAGATAAAAACTTCTAGTTCAATTTAAAATTTTCTCAACGAAATGAAGGAAAGTTCAAGTTCTCTTCTGAATTTTCTCAATGAAAAAGAAATTAGTCATTGATCATTTCTATTTTTCCAAATAATATAAAAATTTTCCACTTTAGTTCAGATCTGGCTCGAAGAGATGAAAAATTTAAAATACTGTTCCAAATTTTTCACTGAAGATAAAAAAGTTCAAGTTCTCTTCGGAATTTTACCAAAGAACAAAATTCAATTCTAATTTCTCCAGAGAAAATAAAATCTTCCACTTCAGTTCTTTATTTCACAAAGACATAAAGAAATTTAAAGTTCAATTCCAAATTTTCGGTGGAAGATAGAAAAAGTAATACCATACTTGTGAATATTTTCCTGGAAGATAAAAAGTTCTAGTTCAATTTAAAATTTTCTCAACGAAGTGAAGAAAAGTTCAAGTTCTCTTCTGAACTTTACCAAAGAACACACTTCAATTCTAATTTCTCTAGAGAAAACAAAAATCTTCCACTTCAGTTCTTTATTTCACAAAGACATAAAGAAATTTAAAGTTCAATTCTAATTTTTCGGTGGAAGATAGAAAAAGTATTATCATACTTGTGAATATTTTCACAGAAGATAAAAAGTTCTAGTTCAATTTTAAATTTTCTCAACGAAGTCAAGGAAAGTTCAAGTTCTCTTTTGAATTTTACCAAAGAACACACTTCAATTCTAATTTCTCCAGAGAAAACAAAAATCTTCCACTTCAGTTCTTTATTTCACAAAGACATAAAGAAATTTAAAGTTCAATTCTAATTTTTCGGTGGGAGATAGAAAAATTAATACCATACTTGTGATTATTTTCACGGAAGATAAAAGTTCTAGTTCAATTTAAAATTTTCTCAATGAAGTGAAGAAAAGTTCATGTTCTCTACTGAATTTTATCAAAGAACACAATTCAATTCTAATTTCTACAGAGAAAATAAAAATCTTCCACTTCAGTTCTTTATTTCACAAAAGACATAAAGAAATTTAAAGTTCAATTCTAAAATTTTCGGTGGAAGATAGAAAAAGTAATACCATACTTGTGAATATTTTCCCGGAAGATAAAAAGTTCTAGTTCAATTTAAAATTTTCTCAACGAAGTGAAGAAAAGTTCAAGTTCTCTTCTGAACTTTACCAAAGAACACACTTCAATTCTAATTTCTCCAGAGAAAATAAAAATCTTCCACTTCAGTTTTAAGTTCCCCAAAGAAATAAAGAAATTTAAAGTTCTATTCTAAATTTTTAGATGGAAGATAGAAAAAGTAATACTATGACTGCGATTGTTTTCCATGAAGATCAAAAGTTTCACTTTATTTATAATTTTTCTTAAATTCAGTTCTGGTTTTTCTCAAAGAGATGAAAACTTTAAATTTCTGTTCCAAATTTTTCATAGAAGATAGAAAAAGTTATACATTGATTGTGAATATTCAACATGAAGATAAGGAACTCCAATTTAATTCTGAATTTTCTTAAAGAACAGAAAAAATTTAACTCAATTCTGAATTTTACCAATGAAAATAAAAAAACCTTCCTCTTCAGTTCTTAATTTCTCAAAGACATAAAAAATTTAAAGTTCAGTTCTAAATTTTTCTGTAGAAGATAGGAAAAGTTATACTATGATTGTGATTATTTTCCAGTGAAGATAAAAAGTTTCACTTTAATTCTAATTTTCTTAAGTTCACTAGCGATTTTTTGCAAAGAGATGAAAAATTTAAAGTTCTGTTCCAAATTTTTCATAGAAGATAGAAAAAGTTATACATTGATTTGAATATTCGACATGAAGATAAGGAGCATCACTTTAATTCTGAGTTTTCTCGAAGAAGTGCAAAATGTTCAAGTTCTCTTCTGAATTTTCTTAAAGAAGTGAAAAAAGTTAGTTCAATTCTGAATTTTACCAATGAAAATGAAAAAAGCTTCCACTTCAGTTCTTAATTCCTCAAAGACATAAAAAATTCAAAGTTCTCTTCTAATTTTTCCAAGAAAAAAAAGGCTCCACTTCAGTTCTGGTTTTTTCTCAAAGAGATGAAAAATTTAAAGTTCTTTTCTAATTTTAAATTAAATTTTAGCTCCCTTTGTCATATGGATTTACCCATCAAATTTTTAAATTAGAAAATGAGTGACTCGTTCTATTATTAAAGACAATCTTTCAAACTCGTTCATCTAACCTTCAAAACAATAGGTTAGGTTAGGTATAAATAAATATTAATAAATAAATAGAAACATTTCTACATGTTTAAGTTAGGTTAGGTTAGGTTAACTTATCATGAGTGCTCATGATAAGTTAACCTAACCTTTTCCGGTGAGTATGGTTAGGTTAGACTAGATTAAGTTAGGTTAGATTAGGTTAGGTTAGCCTACGTACGCTTCACTTAGGTTAGCTTAGGTTAGGTGAGAGACATGCAAAATGTTAGGTGTATGATTAGGTTAGGTTAGGTTAGATTAAGTTAGGTTAGGTTAAGTTAGGTTAGGCTAGGTTATCCTACGTACGCGCGCGTACGTAGGCTTACTTTTACGCGCGCGTAAGTATGGTATTACTTTTTCTATCTTCCACCGAAAAATTTAGAATTGAACTTTAAATTTCTTTATGTCTTTTGTGAAATAAAGAACTGAAGTGGAAGATTTTTATTTTCTCTGTAGAAATTAGAATTGAATTGTGTTCTTTGATAAAATTCAGTAGAGAACATGAACTTTTCTTCACTTCATTGAGAAAATTTTAAATTGAACTAGAACTTTTTATCTTCCGTGAAAATAATCACAAGTATGGTATTAATTTTTCTATCTGCCACCGAAAAATTTTGAATTGAACTTTAAATTTCTTTATGTCTTTGTGAAATAAAGAACTGAAGTGGAAGATTTTTGTTTTCTCTATAGAAATTAGAATTGAAGTGTGTTCTTTGGTAAAGTTCAGAAGAAGAACTTGAACTTTCCTTGACTTCGTTGAGAAAATTTAAAATTGAACTAGAACTTTTTATCTTCCGTGAAAATATTCACAAGTATGATAATACTTTTTCTATCTTCCACCGAAAAATTAGAATTGAACTTTAAATTTCTTTATGTCTTTGTGAAATAAAGAACTGAAGTGGAAGATTTTTGTTTTCTCTGGAGAAATTAGAATTGAAGTGTGTTCTTTGGTAAAGTTCAGAAGAGAACTTGAACTTTTCTTCACTTTGTTGAGAAAATTTTAAATTGAACTAGAACTTTTTATCTTCCGGGAAAATATTCACAAGTATGGTATTACTTTTTCTATCTTCCACCGAAAAATTTGGAATTGAACTTTAAATTTCTTTATGTCTTTGTGAAATAAAGAACTGAAGTGGAAGATTTTATTTTCTCTGGAGAAATTAGAATTGAATTTTGTTCTTTGGTAAAATTCCGAAGAGAACTTGAACTTTTTTATCTTCAGTGAAAAATTGGAACAGTATTTTAAATTTTTCATCTCTTCGAGCCAGATCTGAACTAAAGTGGAAAATTTTTATATTATTTGGAAAAATAGAAATGATCAATGACTAATTTCTTTTTCATTGAGAAAATTCAGAAAAGAACTTGAACTTTCCTTCATTTCGTTGAGAAAATTTTAAATTGAACTAGAGCTTTTTATCTTCCATGAAAATATTCACAAGTATGGTAGTACTTTTTCTATCTTCCACCGAAAAATTTAGAATTGAACTTTAAATTTCTTTATGTCTTTGTGAAATATGGAACTGAAGTGGAAGGTTTTTATTTTCTCTGGTGAAATTAGATTTGAATTGTGTTCTTTGGTAAAATTCAGAAGAGAACTTGAATTCTTCTTCACTTCGTTGAGAAAATTTTAAATTGAACTAGAACTTTTTATCTTCTGGGAAAATATTCACAAGTATGGTATTACTTTTTCTATCTTCCACCGAAAAATTTAGAATTGAACTTTAAATTTTTTATTGGGGAAATTAGAATTGAATTGTGTTCTTTGGTAAAATTCAGAATAGAACTCGAATATTCACGATCAAAGTATAACTTTTCCTATCTTCTATGAAAAATTTGGAACAGAACTTTAAATTTCTTCATCTCTTTGAGAAAAAAATCTGAACTGAAGTGGACATTTTTATATTATTTTGGGAAAATAGATTTGATCAATAACTTATTTCATTTTCATTGAGAAAATTCAGAATCGAAGTTGAACTTTTCTTCTTCCGGGAAAATATTTGAAACAGAACTTTAATTTTTTTCATCTCTTTGAGAAAGGTCGGAATTGAATTTAAGAAAATTTAGAATTAAAGTGAAACTTTTTATCTTTATGGTAAATAATCACAATCATAGTATAACTTTTCCTATCTTCTACGGAAAAATTTAGAAGTGTCCAACTCAGAAAAGCCCGAAATAGTAATTTACATATCCCAAATCATAAGTTTCAGACAACACACACCTATGAACGGCTAAGAAATCTAGCTCAGAAAAGCCTGAAATAGCAAACTACTCATCCCAAACTATTGGTTTCAGACAACAAACACCTATGATGGACTAAGAATCCTAGCTCTGAAAAGTCCAAATAGCAAACTACACATTCCCAAATCATAATTTTCTGACAACACACACCTATGAAGGGCTAAGAAACCTAGCTAATAAAAGCCGGAAATAGCAAATTAACCATCCCAAATCATAAGTTTCAGACAGCACTCACCTATGAACGGCTAAGAAATCCAGCTCGGAAAAGTCAAAAAATAGCAACCCACACATCCCAAATCATAGGTTTCAGACAACACATACCTATGAAAGACTAAGAAATCCAACTCAGAAAAGCCCGAAATAGTAATTTACATATCCCAAATCATAGGTTTCAGACAACACTCACCTATGAACGGCTAAGAAACCTAGCTCAGAAAAGTCAAAAATAGCAAACTAGTCATCCCAAACTATAGGTTTCAGACAACAAACACCTATGAAAGGCTAAGAAATCCAGCTCAGAAAAGTCAAAAGTAGCAATCCACCCATCCCAAATCATAGGTTTCAGACAACACACACCAACGAAAGACTAAGAAATCCAACTCAGAAAAGCCCAAAATAGTAATTTACATATCCCAAATCATAAGTTTCAGACAACACTCACCTATGAACGGCTAAGAAACCTATCTCAGAAAAGTCAAAAATAGCAAACTAGTCATCCCAAACTATAGGTTTCAGACAACAAACACCTATGAAAGGCTAAGAAATCCAGCTCAGAAAAGTCAAAAGTAGCAATCCACCCATCCCAAATCATAGGTTTCAGACAACACACACCAACGAAAGACTAAGAAATCTAGCTTAGAAAAGCCCGAAATAGTAATTTACATATCCCAAATCATAGGTTTCAGACAACATTCACCTATGAAAGACTAAGAAACCTTAGCTCAGAAAAGCCTGAAATAGCGAAACTACTCATCCCAAACTAGAAGTTTCAGACAACAAACGCATATGACGGACTAAGAATCATAGCTCTGAAAAGTTCAAATAGCAAACTACACATCCCAAATCTTAATTTTCTGACAACACATACCTATGAAAGGCTAAGAAATCTAGCTCAGAAAAGACAAAAATAGCAAACCACTCATCCCAATCATAGGTTTCAGTCAACACACACCTATGAAAGGCTAATAAATCCAGCTCAGAAAAGTCAAAAATAGCAAACTACATATCCCAAATCATAGGTTTCAGTCAACACACACCAACGAAAGACTAAGAAACCTAGCTCAGAAAAGTCAAAAATAGCAAACTACTCATCCCAAACTATTGGTTTCAGACAACATTCATCTACGAAATACTAGAAAACCTTAGCTCAGAAAAGCCTGAAATAGCAAACTACACATCCCAAATCATAATTTTCTGACAACACATACCTATGAAAGGCTAAGAAATCTAGCTCAGAAAAGTCAAAAATAGCAAACTACACATCCCAAATCATAGGTTTCAGTCAACACATACCTACGAAAGGCTCAGAAATCCAGCTCAGAAAAGTCCAAAAAGCAAACCACTCATCCCAAATCATAGGTTTCAGACACCACACACCTATGAAAGACTAAGAAATCCAACTCAGAAAAGCCCGAAAAACCTAGCTCAGAAAAGTCAAAAATAGCAAACTACACATCCCAAATCATAGGTTTCAGTCAACACATACCTACGAAAGGCTCAGAAATCCAGCTCAGAAAAGTCCAAAAAGCAAACCACTCATCCCAAATCATAGGTTTCAGACACCACACACCTATGAAAGACTAAGAAATCCAACTCAGAAAAGCCCGAAATAGTAATTTACATATCCCAAATCATAAGTTTCAGACAACATTCACCTACGAAATACTAAGAAACCTTAGCTCAGAAAAGTCTGAAATAGCCAACTACTCATCCCAAACTCGAAGTTTCAGACAACAAACACCTATGAGTGACTAAGAATCCTAGCTCTGAAAAGTCCAAAAAGCAAACAACACCTCCCAAATCATAATTTTCTGAAAGCATACACCTATGAAAGGCTATGAAATCTAGCTCAGAAAAGTCAAAAATAGCAAATTAACCATCCCAAATCATAGGTTTCAGTCAACACACACCTACGAAAGGCTAAGAAATCCAGCTCAGAAAAGTCAAAAATAGCAATCCACACATCCCAAATCATAGGTTTCAGACACCACACACCTACGAAAGACTAAGAAATCCGGCTATGAAAAGCCCGAAATAGAAAATTACATATCCCAAATCATAAGTTTCAGTCAACACACACCTACGAAAGGCTAAGAAACCTAGCTCATAAAAGCCTGAAATAACAAACTACTCATCCCAAACTATTGGTTTCAGACAACATTCACTTAGGAAATACTAGGAATCCTTAGCTCAGAAAAGCCTGAAATAGCAAACTAAAAATCCCAAATCATAATTTCTGACAACACACACCTATGAAAGGCTAAGAAACCTAGCTCAGAAAAGTCAAAAATAGCAAATTAACCATCCCAAAACATAGGTTTCAGACAACACTCACCTATGAACGGCTAAGAAATCCAGCTCTGAAAAGTCCAAAAAGCAAACCACTCATCCCAAATCATAGGTTTCAGTCAACACATCCCTACGAAAGGCTATGAAATCCAGCTCAGAAAAGTCAAAAATAGCAATCCACCCAATCCCAAATCATAGGTTTCAGACAACACACACCTACGAAAGACTAAGAAATCTGGCTATGAAAAGTCAAAAAATAGCAACCCACACATCCCAAATCATAGGTTTCAGACAACACATACCTATGAAAGACTAAGAAATCCAACTCAGAAAAGCCCGAAATAGTAATTTACATATCCCAAATCATAGGTTTCAGACAACACACACCTATGAACGCCTAAGAAACCTAGCTCAGAAAAGTCAAAAATAGCAAATTAACCATCCCAAATCATAAGTTTCAGACAACACACACCTATGAACGGCTAAGAAATCCAGCTCAGAAAAGTCAAAAATAGCAATCCATCCCATCCCAAATCATAGGTTTCAGACAACGCACCCCAACGAAAGACTAAGAAATCTAGCTTAGAAAAGCTCGAAATAGTAATTTACATATCCCAAATCATAAGTTTCAGACAACATTCACCTACGAAATACTAGGAAACCTTAGCTCAGAAAAGCCTGAAATAGCAAACTATTCATCCCAAACTAGAAGT
>CM051260.1:31760184-31867684 GCA_027921565.1 Artemia sinica | reverse complement strand
CCATAATGACCTACATAAGGGCCATGAGGATCATTCCTAAGGGGTCCCAAGGGCCTCCCTTAGGACCAATCTGTATGGTTGCAGGGATAGCAGCAACCTAGTAAAGAGCAAGCGAGGGCCCATAATAACAAAAGGTTTAAAAAAAAATTTTGAAAAAAAAATAAAATGTCTAGTAAGACAAATTCCCATTTGAAGTTGATTCAGTAACGGTACTTATTGTGTCGATTAATTTTAATAGTTTGTTGCGAAAACAAATTTATGGGAGTTCCAAGAAAGCTTGAAATCCCTCAAAACGGCGACGTATTGAAATTAACAAGTGCACAACTGGAATCGCCGTGGTCAAAAACCGTAGACAGGAGAATTACTGCCTTGAACCTTGAACAAGAAAGAAAATTCCTTTCTTGTATGGGTGGAACTGATATGTCTCTTCCTCCAGGGTTGATCGTATCGAACAATCTTTCGTGGATTATTGGGAGAGGGTTCATTTGAAAAGAAAGATTCAACATCTAATGTCTGTTTTAAGTACGATAAATGTCACACCGCAGCAAAGTGGTGTTTTCTGCCATTTTGTGCCACAAAACATTTTTTTTTGCTAAAAGGGGTTCATAGGGCTGAGGAATGCAACCTTTCACCGTCAATTTGAAGTTTAAACCCATGAAGCATGAAAGCATGAAGCGAAATTTGAAAACGGGCGACTAAACAGGTGTTTTTGCTGGATTTAGATGAAGTATCAAACAGTTCGTGGTACTGATCTGTAAGTAAAAAACGACATGTATGTGCAGCTAACAGTAAACAGTTAGTTAGGTATATAGTTAAGTTAGCATACACTACCTTTTTTTTCTCTACCAGGACTAGCAGACTACCGCAAGATCGCAGAAATATGTTTGGTGGGTCATTTAAAACCTACTGTCTCTAATAAATTTATCTTAGTAACTCCGTCGTGAAGAGCTATATGTCACCTTTTGGTACCATTTCTAGAGTGGAAGGCTGGGAAGCATAACAAGGGCATCACTGTTATGTTAATAATCGTAAACCCCTAATCGAAGGTTTAAAATCCCCCATGTCGTATAATCCCCCTTGCAGCTTCCTAGTAAGTGAAAACTGAAAAGAACTGCCTGATGAAAACTGTCATTTATTTATTTATTTTTTCGCGAAAATAATTGAATTTTCAACGGGCAAATTTTCAAAGATACTGGTGACAATATGCCTCTCAAATTCTATATTTATGTGGCAAAGTTGCGCATATCTTGTGCAAAAGTTCAAGAGAGGCATGAAGTGAAGGCAATACTTAATACCCCATCAAAAAAAAAAAAAAAAATTGACTTCTTTAGTTTCGTCGCCTAGGGTAAACTAGAACTTTTTTTTAATTCCTTTAATTAATTAATTTCTCTTCGTTTCTTTTATGATTTCTTTAGTTAAAATCTTTTATATAATTTTTTTATACTAACATTTTCTGTATGTTTAATAAAACAAAAACGAGCAAAAATTAATTTTAATTTTTTTTTTACAGAAATAAAAAGCGAAGTTGAAACTTAAAACCGAACTTGAAACTTAAAGTTGATTTTTCGATTACGTAAGATACATTTACAAAACTAGCTCAAATAATCTTGCTCACGAAATTTTACAGTATCTGTAAAATTCTAAAAATCAGCACTTAACTAAAGACTGTTCTTTGTTAAGTTTTCTAAAGACATATAATTGTTTATTAAAGGTCATCGATGTCATGGACAGTTTAAGACCACTAAGAGGCTTATAAATTAGTCTTCCATTTTCCGCAGGATACTTATGGAATTTTCTGCCTCTAAGTGAACGTCTTGTTTATTGAGGGGTCAGCATTGTGTTTTCAATAAAGCGCTAGCTTTTGCTTGTCTAAGCGTCAATTTTGCTCTTTATTTGCGTAATAAAACCTTTGTTTTATAAGTTCGTTGTGAAGGATCATTGCTCAGAGTTAAAACGGTTTTCAAGGACCCAATAGACAAATGTTGTGCATATAATTTATTTTTTATAAGACTATTAATATTCATGTGCTTGATTTTAATATCACTCTCTATTTTTAGCTGATATTTATGACAGGGCAGAGGAGGAATTGTCAAAACTAGGATACGAAACTGAGTGTCTCGGAGGTGGACGTATTCTGCACGATTCAGTTAATAAAACAATCAAGATTTATGGATATTCTATGGTAAAATCCTAACTTTAGTTTTTCATATTTGCAATTCAAAAATTTTATTGTGCATTAATGCCTGTTTCTATTATAATCCGACATTTCAAAGATACGTTTTTTATGGGATTAGTTCTTTTCTGGGGGGGGGGAGAAATTTTGTAATGAAATTTTCATTTATTGTTTCTTTACTGGAAACCTAGCCACATGAACAGACAAAGCAAGTAACTAGAAAAACGTAAAAAACATGACAATAGAAACAAAAACATACGACGTGAAAAACAACGCAAAATAAAAAACAAACAAAAACCAAACAGCAGCCACTTTTTTATTATGTTTTTCAATGTTTCAAGAGATAACTAATTCAGTATCTTGAATTTTGTATTTATGATTTATCGGTATATTTCTGTGTAGTAGTAAGCAAATACTTTTTGAAACGGAACGAAAAAATCGATGCAAAAACGGACTAGATGTTGAATCGATGAAAAAATAAGCTTTATTCTACTACGGTGTAAAAACGACCAATATGTACTTCGCCCTCTCTCAGTGCCAGCTTAGTAGCAGAATGATAGACAGGTAGCACCTTGTTTGACTAGTAAATATGTAAGCCTTCTCAATGTCTATTATTGGAGCACAACTGTTTTTTTTGTGCTCCCCCTTCCTTCTGCCAGATGTTTAGCAGAAATAATTGGATTTTGCATCTTGCTTGAGCCAGAATCGCGAAAATGATCAATTTGTATTATGAGAAAATAAAAATGATCCAGTGGCCCCTTCAACTTTCCCCCACCTCTCCCACACCAATTTTTTTAGCTAAAGGTAGGCGTGTTCCACCTTATTTCAATTGGATTTAAGCAAGTGGACCCTTCCCTCTCCATCACCCCCTCCCCCTTTGCTCATTCCTTCCAGAATTTTTGGCAGAAAGATTGGCATGTTGGTTTTGATTCAACCAGGGATGTAGATGTCTCCAGCTGTAATGGCCGCCTTCTTATTGTCTTTTGATCTTCGGATTTGAAGTTATTAAGTAGACCATCTCCTTGTGGGCTACGAATCGAAGATAAACTGTCTGGTTTCCACATAATTCTACTCATTTATCATGTTTAGAGAGATTAGACTTATTCAGTTTCAGGTATACGTTTCCTGGATGAATTTTAGGGGTAATGGTGCAACGGATTTGAGCCTCTGAGTGATTGAAAGGGCCTTTCAATTTCTGATTAAAATCTACCGAATTTAGTAGACTGTGTTAGAGACGGAATAAAGTCTTTTTAAAAGGCTAATAGTATAAAAAGTTCCTTCTAGGAAGATTATGGAGCGTACTGAAATAATTTCATCTATAAATTTGGCACGACATAAGTTGGGGATCATCATTAGTAGGATGGGATCCAAGGATCAGAAAACAAGATATTGATCACCTCTCCGAGGAATTGCCTTAACTGTTTTTTAAAAAGCATGGAGTTTGTTTGGTGTATTTCAACCATGGTTTAGCAAAGGTTTTGAATCAAACCTTTGTTAGCGACTTCAGAGGAATATTTTGAATAAAGTCATGTCAAAATAGAAATTGTATCCCAAGTCTTGAAAACTGTCATTTGAAAGTGCCTTTAGGCATAGTAGGGTGCCAAAATATTTTTTGTTAAATTTTTATAATTAGTATTTAATTTTAATAATTTTTTACCTGAATTTTTTAGAACAGTTTACGGTTTGGAGAATTTTCTTTTTTTTCGGGGGGGAGGGGAGGGGCTCAAACCTTGTAAACTCCCTTTACCTGAATAATAGAACAGTTATTAAAATAGAAAATAATTTAAGCAGACTAAGCACGATTAAGTATTCAAATTACTCGCTTAAACTGGTTTCCCGCTGAAAATTTCGCACTTTAGTAGCAAAAATATACACGAAATATAGTCTCATTGTCCATAAAAAACAAAGAAAAATAATTGCTAATTTCCAACTAAAACAAGATTCTACCTACCTGCTAAACAAATTGAACACTTCCAGTAAGATTAAAAATTCAGGGACTGGATTTTCCCCTAATTTTCTGGTCAGGACAAATTAATTTCATAATGCAAAGTTGATTCACCTTAAAATATTCCTGCTGATGAAGAAAAATATTTATGTATTGAGACAGTAATTGTTTTTATTCTTATTTTTCGCTATTAAGAGGAAAAGAATAACATAAAAAAAAATTATAGTAATAAAACCATAAAGCATAAAAATAATAATAGAGTAATAAACCTTCCTGTTAAAATAGTATATTACATAGTAAACTCTATATTCCAGCAATTCTTAGATGCTTAAAACAGAAAAAGAATTCATAAAACTCAATAGAACGTTATAACTCTTCACATCTGTCAATGGTTTTCCTTTGGATGAGCTTTTGTATGGACAAATTGTAACCAGAAAATACGGGGATTGTAAAATCTAAAATAATGACAAGTTGCTAATAGTTTTTTAGGTAGTTCCATTTTTATTTGTAATCAACAAGTTATATGCTCATTAACACCTTGCTTATAGCGCAAAAAAGAAGTAATATGTCTATTGCTAATACGTTTCTTATTTTCATCGTTGTTAAGTCTTTGGATTATATGCTAAAAAGAAAAGATAAATGGGAAGACTTTTTTTCAGTTTTCCTTTGCTTAAAAGAAGCAAGTACAGAACAAGAGGCGACTACAATTATTCTACTTGACAAAATATAAGAAGCAAGTACAAAACAGCTCAAAAATCCTGTTTTATGGTTTTATTTTGTATCCATTTCATTTAGGAATGGGGTATCATCCTATCAGTCCCCTTCCTTATATTTTTGACACCCCCCCGGTGAGTTGTTAGTAGTAGTAGTAGTAGTAGTAGTATGTTCGCAATGGTTAGCGAAAGTTTGTTATTGGCCATCCTTTTTTGTATTTTTTTCATACCCCAGTATCACTCAACTAAAACTAGTGTGTCGTGTTTATACTGAATTTACACATTAAAGTTTAGAAAAAAAATATCTCCATGCTTATTTAACTTTCGTAGACTTTCTTTTCTGATACTAATAGAAGTTCCTAGACACAAATGAGGTGACAACCATAGGGGGCTTTTTTCCCATTAGCTCTCTTTTTCTAACGGTGCATTTTTACTTCTCATTTTTAAGTAATCAAAATAAGAATCTGGAACGGTTCGTGTTTACTTTTGTGTTGAACATTCCATCCAGTTTTAGGTAAAATGAAGATTCATCGGTCATTTAAATACGAGTAGTATGTAGTCTAAACTAGACAAAAAAATAAAAAAATAATCAAACAGCAGTTTTTCAACTAGACGTGAACAGAGACTTAGAAAGGGCATTAATTATGATATAGATTTGGGGGCGTTATCCCCATCCCCAACTTGCGTGCTCTTTAAGCTTAAGTTCCTACATATTATGTACAGTAATCATATTCTCAATCAAACTGTAATGTAGTGAACGGGGGAAAGGGTGACAGCCCCATCCTGTTTATGTTGCTATTTAGTTTCGACCCTTTTTTTTGCTAGCTTATTTAAGGCTAAAGTGGTTTACTTAAAACCTGATGTGAAAACCTGACATAGAGCCTGATATGCCCTAATTGAAATTCTAACTACTGGTTCCTAAGAGCATTCATTCTACCGTAAAACATAAAATTAAACTCCAGTGCAGATATCAGCTTGCACAACTGCTTTTCACTTTAAGTTTAATAAAAAACTAAAGAGTGACATTTCAGACCCCTCCCTCCTCAATTAAGATTAAAGAAGTGAAAATTTTTATGGGAGATTTTCAGTTTTGAAGTAGTATTAAGGCAAAGTTTCTTTATCACATAGATTTAGGACTAACGGAAGGGGAAGCCCGCCTTTTATTGAAAATAATCTGGACGCGATATCAAATTGAACAGAACTTAAATAAAGTAAAATACAAGGGAAAATATTAAATGAGGGTTTTTTTTAATGAACTTTAATTGAATTAGGCTTCTACACAAATATAGAACCAATTTTATCGGGCTATATTTAGGTACAAAATACAATACAAGTAAACGCAAGTAAAGGGCGACATTAATTGTTCAGACGAGCAAAATTACCTTCTACAGTAGAGGGCTGTTGACGTCCTCAACCCCCCATTCGTAAGGATCATGGAGTTACTGTTACTTTACTGAAAACAAAACAGCCTTCTGTACTTTTGTTGAGAACATCAAAATTCTTCTTCTTTTTTAAGAAATCAAAGATTTGCAATCACTTGTTCGTTATAAGTGGGGTGCAGAAATTGGAAACGGTTCTCTTGCTCCTCATTGTAACTTTTACTCATTTTTATTTTCAATAGCGCTCTTTAATTGCATTAAAAAAAAAATGCTTTTTTTATGTAAGTTCTGCGCACTTTTGTCCATGCAATTTTTATCCTATGAAAAAAGAAAGTGGAAGCAACGATCAGTTGAAGGCCCTTTCCTTTAATTTTCAAGCTAAATTTTAACTTTATTTTTAAAGTCAGGTAATAAGCTTAAAAGCTTAGATTTTTATATAGTATTTGGTGCTGGGATAAACGTTCAATAGGAAATGCTACACAATGAAAATACATATAAGAGGCTTCTAAATAATGCTACAAACTTATGGTCAATGGTTAGTTTACTTGACCATGAAGATATTATAAGAACAACCTTAAGTTAAAAAAAATGGAAAAAAGTTGCCAATTACTAGACATAAAACTATGTCATTAGTAGTTAAACGAAGTTAAACAATTGCAAGCCAACGTGTAACTGACTGGAAAGTCCTATTCCCATAGGTACTTTGCTAGACATCAGTGTCTAGCAAAATCATTATCAGCCAATCATAATTTGTTTTCTCTTTTATAAGCAGCCCTGATTGGTCCAAACACAAAGGGCTAGAAATCAATGTCTAGGGAAGTATACGTGCAAACGGGACTTAAATGAAATGGATTACGCTTTTAAGAAAATTAAGCGTATTCTCTGGGTCTGGCCAACGACGGTGTTTTGTTTGAATAATTTGAATGTTGCTTATGCCGTTATTTTTAATCTTGCACAGTTTTTATTTCAGATGCGTGTATGTCAGTCACTGGTAATGTTAATTCCGTTTTAAAGCATGGCAGATACCATAAACATTATTCATCTTATTGCCCCATTGTTGTTTTGGTGCATTTTTAAGTGAAATTTCAAAGCATATTTTAATCCCAGGCACTGTAAGAAAAGTGTAACGTCTCTTTGTTTCAGTTAGGTCTTAGTAATTGGGAGGATTGCCTGCAAATTTATGTCCTAAGCCAGCTGATGAAAGATGCCGTTTCTGATTGAGCTCCATTTTTCGTCTGCTCGATATATGTAAGCCCTATCTGGTATTTCGATAATGTTGTGCATTGCCAAGCTCATACTCTTTTAAAGTTAGGCATGAATGTGCCTATTATCGCTAAACTAAGACCCACGCGATATTGTACCGGACATACGCAGCCCACTGCGCCAACGTATGTGACATTATAATAGTGATAATAGGTAGATGTCTCTTGCTGTTGCTGTTGGAATCTTGTATTCTTGTCTTGGATTTTTTTGTTACTGTTATTTTTTTTTATGTAAAGTTTTAGCATAATAGGTGAAGCCTCGGGTGAAGTAATAGTTTGTTACAGTGGAGGTCTTTTTCGGTCACGTAGAGGGTAGGAACGTTTTCTGTCCCCCATCAAAATTCTGCTGTAAACTCAATTTTTAAGATTATTCTATTAAGAAGTAATGTCTTTACTATTGCAATAAAAATTGATGTCAAGATTTTTGAAATATTGCACCTTTTGATACTACTCAGAGATATATTACATTTTCAGAAGGGGGTAGGGTGGCCGAAACTAACAAATAAGGTGATAGAATGGAATTATTATCGAATCACGAGCATTTTTCAACGGGAAATCGGACATTAAAACCCTACAAGCAAATCTGCCACCACATGGTAGTAGATTTTCAATGCCTTGAAGTAAAACATGTATAATTTCAACAATGTTGAATCCTTTGATTTTCTCAGAGTTTACTTCAAGACGATATTTTGCCTTTTATCGGGCTAAAAAGTGTTGTTTTCGGGTACCAAATGGTCAAAAATGGCACTGAACCTAACGATACATTGCCGATTTGCAAAATTAATGCTGAAATTAACATTAGCTTTCATATTTGCTTTTATTTGGCTTTCTGTGACTTTCCAGTAGCCTCCTAGAATTGTGAATTATTGTGGAAGTCTGGGACCAAACCCTCCCTCCCTCTTATGTAACCTATTTTATGCAAGATAATCTGAAAAATATATTAGCTAATAATAGCTAAATTAGCTCTATTGTATCTTAAAAGTTATTTGAAAATTTATTTTTACCTTCTAATAACAAAGTTGTTCCTTTTCCAGGGGTTTGGCTTAGCAGATCACTCGAAAACTTGCGAATTGCTGAAAGTAAAATATCCAGATTACACAAATATAAGCTGGACAAATGAAGGATATTAGCAATTTTTATATTGGTCCTATATTTGGTTGTAATGAATATTTAATCATCTGTTCGTGATATTATGTATAATTGCATCAACAGTTAAAATGACAACTGAACTTACTACAAGAAAATGCTTAAATAGAGGAATATGAAACGCTAAAGGCGCTTTATTAACAGATTAATTTAAAAAAAAACTTTTTCCACGAAGTAAATTTCAAAGAAAAGTAAAGAACTCCATTAAACAAAAATGAACAAAAATAATATCAAATAATCTACCAAGCGTAAAACTTCTGCAAATCAGCCTCAATAAATAAATGAAATCCAGAACGGATAGAAATTATAATAAATAACCGATTCAGACTCAAAACGAGCAAAAATTAACAAGAGTAGGGCTCTCAACTCCTATGCCTTCTCAAACCCAGAATATAATTTGCACTTTACTGGAAAAAATTTAAATGTTTTCACTTTTGTTTTCACTAAATGTTTTCACTTTAACAAATAAAAAGTATTAAGATTTTAAGGAATAATTCATTTGTATTTTTTTTGTAAAGTACAAATTATGGTCTGGCCTAGAAGGCATAGGGGTTATGAGCCCTACTCTTGTTAATTTCTCCTCGTTTTAAGTTTGACTCGGTTATTATTGTAATTTCTCTTTGTTTTTGGGTTTCATTTATTTATTGAGGCTGATTTGCGGAAGTTTTACGCTTGGTAGATTATTTGATTCTATTTTTGCTGATTCTTGGTTTAATGGAGTTCATTGCTTTTCTTTGAAAAGCTTATTTCGTGGGAAAAGTTTTTTTTAATTAATTTCTGTTCGTTTTATATTGACAGAGTCTTTTTCAGGTAAAAGAAAACAATAGTTTAAATCTTTTCAGGTTTTTCTTTAAGAATTTATAGTTTGGCCTCCTATTTGTATGCTGGAGAAACTTTTTCAACTATTTTTAACAACATACACCATTTTGAAAATCTTGACACAAAAAGAAGTGTTTATTTTAGTTTTATACATCCACTAGTTGACCTGAAAAATAAAACTTAACACCATTCCCCAAAAATTTTTCTCTGTGCTGTTTGACAGCCTGGATACATTTACACTCTTTTGATTTAGTTGAAGTTTAAGAGCAGAAATAGTAATAGAAGTAGCCCCGAAAGTCACAACTTAATACCCTCAGTCGTTCACAGGATATGTATGAGATGTCTTATTGGCAACCAGCATACAAACAGTGCGTTTTGATTTAGTTTTAAAGTAACATTTAGTTTTTAAGCATAATGGGAAAATTACATAATTGTGGGGGGCTGACTTACCCAATTACGCTAGAGATATAGTTACTAGACCGTTCAGCTATGCTGAATAAAATGGCTATCTTAAATTTTGATTGGAAGTGTTTGGAAAACTAAGCTAAAGAAGAGGGTTGATTGACCTCCAATAACTTTTGACTCTTAAAAAGGGTACTAGTACTTTTAATTTCCAATCCAACTAGCTCCTTCAAAATATCAATGATATTTCTAGCTATGATACATCAGCGCTGCCTATGACATTGCTTACATACCCTTTTAAAACCTGCTTGCGTATAGTTTTTTCGTTTAATTGAAACTTCCCCGAAACGTTCCCTAAAAGTTTCGACTTAATGGCCTTTAGTGTCATTAGCTACAGTTATTGTAGAAGTATTATTAAAAGTATACACATAGTGTCTTCTGGTTAGTTCAAAATCTGCCACAACTGACCCTGAAAGATCTAACGATGTACCTGAAAGATGTAACCCATTATTGTGATATTGCTTTGTCACCCTTTTGACAATCTACATGATCATATTTCATTTTTATTTAGTTCAATAAGCTCAACATCGGCCTAAATATTCCTTGAAAGCTTCAACTTAATACCCTTAGCTTCTGTATTAGCAATAGTTGTAGCAATATCAAATGATGAAAGTTTCAACTTAATACCATCAACCGTTCCTGAAACATTGTTGATACGTCTTCTTGGCAACCTATGTGTCTACAGTGTGTTTCGATTTAGTTCAATACAGTTTCAATATTGTCCAAAATTTTCGTCTTAATACGCTTGGCTTCAGTAGTAGTAGTACTAGCACCAGTAATTATTGCAGTAGCAGTAGTAGTAATGGCAGTAGAATTAATAGTAACAGTGTTAGCTTTAGCAGCAGTAGTAGTGGTAGCAGTAACAATAATAGTAGCTGTAGTAGTAGTTTTAGGAGTAGGAGCAGTAGTATTATCATGCAAATATTGTCTTTTGGTTAGTTTGACATCCCCTACAACAAGCCTTGTAAGTTTTAATTTCACACACAAAACTATTCCTAAGATTTTGCTAATCAGCCCTTTTGACAACTTGCATACGGATGGCATGTTGTGATTCAGTTTACCTTTCCCCCTAAAACTTTTCTGAAAATTTTACCTTCATACCCTTAGGTATAGTTGTAAAAGTAGTCACAGCGATAGTATTAGTACTCAAGTTAATACATTTAGCCATTGCTATGAAATTTTTTGACATGTCCTTTCGATAACCTGTATATTTGTATACTTCTTGAACTTTTCATCTTAATGCTCTTAGCGTTACTAGTAGTTGTAATAGAAGTAGTAGTTGGAACAATAGTAATAGTAGGAGTAGAACTAGTAAACGTGGCCGTAGCAGTCAAGGAGGCACACTTGTGCCTCTATAAAGAGGTGACCCACCACAATGTTAAGTGATTTCAGGTCCTAGAGGTCGCAGAGAGACGGCGGTAATCGCATTTTGTAGCCCAAGCTCAAACTAAGAAACTTGCAAAATTTCATCCTCCTCCGACTTTATCTTCATGGGGTAAACTGGGCCGGAAGTTTCGACCCTCCCACCACAGCCCCCCTTTAACGTTGTCCGATTGGGCTGAAATTTAGAGGTTAAGCTTTCCTAGGGCCCGGGAGCTTATCCTCGAAATTTCAGCTCAATCCGATCACTCCTTCCCTGTTTTCAAAAAACCAAATATAGCCACTTAAAATTCATCATCATTTCTTTTTTTTCTTATCCACGCCTACAGGCCACAGTTGGCAACTGATCCGGGTGAATGAGGACTCATTCGAAGCAGAATTCGACCTGTTAAGGCCTTTTGATATTTTCAGACCGAAAAAATTATCCCCCGAATTTACATTTACGAAAAACCTCGTTTTCCTATAATAGCCCATGTTAATTTTTCCCACCACAACCCCCCTTTAACGTTGTCTGATCGGGCTGAAATTTAGAGGATAAGCTTTCCTGGGGCCTGGGAGCTTATCCTCGAAATTTCAGCTCAATCTGATCACTCCTTCCCTGTTTTCCAAAAACCAAATGTCAAGTTTTGTGGGAATTTGCTTGCGTCGAAAATAGATTTCATTTACTAAAAAACAATTACAATTGTGTCTCTGTAGTCCAGCGGTTGATACTCCAGACTGTCAGGCGGAAAACCCGGGTTCGGTTCACCGTCAGAGCAAATTTTTTATATACTGAATTGAAACTTTAAATTTAAATTATTTGAAAAAAATTACGTTTTCTAAAGAGTTAAAGAGGCTGAGTTACAAGGTCAACCCTTAAAACGTACAGGGATTGGGAGGCACAAATGGGGGGCTGTTAAAGAGGCTGAGTCACAAGTTCGAACCTTAAAACGTACAGGGATTAGGAGGCACCCTGTATGACGTGATTTGAGTATTCAGGAATTAAAAGCCTTAACACAAGAATGTTCAAGAGCGGGGGGTTTGGGGGGCGGCAGCCCCCCAACTTTAACTCCTGACACGATCAGCTAACAGTTAGTCAAGCAATAATAAGTAATAAACTGTACAAAAACGTGCAGAAATTATTTTGAAAAAAACTACGTTTTCTAAAGAGTTAAAGAGGCTGAGTTACAAGGTCGAACCTTAAAACGTACAGGGATTAGGAGGCACAGTTGGGGGGCTGCCGCCCCCCAAATCCCCCGCTTTCGCAGCCTTTAAATAAAAAAAAAGTTTTTTAAACTGAAGTAAGGAGCGACATTAAATCTTAAAACGAACAGAAATTATTCCATATATGAAAGGAGCTTTCCCCTCCTCAACACCTCGCTCTTTACGCTAAAGTTTTTATTGTTTTAAAAAATAAAGTTGTTCGACAGAGTCAAACTTTAGCGTAAAGAGCGAGGCGTTGAGGAGGGCACAGCCTCTTTCATATACGGAATAATTTCTGTTCGTTTTAAGATTTAATGTCGCTCCTTACTTTCAGTTTAAAAAACTTTTTTTTTTTATTTAAAGGCTGCGAAAGCGGGGGATTTGGGGGGCGGCAGCCCCCCAACTGTGCCTCCTAATCCCTTTACGTTTTAAGGTTCGACCTTGTAACTCAGCCTCTTTAACTCTTTAGAAAACGTAGTTTTTTTCAAATAATAGTATTAGAAGTAGTGTGCACATATTGCTTTGTGGTCAATGACCCTTTAAGCATTCTCTAAGGGTTCCACCTTATTACACAAATCAATTCTTAAGGTACGCTCTTTTGACAATCAAAATGCACATAGTGTCTTTTGTGAGTTTGAATGTGTCATCAATATTCTCTCAA
The DNA here is from genome assembly GCA_027921565.1 of Artemia sinica. Taxonomy (NCBI): domain Eukaryota; kingdom Metazoa; phylum Arthropoda; class Branchiopoda; order Anostraca; family Artemiidae; genus Artemia; species Artemia sinica. The sequence goes on along the minus strand of CM051260.1, from coordinate 31,854,562 downwards.
GTTTCACCTTCATAGACTTAGCCTTAATAGTACTAGTATCACAGTAGTTGCGATGGTAATAGGAGAAATAGTTGCAGTATTAGTGTTGTATTAGTAGTAGTAGTAGTAACAGTAATAGCAGCAGTATCAATAGCGGTAGTAGAATGTACATCTTGCCTTTTGGTCAGTTGAACATCCCTTTCATGATCCCCCGGATGTTTCACCTTGACACGGTAAGTGGTTCAAAAAATGTTGCTAATGTTCACTTTTACCACCCTTTTGACGCCCTTTTCATCTTAATACTGTAAGCCCTACAAGTTGTAGCAATTTTATTAGTAGTTGGAGTAGTTTAGTACCAGTAGTAGTTTTAGTAACAGTAGCAGTGGTAGTAGTGTTAGTAGTGCCATGCATATATTAGCTTTTTGTAAATTGATCTTCCCCTTTAAGTATCCTCTGAAAGTTCCAACTTAATACCCGAATTCATTCTTGTTATACGTCCTTTTGACAATCTTCATGCACATAGTGTGTTTTGATTTCATTCAAATTCTCCCTCGATATTCTGTCAAATTTTCACCTTCATACGCGTAGCCCTAGTTGTACTAGTATCATAGTAGTAATGGTAGTAGTAAGAACAATAGTAGCAGTAATAATGTATTATAATTATTAGTAGTAACAGTAGTAGCAGCAGTATTGATAGCGGTAGTAGCAGGTACATTTCACCTTATGGTCAACTGAACATCCCACTCATGATGCCCCCTGAGGTTTCCTCTTGATACGATAAGCAGTTCCAAAATGTTGCTGATACGCCCAAACCAGCAATCTCTCTGCACATAGCATGTTTTTATTTGGTTCAACTGTCCCCTCAGCGTTTCCTAAGATGTTAATTTCAATATCATCAGCCTTAATAGCACTCGCTACAGAAGTAGCAGTTTTAGTTATAGCAGTGGTAGTAGCAGTAGTAGTTCAGATAACAGTAGAAGCAGTGGTAGTTGTAGTTGTAGTAACGTGCAAATATTGCCTTTTTGGTCAATTGATCACCTCCCTTATCATTTCCTGAAAATTCCAAATTGATATACTCAGTCATTCCTGAGTTAGGCCCTTTTGACAACCAATATACATAAAACATGTTTTGATTTAGTTCAACACTCCCCTTTACATTTCCTGAAAGGCTCACCTTAATGCCCTTCGTATTTTGGAACACTAGAAGTCAAACATGTATATCTTTTCTCAATAGCATATACTGTATGTATACAATGAACAAATTACCTAACTTACAGCCCTTGCCCTGAGTCCTTGGGGGGGGGGGATTGACATCATCAAACGCATGATTACTGGACAACGCTGAAAAATTGATGTCTCAAAACTTAGTTTGGGTGTTTGTTTTGGGAAATGATGAGCGTGAGGGGAGGGGGGCTGGTGCTCTCAAATCACTTTTGGCTCTTAGAAAGGGCACTATAACTTCCAATTTAAAATCACATGAGCCCCATTTGAAGTTTATATAACTATTCATTTCCTTAGAACCTTACATACCCCCAGGGCATAACTTACAGCCCTTGCCGCAGGGCTCTGGGGGGGGGGGGTGTCAACACCGGAGGCATTGTTATATGTTTTTTGGACTATTTTGAACAAGATTGCTATTTCACGATGCCAATTAGATGTATCTGGTGAAAATAGGGGTAGGGGGGGTGCAGTTGACCTACATCACTTTTGGCTCCTAAAAGGCAACTAGAACTTCCATTTTTCAACTAAATGAGCCACCTCTAAAGTTTATACAACCATCCCTTCCACAAAAACGTTAAATTACCCTGGGCATAACTTAGAAGCCCTGTTGTATAAGTCTTGGGGTATTGACAGAGTGTCAATACATTTGGTTTTAGTTTAGCTACTATTGCATAATGAAATAGTTTCTAGAAAGAATACTACAAGACTGTTTGGTCATCACGTATTGGGTCATCGATTTTTGTCTTTTGGTGCCTCGCTCTTTACGCTACAAGTTTGCTTTTCGTTCCAATTTTTAAGAGCGACTCCGGAAAAACAAGGGCTGTTTAATTAGAATCATAATTTTTTTAGCACTAACAAACTTTAGCTTAAAGAGTGAGGTATTGAGAAGGGAGTGACCCTTTTTATATACTTAATAAAATCTGTTCGTTGTAAGTTTTAATGTTGCTCCTTACTTTCACTTGAAAAAACTATATTTAGCTAAGATTTGAACTGCTTGGATCTATGATGGTATTGAAAAAGCCATAGGATTTTGATTTGTTTTGAATTTTGTATACTGAAAACTAGGGGGACCTTCGATTGTCATTTTGTTTTCATGCGCAGATAAAAACTTTAGCTCAGACCAACGATACTAAGTTAATATTTCTAACAAGCCGTGAGTTGAAAGTATATTCTTGAACTCTTATAACCAAGGGACCATTTTGCTTATTTAATTTGTTGCTCACTATTGAACTTCGCTGAAAAAAGGATGAAAAATAAAACAGGACACAACGATGCAAAACAGTAAATTCAACAAACGAATAACTTGTTTTGGGTCAGAAACTGATTTTACTTTCTTAGTTTCGTTCCAGGAAAGTCGCTAGGATTTTGGAGAGTAGAGAGGAATAAGATTAAAATCTTGTGTGAAATCACCAAATCTTCACCTTTTTTTTTCAAAACGTATCAAACATACAGATAACCGGCACTAAATAAAGGAATAAATAAATTTTAAAACGAGTAAAGTAAGATTGAATTTTCAAATCAAACTTAAAGCGAACAAAAATCACTGCAAACAGGAGTTTAGCTGCTGTGCCCTTCTTCCTCTCCTAAACTTAAAAGTCTAAAGACTACTGCGTCATTTGCACTTTACTGAAAACGAATTATATTACTGATATATTTTTGTTTACATCATTGAAATGTAAAAATAAAATTACAGTGAAGTAAAATCTTGAATTACCGAGCTTTCAGCACTTTCAGCAATTTAGCTGGTTAAGTTAGATGAACTAAGTAAGGTTACTTTAGGTTACGCTGGCGCGCCAACTTATATTAAATTAATCTAAATTAAAAAAGGTTCAAAAGATAATTTGGGGAAATAAACGTAGGTTAATCTAACCTAGGTTAATAGAACTTAAAATTAACCTTTTGATTATCTTTACGTGTTTTTCTGGCTTCATTAAAACTCTGTTCGTTTGTTTCAAAAGCTAACTTGGGGCTATGTAACTTAAGTTAAAATAGTTAACAGCTAGCTTAGGTTAATCCAACCTAGGCTAATGAAATCTAAAATTAGTTCCTGGATTATGTTTTTGACTTTTTTAAAAATTCAGTTCACATATTTCTGACTTTTTGAAAAATCTGTTCGTTTATGTTCATATGTTTTTAACTTTTTGAAAATTTTGTAAGTATTTGTCTGAATTATTGAAAAAATATTTTCGTGCATTTTCACGTGTTCTTGAATTTTTGAAAATTCTGTTTGCATGTTTCTGACATTTTGATAAATCTGTTCGTCTATTTCTGACTTTGAAAATTCTGGACGCATCTGACTGTTATTGTTTCTGACTTTTAAAAAATTTGGTTCATATTTCTGACTTCTGTTAACATGTTTCTAATTCTGAAAAACTCTATTCGTCTATGCTCACGTGTTTCTGACTTTGAAAATTATTTTGGTCTGTTTTTTACCTTTTTAACTTTCTTTTCGCACGTTTCTGACTTTTTGAAAATTTTCACTTTTTTGTAAAATCTACTCGTGTAGGTTCACGTGTGTCTGACTTTGAAAATGGTGTTCGCGTGTTTCTGACTTTTTGAAAAATCTATTCCTTTGAAAATTCTGAAATTTTTGAAAATTTTGGTCACGTGTTTCTGACTCTGTTCGTGTGCTTCTAACATTTGAAAATTTGTTTTGTGTGTTTTCAATCTTTTCAAGTTTCTGTTCGCGTGTTTTCGATTTTTCAAGTTTCTTTTCTTGTGTTTTTGACTTTTTTAAACGCTATCTTCGCATATCTCTGACTTTTTGAAAAATCTATTTTAGTGTTTTTACGTGTTTTTGAAAATTTTGATCGTACGTTTGCTATTTTTCGAAAGTTCTTTTCGCGTGTTTTCAACATTTTTAAGTTTCTGTTCGTGTCCTTGTGACTTTTTGAAAATTTGGCACGCATATTTCTGACTTTTGAAAAATCTGTTCGTGCATGTTCACGTGTTTCTGACTTTTTGAAAATTATTTTTGCACATTTCTTCCTTTTTGAAAAATCCATTCGTTTGTTTTCACGTATTTCAGATATCCTTCTATATAGTTGACAAAATGCTTTTAGTTCATCCTGTATGGTGGTTATGTTCACTACATTCATTTTTGCACAAAAACTTAATCGTTCTTGCATTCTGAATCTTGTCATTGCAAATAACTGTTTTAATTGTTTTATTTAGTACATTTAAAGATACAAAAACAAATCATTAACCTCAAACGGAGAGCAGAGCTCGTGAAGTTGGAGCAAACACATAGTACGACGTATAAAAGAAATACTACATCTTCTCATAATAATAGCAAAAGCGGTACAAAAAAACAAAACAACAAAAACGTAAAAAAACAAAGAAATAAAGAAATTCTGGGCAGGAGGAGTGTGAGAGGTCATTGCACCACGGGGACACAACAATAAACAGACAAACACAGAAAATATAATATATTTCAGTATATCCAGTGGCTTTGCCATTTCCTCTTTCTTTTGAGGGATTTTAAGTCGGACTCGTAGCTTAGTATGCATATTCCTTTGAGATACAGCCGGATCTACTCCTTTTTTAGTACCCACTTAGTGTAGGCAACTTAGTTGCAATATGAAACCGTGGCAATTAATACTACTGGTAAAGATTTTGTGAATACATGCTATGTTTGGATGTTTTGGTATAAATAATGATAAAGTTCGTTGTAGGCAAGGAGATTTTGTTGAAACCATTTTTCTCTTAGTCTTTGAGGTCTAAGAGTTTGATGTATCTGGAAATGAACGCTTAAAATGGGGATTGTAATTAGTGCCGTGGACAAAATCTGCGTGAGTGTGGTATTTAAGGGTTTTTGTCATGGCAAATACTTCTCTTTGTCCTGGGGACTAGTAGAGAATTAGCACGTATAAATTCACCTAATCATGGAAGTACCAATAGAAACCATAGATTAGCTTAAATAATGGATTTAAAAATGTATCCAACATTCGATTATCAATTCATCCAACATCGAGTAATGTTGCCAACATTTTCCACTTCTGTAGCTTTCCCATGGAATTTGACTAGCCTAAGAAAAAGGGTTGATAATTGCCTGAAACTCGCACCCCTTAACATAAAAAAATCCTCATAATGAAACATTGTCACTTAGCTGTCAGATCGCCTACTCGCTCTAACTCATCTTAACAAAACAATTTCCCACAGTCCTTGAATAGTCACTGTCCAGGGATTGCAGGGATTTACTTAGAAGCTTCCTATAGCAAAACTTAAAGACCTCACTCCTCAACAAAATATGATCAATCAAGCTTTATTAGATAGGCCTAGAAGAGAACATTAGTTCTTCAACTTTACCAATCAATTTTTTTTACTAAAAAATATTTAAATGTCAAAATAGGATTATTTACCATCACTGTTTCTTTGAACAATTGCAGTTTCATTATCTTCCCTGGGCACAGGCTCGTAATCTTGATAATTTTCAGTGTTATCCATCATAGAATTTGATATAATGATAATAATGATGTTAAGTTACTTGCTGAAGATGCTCGTTAACTATCTTTAATAAAAGTTACTGAAAAAGTAACTTCGAAGTAGCTTTTCTGTCGTTCTAGGTATTAAATAACGTCAGCTGGCACGGAATAGGTTACATTTTAGTAACTTTTTGTCGAAGCTGGGACGCCCCCTAAACAACGTCACGAAGCCACGCCTCTTATCATCGCTAATCTAATCACTCGATGTGGGGTGCACCCGAAATTCGCTGTCGAATTTTTGAAAATGACGCCGACGCCACGCCAATTTTTTTTGGTGCCGATTTTTTCGGGAAGCAGCGGGGCACCACCGGTTGACGCCAAGTTTTCTTATTAGGAAGGAGTTTAAAATCTCTTCGAAGCACTCCGAGTTATGCATTGTTCCAATCCGAATATAAAAACGAGTTTTTAAAGTCCTTCAGATATCCGAGGGCACGTACTACATAAAGACACGCGTAGATTCGAGAGTAACGCGATACAAACAACAATACTAAAAAATTAGTAGCATTAAGAGTCTTTTTTCAGACTTTTCAATCTTTTGCAATGCAACAAACGGTAGTGTTTGCTTCCTTCCGTATCTGTGTTATCAGGATACCTGTCGTTGAACTCAATGAAACCCAGTAATCACATTATCAAGCCTTTCAAACCAGTGTGTGTCACAATAGTGAAGCAACTCGTGTTCTTTATATGCAACAGAACACTGAAGAAACTAAGGACTCAGTTTGTTAGGAGGAAGAGGAAGAAATACATATAACAACAGTTTTTTTTAAAATACTTTATAGAATTTGAATAGACCCGTTTTGGAGGCCCTAACTAGGACAAAATTGAACCATAGAAGGCGCAATGTATTTAAAAGCAAATGGGTGCTTCTTATTACATGCATTGTAGGCAAGGGCTTCACAAGGGGGGGGGGGGTGAAGCACCCCAAACTTTTTTAGATTTGGTAAAATTTTTGAACCAGAAGTCCAAAATTAGACTGAATCTAAAAAAAATAAAAATAGTTACACCAGAATCTCAGAAATTCCAAAATTTCGATTATTCTTTTGTCTTTTCTATAGATCAGTCATGCTTTACTCACAAATTTACACAAATGTATAAACGTTTAATATTTCTTAGATCACGCATAGAGAGAAATGTTAACCAGGGTATGGCGGTTCTCTGAATATAATGTCCAAATTACCTTTAATCAGAGTTCGATGTTTAATAGAAGCATTTGAAGAAACAAGTAGCTTTAGATAGAGATTTTAGTTGTGAAACAAACTTTTAATAAGATTTAAAAAAAAATATTAACATGGATCGAAGATTTTTGCAAAAAGAAAGAGATGAGGTTATGTTCAAGAGGGCTTTACTTTATAGAAAAGGTTCTGAAATAGAAAATATTACATTTGAGGAATTTTTGCAGGAAGTGGATAATGAAAAATTCAAGCAACAAGTATTGAAAATTTTTCATGGTGACCACAAATTTAGATGCCACTGAGAAGAAGGACGAGAAAAACTTCTGTTCACGTTCAGAATGAAAAGTAAACTTATTGCAGAGTTAGTGTATTCTTTGCGTATCAGAATAGAGGCAGATTTATTGGCTGGAAACTTATTAACTGGTGGCCAAATTGCCCAACCAATTACAAAGAATTGAGTATTTATGAAAGACTTCGACCTCCTGTCAATGTTAGAGAAAGGCACGGCCAATTGCCCAACAAGTTACAAAAAAAACTGAGTATTTATGAGAGACTTGGACCTCTTATCAGTGTTAGAGGAAATCAAGGCAAAGATTTTTACAAGAAGTCACCAAAATGGGCTGATGAAGGAAAATTCAATAAAAGCAATTTTACAAGAAATTACCAACCAAATGGGGTAAAATATGCCAGAAGGACTGGCGGTACAGGTTCTCACTCTCAAAGCTCAAATATAACAAGCAAGGTCAGGGACCAGGAAAAAAAACACCGACAGCAAAATTGGCAAATAAACGCTGTAGCTATGGGACAATACGTTAAAACAAAAATGCGAATTTATTCATTAGACTTAGAATTATAATTTTTTCGAACTGATGGATACTAAATTATGTGTTTGATATTTTTGCAGTAGTTTATCAAAATTGTTTATGGCGTTCTTTTTTGGCAGAGGAAAGGATAAAAATTTTGTGCTCCTGAATTGGGAAATTATCTGTTGTTAAAATCCTGTGTATAGTATTTGTTCGTTTATGTATTTTGTCATGTTTCTAAATTTTTTAATTAACGTATTCGTTTTTGCCTATATGTATTGTTATCTTAAACTACCCAATAGCCTCTTTCAGGGCTATCAAAGGTATACTAATGCTCGACACATGAAAAAATTTGGGGTGGTCATGTTTTCTTTTGAATATGCTTTTTAGTAGAAATAATGACAATAATAAAAAATGCCAACAACTCGTCCGACTCTCCCTTGATCTTGTCTGGGTATAATTTATGGGTTTTTAAGGAAATAATCTCCCCCGTCTCACGTAAAGTCGTACGCTTTGCTACTAGATAAATAGGAAAACCCTTTTTTTTCACTTAATACACTCTGTTTGCTTTATTTTTAAGGCTTCGTTCTTCCCATGTGAACGCATGGTATAGTGTCATTCAATTAATTTGTAGCCCTTAAAAGGACTGTTGGTCGATCTACAGTATAACCAAGGTTAGATTCATTTAAGGTTTTGCTGGTTTTTAAGTCTTCTTTCCCAGAAAGACTGCTTGAATGTTGGGTAAAACGCCTCCTTGGGCAATGGCAACTCCCGAAAGGAGCTTGTTCAACTCTTCGTCGTTTCTGATAGCACGCTGAGGGTGATGAGGAATGATACGAGTCTTTTTGTTGTCTCGTGCAGAATTGCCGGCAAGCTCAAGAACCTTGGCAGCAAAATATTCCATCACTGCCGCAAGGTAAATGGGTATCAGAGTTGCCGTTGCTCAGAAGACGGTGGATCCTTCTTCCTGGGTACTGGAGTCCTGTCCTGTTTGAACGGGACTTTGGCTTTCCTTACATCTTTCCACCCTTTCCTCTTCCTAACATATTTCCTAGGTTGCAAAATTTGCTTTAACTCTTATCACAACAACTTTAAAATGATGTCTGATTCAAATCGCAAAATATTTACGCTCGAGCAGGAAACTTGAGTTCCTTTTAAAACTAAACTGTGTGCGAACTCGGGCTTATATGAGACCTAATCGAATTTTTTAAACGCTATTCATCTGATTTCGTCAAAGAAGCATTAACCATTGCTCCAAAGACTTCTTTGGAGCCATGGTCAATGAAATAGAGATTTAAGTTGTCAAACAAGCTTTTAATAGAAGATTTAAAAAAAGATTAACATGGATCAAAAATTTCCGCAAAAAGGAAGAGATGAGATTACGTTCGAGAGGGCTTTACTTTATAGAAAAGGTTCTGAAATAGAAAATATTACATTTAAGGAATTTATTTAGGAAATGATTAACGAAAAGTTCAAGCAACAAGTATTCAAAATTTTTCATGGTGACCACAAATTTAGATGCCACAGAGAAGAAGGGCGAGAAAACTTCTGTTCACATTCAGAATGAAAAAACGCATATGACCTATTGGTCGAACACGTCAAACCCCAAACAACAGAATAAAAAGTAAACTTTTTGCGGAGCTAGTGTATTCTTTGCATATCAGAACAGAGGCAGATTTATTGGCTGGAAAATTAATGACTTATGGCCAAATTGCCCAATAATTATAAAAAAAAAATTGAGTATTTACTGAAGAATCGAACCTCCTGTCAATTTATAGAGAAAATCAAGGCAAAGAGTTTTACAACCTTTGTTTCACCTTGAACGCTGTTAACATTGAATCCTCCTCCTAACAATAAGTTTCACCTTAATGCCCTTAGGTTTATTAGTTACAGCAATCATAGTAGCAGAATTAGTAGTATACAGATCTGTTCATAGTGCTTTTTGGTTAGTTTAGAATCCACCACAACATACCCTGAAAGTTCCAGCATAATAATGTAAGGTGTTACTGAGATATGGTTGTTACATCCTTTTGACAGTCTACATGCTCATTGTTTATTTTGATTCAAATGGGAAAGTTGGAGGCTAATCGGTTGTGACCAAAAAGTTTGATTTGCAAAGACTAAAGCGATTTTCCAATTAGAGAATTTTATTTGGTAAGGAAAGTTTCATGGTATTGTTGACAACATTGGTGGTGCTCCAGATACCCCTCGTCTCCACCTTTGTGCCGCTTGACATGTGAATGTTTTTCTACGTGAACTTTTTTTTGCAATAAGAGAGGTGCTAACTCTCTTAGAGGTCCACGTAATTTTCCATAGTCATAGATTTTCACATGTTCTTTTTGATTCACCTTTTTCACCAATTACAGTTCAGCGTAGTTAAGTTGTGTAAAGAAATGGACAATCTTACCTTAATTTGCCGGGAAATAATTCACTTTTTAGGTGACCATAAAAATTGAAAGGCAACTAGCCCTTCTTCCAAGCCCCTTTTTCCACAGAAATCCGATCAAAATTTTGAGGTAGCCATTTAATTAAGCATCGTTTAAGAACCAATAACTGCATTTGAAGATGACATATGGTTTTCAATGAAATGAGAGTAACATAAATATTATATAGTAAGGATTGTTTTCTAACTTCACACCGTCCAAATACTTTACCCCCACGCCCTATTCTCTTCTTATACTGAATAATTTCGTATTCGTTTTGACAATTACTGCTGCTCTTCACTTTCAAAGGAAAAGACTTGTTTTTTTAACCCGATCAAGATTATGATTCATACGCTCACTCTCTTTCATGGCGCTGAACATCCTCCCAAGCACTCCTAGAAAGCTTCACCTCAATACATTAGCTTCAGTAGTAACAATAGTTGCAGTAGTAGTGCTAGCTTTAATAGTAGTATAGATATTGCACCTTTGTTTTTTTTTTTAACGTGCCCCTCAATGCATGCTGAAAGTTTCAACTTAATACCATAAATTATTCCTGAGGCAAGTGCCCTCTTGACAACCTGTATGCACATAGCGTGTTTTGATTCAGTTCAATACTGTTTCAACCCAAAATTTTCGCCTTAGCACCTTTAGCTCTAACAGCAGTAGTACCACTAGTAATATTAGTAGCAGTAGAATTAGCAGCAGCCTTGGTTTTAGTAACAGTAGTAGTAGTAGTAATAGCAATAGCAGTATTAGCTGTAGACGTAGTAGTGCAAATATTGTCTCTTGGTTAATCCAACATCCCCCTCAACAAGCCCTGTAAGTTTCAACTTCACACACCAGGTCGTTCCTTGGATATCGCTGATATGCTCTTTGACAACCTGCAGTCAGATGGCATGTTGTGATTCAGATCAACCCCCCCCCCCCTCTCACTCACTATTATCTCAAAATTTCACCTTCATACACTTAGCAATAGTTGTAATAGTGTTCACAGTAGTAGTAGGAGGAGTACTAGTAGTACTAGTTGTAAGACTAGTTGTGGTATTAACAGTAATAGCTTTAGTAACAGGAGTAGTATTAAAATGTTGCCTTTGGTCAGTTGAGCATACCCCTCATCAAGGACTGGAAGGTTTCATCTTTTTAATTTAGTTGAACTTTCCCCTTGAGACTTCCTGAAATTTTATCTTATTACTCTTAGCATTAGTAGTATTAGTAGTAGCATGCATGTATTGCCTTTCGGTCAATTGATCTTTGCCTTTAAGTATTCCCTGAAAGTTTCAAATTAATTCCCTAAGTCATTCCTGAGATTCGCACTTTGGACAATCCGCACGCACATAGGCAAGATGCATTGACCAAAAGGCAATATTTGCATGCTACTACTCTACTGCAGCAACAACTACTACTACTACTACCACCACCACAGCTATTCCTTCTGTAGTGAATACTACCAAGGCTGGGGATATTCAAGGGAAAATTTGAGGAAATGTTAGGGGAAAGTTGAACTAAATCAGAACATATAATGTGCATACAGATTGTCAAAAGGGTATATCATCACCAAGCTTACCATATCAAGCTATAACTTCCAGGGCATCATAAGGGGGACGTTCAAGTGACCTAAAGTCAACATGTGTATACTGATACTGCTATTAATACTGTTGCTACTACTAATACAACACTACTAATGCTATTACTCCTCCTACTACTACCACTACTACTCTGGTGCTGGTACTAGTAAGACTTAGGGTATGAAGGTGAAGATTTGAGAGAATATAGAGGGGAAATTTGATACAAATCAAAACACTATGTCCATGCAGATTTTCAAAAGGATGTATCTCAGAAATGGAATAGGGTTATAATAGTTGATTAGTAGTAAGTCTTAGCAGCATGCAAATATTGTATTTTTGGTCAATTGCGATTTAAGATTGCGAATTGCATTTTTCGCCAAGCTTCGATTTAAGGTAAATTAAGGTAATACACTCAGTCATCCCTGACTTACGCCCTTTTGATGAACTGTATGCACATATCTTGTTTTGATTTAGTTCAACACTCCCCTTAACATTCTCTGAAAAGTTCACCTGAATGCCCTTTGTCTTTTTGGACATTAAAGGTCAAACATGCCCAACTTTCTCAATAACAACTACTATATGTAAATGATGGGCGAATTGCATGACTTACAACCCTTGCCCCAAGGGCTGTGCAGCATTCCCGGCTTTAAGAGGGGGGCTGGTTACCCTCCAATCACTTTGACTCTTAAAAAGGGCATTAGGACTTTCAATTTCCAATCGAATGAAATCCTCTTAAACTTTCTGCGGCAACTCCTTCTATTCTAAGGGCCTTGGCAATAAAAAAAATTTGATTTGGCAGTGCTATTAAACTACCTATCAAAGGGAGAAAGGGGAATAGTTGCCTACCCACCACTTTTTAATATCCCTCTCAACATACCCTGTTAATTTAAACTTAATGCCTGCAGCTGTTCTTGAAATATTGCAGACATGCCATTCTGATAAATTGGATACACATAGTATCTTTTGATTTAATTTAATAGACCCCTTAACATTTCGCAAAGTTTCACCTTAATACACTTAGCCTTTTCATATACACCCATAATCAAACATCGCCCCGTTTCCCTAATGATAAATACTGCATGTAAAAAAGGGCAAATTGCATTTTTGGGGGCATTGCATTCTTGGAGGCATAGTTGTTCGACCTTTTCACTGTTTTTAATAAAATCCCTTTTTCAAAATTTTTATCAGTGATGAAAGAACGGAGGATCTGAAGAGGGCAAGTTGGGCTGGTTGCCCTCAAGTAGCGCTTAACATCCCTGAAAGTTTGAACTTTAATACCCTCAGCTGTTCCTTAGATATTGCTGATACTCACTTTTAACAACCAGCATGCACACAGTGTGTTTTATTGTGCTTGGCATCTCTCTCAAAACTGTGGGGGGGGGTATGTCATCCCCATAGACATAGTTATTTTACTTTAGACTATTTTTAACAAGATGGCTATTTCAGAATTTTGATTGAATGTTTATGGGGGGATGGCAACTAAAAAGAGCATGAGAAGGGGGCCGGCAGCTCTGCAATCACTTTTCAATACCCCCCTCAACATGTCCTGAAAGTTTCAACTTAATTCCCACAGCTGTTATTAAAATACTGCAGATCCTCTTTTTTGATAGCCCTTACCCTGGGGGCTGTGGGGGGTTTCGTGAACCGTGGATGCATACTTATTTGACCTTTGGACTATTTTCAACAAAATTGCCATTAAAATATTTTCATTGGATGCATTTTAGAGGGAAAGGCTAGGGGGAGGGAATGGTTACCCTCCTTTCACTTTTGACTGTTAAAATAGGCACTAGAATTTTGAATTTCCAATCAAATGGGCCCCTCCTAAGTTTATACAACCATCCCTACCATATAAAGAGCTTCAGGTAAAAAAAAAGTAACAATAATAATACACTGAAGCCTTTATGGCCCTTACTATAGATAATACTATTGCACTGTCTCTGATTACATAAGAAGATTTCAGTATTCTCCTTATAAAACTTCACTTGTTTTTGTTTTTTTAATTATTACAAGAAAAATAATAACTATAATGTAGCATCAGGGTGCAGGCATGTAACCTTTTGCTTTACAAAAAGTGATGGTGGAAAACTTTTTAAAAGGTTAGTCAGATTTAAAAAGAAGAAGAAGGATTTTTTTTAAAGAAGAAGAAGGATTTATTGAAAAAAAAAAAACATATCAACAAAAATTATTGCTGCCTCCCCTAAAAAGCAAAGCTTGTCCGTGGGGGAGGTAGAGAAAACAAAATCCTTAAAACAAAGAATACTTGGCCACCAACACCACTAATACCATCACACTAAACAATAAATACAAAATAATATCATATATTATACTTCCTCTGGGAACATCATATCAACAAAACCCCCACAATAAATAAATCAATTAATCAGTCAAAACTCATATTCAGCAAAAAGCAGTTCCTTAATGATTTTTCTAATAATATTGGAGTCACCAATAGTCTTAATATCACTATTCAAACTATTCCATTTCCGCGTACCTCTATAAAAAACAGGAAAACATGAACGGGAAGATATACCTCTAGGTACACAGAAGTCCGCGCTACCCCTTGTATCATGAGAATGAACAGTAGACCTAACGGACAATAAATCACCAAAACAACGAGGCTGAACATCCTGCTGCAGTCCAAAATAAACCACAATACATAGAACTCACGAAGGCCTGCAGCCGGCAAAATTTTAAAGTTGGGTAAATTTCTCGAACAGACATACGTGGAGATATACCGGCTAAAAATTCTTACTGCATGATTTTGTAGAACTCTTATTGGTTTTAGGGTAGAAGATAAAGTAGAGAGCCAAATACTTGAACAATAAAGTATATACGGGTGTATTAAAGAAAAAATAAAGATGGCGAAGGACAGACTTGGGAAAACAATGTTGGAGTTTCTTCATTATACCGAGATTTCTTGCCAGAATTTTGCTAGTTAAAGTAACATGTTCCTTAAAAGATAGAGTTTCATCTATTACAATCCCAAGGTATTTAAAAGACGCAGTCCGTTTTATAACGCCATTGGGCATATCTAATTCCTTGATCCATGGGTAAAAGTTTGATGATCGCGAGAAAATAATAAAGTTAGACTTGGCCATGTTAATCCTTAATTTATTTACCCTCAGCCATGCTGTAATTCTATTAACTGATTCCTTCATGGAAATCTGCAGCAGCTCCGCTGTCTTAGCTGTGCTAATGGCTGTTGTGTCATCAGAAAAAAGTGAAACTGTTTCATTAGTCGGGTTTACCGTTAGTTCATTTATTCTATAGCAAAAATTATTTAGACACTTTGGTAAATCATTAATAAATATCAAGAATAATATAGGACCGAGAACTGATCCTTGCGGAACACCTATTTCAATACGCTTTTTTTCGGAAGAAGTATCATTTAGTTGGACATACTGATAACGATTACTTAAAAAACTTCTTAAAAAATTTAAAAAGAGTCAGATGTACCGGAATTTCTTTGTCAACCAGAATTGATGGTGGGCCATAAGATTCAATGAATCTGGCATCAAAATGGTTTGATAAAATATTATGCAAATTTTCAAAACAAAGCACAATGTACATCAGCCTGGACAGAGCTTTATGATCTTTATGATCAGAGCTCTTATTGCAACAAATGGAAATCAGTGGCATAGGGGAAAAAAAAAAGAAAAAACAGCGCCTGTTCACTAGGGTATAAAAAACAATTACAATCCCAGTAGGCATCATTCAATTCCCATTGCTCTTTCTCTATTTCTAAGACTTTGAAGATTGCATCAAAAACAGGTCTATTCTTTAATTTTTGTTTGATTCTGCTTTTCTATAACCAGGGCTGTCTCAAAGGACCAAGGCTTGGGAGGGGGGGGTGAAATCCCATCATTTAAATGACTCCTAGGTCACATTATACGACTCTTGAAAGTTTATTATAATGAATGTTCGATCTTTTATACTTATCTATGGAGACAAAGAAGGAGCTAAAACGGAATAAGCCATGCGTAAAGGACAGCTATGTTTGTATTCACCTGTTCTTCAAAGTGGAAAATATTGTTTAAGTCAATGGCATCGGGAGGCCTTTCTCAATCGTAACAATATAAGGAATCTAGTCAAAAAGAAACCATGGCTGTTCTCAGCAAATTCTTAACAAACTTGAGCTTTCTAAATTGTCTGTCGCTCGCAAGAACTGCAACAGCTACTGTCGCAGCCAATTTGAAAATGCGATTCGTTTGAAAGGGCCTCGTGGGGCTTCTTTTCTTTGAATTCCAATTACTTTTCCATTGTATTTAGAAATTTCTTGCCACTTTTCCACTTGTAGTCAAAGTTTAACCAACAATCCATTTACGTAACCTTGTCTCTTACTTTTGGTTTGTTCATATTACCTTGTCAGGCTTCAGTTGAATTTTCCCGAACTCCTGAACCATCAGACAGAAATAAATCATATGTGAGCATAAACATATTTTTAAGGCCAGTTGCTAGGCTACCAGACCAGTCCCTTTAAACCTGGTTTTATTTAAACGCCTCTGTTTAAATTCGAGATTATTAAAAAGAAGAATTAAACGACAAAATAAAATGACTATTCTATTTACAAGCGAATTCGGTATTTGATATCTACAATTGAAGCTGAGTTTTGTCAAAATCTGCCATTTCTTTACCGAGAAGTTTGAAAATGCAAAAGTGTTTCCAGTGAAGGTAATACAATTTAGACTGTCTCAGAATTGAGCACCTGGGACCTTAATGTGGTGAAAATAAACAACTTATACGACTTCGCAAAAAGCAGGGGGGAGGTGGGTCACCCCCCCCCCCTTCGATCCAGCCCTGTCTATAACTTTGCACTTCGGAGATATAATTTCAATGACATTTGGTTCTAGGCCATGCCAAAAACAATTTTCGGCTTTAAGAAGCACTTTTGCAATATCTTTAAAACACATTGGAAATAAGGACTTGGCAATGGTATAATACTCGAAACATTTCTATTGCGGTTCGTTTCATTTCAGTTTCACTTTTATATAACTAAGTTTGTCTAATTTTATCAAATACCAATACCTTCTGGAGGGTAGAGAGAAATACTTCAACAGAATTTGTCAAAAGCATTCTAGAAAAGGGACTGTTTAGCTGATTAATATTTTGAGAAAAAAACTATGTTGTTGACCCAACTGATAACCAAGTGACTTGACCCAATTTATACCAGTTGGCCAGTATTGTTAGTAAATTTATCCTATAAGATAGAAATCAAACAGCAAAAAATAGGAATATCCTACTTGATTCCTTACTCAATTTTATTTCTAAGTATAACTGTTACTCCAAATTTAATTGCATTTTATGCCCCTCCCCCCCCCCTCTGTTTGAGTTCATTGATTTTGTTTTTCTAATTGATATTATGAATCATCTTTAGACTAGAATTAATAGTAGGACTAGAAAGCAAAGCCAAATCCTGTGTGAATGGCTTTTCACTTTCTAAACAAAACAGCAGCTCTAGGAGAATGGGCTTTCAGGAACAAACTTAGAGTCTAAATTATGTCCAGGAAGGTGTTTTATATATGTCTTATATTTTCAAATAAAGCTTTTCCTGAGACTGAAAATTGTACATGAGACAGGTTGGTTTATTTTATTTAGATTTTAAGATTATTTTTCAAAATTTATTAAAACATCATAAATCATGATTTAGTAAGTTACGCGGCTCAAAAATTTTCTTTTTGGGAGCTATAGACCTGTTGAAAGTTTCATTTATGTAACACAAAGTTTGCTCTAGTTCATAAAATGTGTTTACCCTTTGGAGGGGGAGGGGTAGAGGTAAAATGATGCATATTCACATGATTTAGCTAGGAAGAAATTGAATACATTACTTGATGCCTCTTTGTATGCTCTTTTCAAATTCAATAATTGCTTGTGGGGCCAATTCGATCATGAGCACTTACAGGGGCTCAAAACAGCCTATAGTATACAAAAGTTTAAAAGTGTGTGATTTCTAGGTAAAAAAAAACTTATTTTTATATGGGATGTTTTTGCCACTGTAGTATGGCTTGTGAAATATATTACCAAGCATTTACTTCTTAGGGCTGTATTCTGAATTGTGCTAGTTGAGAAATTTTTATTGAAAGTTCTTCCACTATAGAAAATTCGTTGAAGCACCAAGCCATTCGAAGCCAATACAGCTACTCAGAATCCTTTTACTGTTTATTCCCTCCAATAAAGTCAACTTTCATATTTTTCTTATAGTCTCATCTTCTAATCCCTGAAGTCATGGCAAGATGAGATATAGCGGTGGTGTTGAGGTGGACCCAACAATTTTCCCATAGGTCTATTTTTCGAGCGTTACTAAAGCTAACTTGTGGCTATCTGTACCAAGAATACATAATAAGTTACTCTACTAATGTTGACAACGCACTACGAGTAGTCAATTAAAGAACACTCATACACAAATATTCGCAATAATCTACTTCGTTATTCAAACTGAAAGGTATGCTAAATTAAAAAAAAAAAAAAAAAAAAAAAAAAAAAAAAAAAAAAAAAAAAAAAAAAAAAAAAAAAAAACATCTATTCTATGCGGATGTTAAACACATCAAAAATGTTTCCCTTGAAAGTTTTATAATCTTGTATTGATAATGGATAAAAATGAGTTTCTTTGCCCTCTGCGGTGCCAACATGAATCATTCCCCTCTTATAATCATTCCAGTGCAACTGAATAACGACTCTACTGTCTCAATGGTAGCTGACACAGATAGTAAGATCCATGCAAAACTAATATTGAAGACATTTTGGACAAATTTTCTTTTTCAAAAGGCTACGGATAACTTTACTTGAGTCAGGGATATTGGTTCTTTTTGCATACGCTGCTAGACTTTGGAAGAAATCGATCCGATGAATGAAGATGTTACATTTTCATCTAAGGATTGTCATTAACATCATTTTATGTCAAGAAAAAGTTTTCCAAGGGGGAATTGTCGGAGGAGGATTTTCATATTAAAATGAATAGGATCTGCATATTTTTTTCGACTCTTTGTCAAGTCAAATAAATCAATTAGGTAATTCGTATAAATATAGGGTAAGGGACAAGAGTAAAGGGTTTGAAGTTTCAATTAAAGGCGTTTCTAGCATCTTCGATTACTAAAAGATTCTTTTGACTCACTTTGTAGACGCCTTCCCTAATTTAAAATTTTACCATAGGCCTAGCTTTGCATTTTACCACATCCTATTTTCCCAGAAATGAAGAGAATATTCTCCACGCGAGATAATTCTCGCTGGATATAGTACGACTTTTAAAACACGTGACATTTTCAATGTCTTTTAAGATTGCATCAGAGAAGAAATCAGGAGGGTTCATGAAGCTGTGGGGAATAACTTTCAGCTGCTTATGACGCACAAAACCGAATGGAAGAGCCTCCTGCAAAGAAAGTAAGAACTGACTTTTTATCTGACACCCTTTCTGCAAGTAAAATTCACCAAGACGATTTCCTCTTCATAGATCAATTTGTTCTGGTAATTTACTCTACCAAATAGATTGTCAATCTCAGATAAATGTCGAAAATTTTCTTTTTCAACATAACAAGCATGTTGGAGACATCCCCCTACCTCCTCTACAAGTAAAACTTGCCAAGATGATTTCCCTCCATTGATGACTTTTTAATTGATGATTTACTCCATTGAGAAATAGAATATCAATCTCTGATAGATTTCGAATATTTTCTTTTTGGAGATAATAAGCATGTTGAATAAAACCATTCCACCCCCACTACAATTGAAATCCACCAAAAGGATTTGCGAGACTCTTTTTTGCCTTCTCTAGAAGTGAAATTCAGCATTTTGCCTCTTCAAGTGAAATCCAGCAAGAGGATTTACCAGACTTTTTTACTCCCTTCCAGAGTAAAATTCACCAAGAATTACCCAGTGTATATGAATTTATAAGTGATGTTTAAATTCAAGAAGAAAATTTTTAAGTAAAGATCAAACCTTTAAGGGCTATTTAAGATGATACACACTAAAGCTTTTGTTTACAAATAATATTAATAATGGGTGGAAAAATATTGAGGGGCTGAGAAATACTTTGGGAGGAATGCTAGAAAGAATTCAAAATGAAGAAGAAAAATAAGGTCAAAAATACTCTGAAAGTGGCGTTGGTTTCACCATATCAACCATTGAGAGGTTGCATAGTGCTTGGGACTATACTTATCCCGTTGTTGAACGAAAAAGCTTTCAGGTTCCTCCTCTGCCAGAGAAAGAGTGTGCAATTATTGGTTTACCCTTTGACCAAGATAATGAATATTTTTAAAGGGTAGTTTCAGCTGTATGGCATCAAGTTTTGTGGGAAAATGCAAAGAAAATGGAGATCCCAGTATAAGATAAGGAACATTGTTTGCTGTTCCAGCTAACCAAAAGTTTGCTGGAAAATAAAGAATAGAAGATACGCCATTCAATTTTTTGACATTTCTAATTCCTACCGAAATCGCTTGATGCACTCAAAGAAGTTAGGGTTCAGGTTCTTTTATTTACAAACTAAATACAACTACAATATGGGTATGCCCGTCTGAGAGTCTAGCTCGTATTACCAGGCAGCCAATGAAAAAAAAAACAACATAATATATAACTGTATTTGTACATAATCACAATCTTTTGTAAATAAATAAAAAAACAGAAAAATGCATGCCTTACCAAGCATCACCCCAAGCCAGCAGCCAAATGGAGAACAAACTAAAACAAAACACCAAAAATAGTGAAGTGAAGCCGTGGGGACACCTACCAAGAGAATAAGTCAGCGGGAAGACAATAGACAATAGCCGAATTAAAAAAAAAAAAAAAAAAAAAAAAAGTTAAAAGGATTAAAGGGTTAGTAAAAGTTTTTAATTGCCCCCGCAGTGTACCAACAGAAAGACCAATATTAAGACCCGACCCACGCACATTCCAAAGTTTGGTTATGCAGTGCCTGAGTGAGAACCCCGATCTCTCAGTGCGCGCTCGGGGTTCAACATACTTAGAAGATCCCCTCGTTCCATAATCATGCTCACTTGGTTAAATAGATCCATGGCATAAAAATTTTCAGTAGAATTTTAGCAAAATACTTAACACAAAACATCAATCCATGAAAAGATAATAATTCCACTGGTAATATATTAAGGAAAGAATATACACTTTTAATTGGCGATTTTGATGGTAGGGATATTGGGGAGGGGATGAAAGTTTTCAGGATACACAGTGCTTTATTTTGCTGCCTTTGAAGTGGTTTTATATGAGTTTTAATTGTATTCAGAAAAATCAGGGGACAATAACTCAGGTAAGAATGGACTAAGGCAAAATATACCAATCTCATTGCATAAAAAGGTAGAATAAATTTCAAATGCCGCAATATTCCAACATTTCTTCCCAACTTCATCCGCAATTTCGCAATGTGTTCCTTCCAACTCATATTCTGATCAACTAGCACACCTAAATATCTCATAGTAGATACACACTCTAAATAAGTAGATTCATCAATGGGTAATCTACTAAGCTCAGATAATGACTGGTCAGTACGAGAGAAAATCATGAACTTGGCTTTCGACATATTAAAAGATAATTTATTTGCACTAAACCAAGTTTCTATCCTCTCGAAAACTGCCAACATATTCTTCTTCTTAAGCGACATTTCATCAGCACCACACGCTGTGCAGGCCGTATCGTCAGCGAATAGGACATTTAACCCGAGATCTTCCAGCGCCCTGTTGATGTCGTTAACATAAATAAGAAAGAGTAGAGGTCCCAGTATGGACCCTTGAGGAACGCCGACTTGACCAGTGATACCAAGTAGTGAAGAGGTAGCATTTCCACCATCCACAAAATGACTGCGCCCAGTTAAATATGATTCAAACAGAGAATTTGCAGCTCCACGTATACCATAATTTTCCAGTTTACGAGGCAAAATTGCATGACAAATAGCATCGAACGCTTTTTTTATATCTATAAATATAGTAGCCGGAATTTCTTTTTTATCCAAAGTGTCGTGTATAAACTGCGAGTGTCAGAATCGCATGTTCAGAGCTATGACCCTTCCTAAACCCAAACTGAAGGTCATTAAAACATCCCCTCTTATCAAAAAACTTAACTATGCGAGTAATTTTCCAACATTAAGATAAAAATCTTTTTGGATATTGAATTTTTCCTTCTTATTCGCGAATGGGTTTTCCCCTATTCTTAAATTAAGGTATTTCAACATTTTGAAGAAAAATCATTACAAGGAAAGCAGGTTTCTTTTTTAATGACTTAATTAAACAAAAAATTTCTCAAGAAGAATATGAATTTGCACACATAGTTGGGACAAAATTCAGTTAAATTTGACAATTTTTTCATTTATGAAAATTCAAACAATAGCAACCTCTTGATTCCCAAAGAGAACTAAACTTTCAAAAAAGCTACACCTTCTTATCCTTTTTACTATCATATGCTTTTAGCCTATTTTTTGCCGAATTTTAAATCGTTTCTTTTTTGAATTTTGCACCCACTACTACCAAAAACTACACAATTGTGTAGGGAGAACTTCATTATGAACTGAATTCCTGATTTTTGCGAATCCTTTAAGATGTGTATGGTCGTGCAAATTTCCAATTAACCAATTTAAACAATCAGATTTCAGTTTCACTGTCCTTGGCCTTTTTTCCAGAATATCTAGCAGAACGTTCAAGCAAAGGGTGAAGAATGGTTTGTTTATTCAAAATTTGATATCAACTTCTAAAATGCATAACAAAACACATAATTTTCGCAATAAGAAAGACAAGAAAGTAAAAACAATGGAATGTTAACTTCAGGCAGCTTGACTAAAAACGAAAACAAACTTCTCACAACCTCTTAAAAAATGGAAGCTCGTACATATGGCATTACATAGTATGATTATGCGTGTAGTTCACAAGCCCAGATCGCTGCTTCTGTTTCCTCTGCTCGGTCATCTAGAAAGAAAGATTAATATGTGAGAAAACCTATTCGGGAATACGCAGAATCACTAATAGTGAGCACACAAAGGCAGATTCTGACTGAAAAGAAAAATGACCAACAGCCAATAGCTGATTGAAAAGATTTAGATTGACTGTAAAATATTTGGTTAAAACAATTAACTATATGGTATATTTATATCAATTTAAAAATACTGAAAGATTTCCCGTTATTCTGAATCTTTTCTGTATGAAGAAAAGGGGGAAAAGAGAAAGGTTACGTTCTTCCCCTGAAAGAGAAGTATATGAACAGTCAGTGGTTTCGATTAGAAGTGGGAGGGGTGGATCTGGAACAGCGGGCATATCCTCCCCTAAATTCTTCTTTGTTCCTCGCCTAGATTTTGAGAATACCCCTTTTGGAGGTATTTTTTTTTACTAAAAACTACCTTTTTATTATATTTTCAATGAAAAAATTAAAAAACAAACAAATTGACCCCCCCCCCCATAGATTTAAAAAAATGCAATCCACCCCCCCCCCCTTAACTTTTTGTGAATTGACGCAACTGTGAACACTAGAAGACCGTATCTGGCCATACAATTTATATTAAAAAAAAAAAAAAAAAAAAAAAAAAAAAAAAAAAAAAAAAAAATAGGAATACTGTCTAATAAATAACAGAAAAAAAACAAAAAGTAGAAATTAATATATATATATATATATATATATATATATATATATATATATATATATATATATATATATATATATAATATATATATATATATATATATATATATATATATATATATATATATATATATATATATATATATATATATATATATATATATATATATATATATATATATATATATATATATATACACTGTACAAGAAAAAAACAAACTAACCTTTTAAAGTAACCTTAATGAAATCGAAAAAATGACTGAAAATCGAAACACAAATGAAAAAAACATTCAAAAATTGTATTGGTATGATTCCATTCATGGCCACAGACGCAGTCTATCTAATAACTTGATTTGTATTAGCACGGCTATTTGATCTTTTTTAGTATAATCCGAAGGAAGTATACACTGAATACCATTTCATAAAACTATCATGAATAGGGATTATAAAAACACCTCCAGAATCACTGTTTAAAGCAAGATCTTTATGTATGCATGTATCAATGGAAAACGTAAGTAGCCTACCACCTAGCCCCCCCCCCTCCTCCTGGATATGGCTTTGGTTTTATTACTTTATTATTTTATATGTAATTATTCTATTTAGTTATATTAATCCGATTATTTTAATATTTTTGTTTATTTGTTTTATCTTTTCGTTATATACACTGGCATTTGATCTTGATCAATATGATCACGCCGAATTAATTATATTTTTACCATATACTCTTTTCCTGGGGAACTTATCTTTAGATACTACTACTAATAAATACTACTACTACTAACCACTCACTGCAGCACCATATCGCCTGAGATCAACACAGCTAAGTGCCCTCCTTCTCCATCCCAATCTATTTAAAGCCTCCTTCTTTACACCCTCCCACCCCAACCGAGAATGACCTAATTTTCGTTTAGCTATAGACGGTTGGCCGAAAAGGACAATATTCGGCCATCTGTCATCCTTCATCCGCAGAATCTGCCTTAGTCAACTCAACCTTTCCTCATTATAGCCCTAGAAAGCGGGATTGAACCACACTTTTCGTACAGCGTACTGTTTGAAATACGGTCAGTAAAACAAAAATAAACATCAAAATGTGAATCAAAAGTCAAAAACAAAATCTAGTCTCCCCAGCCAGCCTTACTGTACAGTATTGCTCTATTGTTAGCTAGCTAAAAAAAAGATCTTCCAGAAAGATTAATTAAACATACACAATTTAACTTCGTCCATTCTTTTCTCTTGTTTGTCAATTATTATTTTACGCAATTTTATCATATATATATATTTTTTAATTGACCTAGATTTTTTCTTATTGCCATTTCGTTTCTGAATTGATAAACCGCAAGTATTTTTTTCTTATTTTTTGACCTGAAAAAGTCCAGTTCTCATACTTGACCTGAAAAAGTCCAGTCCAGGTGCCTCGATTAGGTTAGGCTACGTATTTAATATATGCTATGCTTTAACGCCACCCCCTGATGTGCAAATATATAGCCGAAATTTGTTTCTAAACAATCATATACTTATTACTATTATATAAACTTAATTTTTTTAGATGTTATGACGTATCGTGCTTGTGACGGTTCTATGTTATGACGTTTCGTGCTTGTGACGGTTCGCTGAAATGGTAGCACCCCAGGAAAATCGAGCTCTTCCATGAAAAAATATAAATAATATATTTGTGTTATCATAATATGTACTAGTATTTACATCTTGTAGAGGCTATCAATAGTAGTATCTTGTTGCAGTGTCATAGTATCTTGTTGTCCAGAGGATTTGAGGAATGTTGGGGGTTTGCAGGTTTTTCGTAAGTCGCTAAAGAACCATTGTTTTGATGTGTATATTTTGAATGGATTTTTCCACGCCACTTAAGTTTTGTTTTTGAGGAGGGTTTAGTTGCAGCTGAATATGATTATAATCATTATAATTTTTTTGGGTGTTGTTTGGAGGTTCGTTGGTTTTCGGGTCCGGTAAGTTGAGCTCTAATTATGTTTTTTTTTTTTTTTTTTTTTTTTTTTTTTTTTTTTGGTTTCTTGGTTTTTTGTATTTATTAGGAGGGTTTTCTCCCGCACAGGCATTGCTTCAGGGATTCGATGGTGTATATATATTTTTTTTTAAATA
Source organism: Artemia sinica (assembly GCA_027921565.1). Lineage (NCBI taxonomy): Eukaryota > Metazoa > Arthropoda > Branchiopoda > Anostraca > Artemiidae > Artemia > Artemia sinica. Next base: position 31,829,244 of record CM051260.1, on the reverse strand, counting down.
AACCCATTGTTACTTACTTAATATGTATATAACACGTAAAAAATACTAATATATATATATATAATATATATATATATATATATATATATATATATATATATATATATATATATATATATATATATATATATATATATATATATATATATATATATACATATATATATATCTTACATTTTTCTTTACTATTTGGATATATTTCTTTAAATGATTGAATCATTTTAGTGGATGTTAGATGCTACAACGCCATGAGGCATGTAAATCTTTTTCTCATGCCTTTTTATAGCTTTGTATCTATAAGCAATACTGCCAGACAATAACAATAATTTATTTATACAATCTTTACAAACATAAATGCTGATAGAGGAGTAAATAAAGGAAAAGGGAAAAAATACACACCCATACACTAACAAAATACACCATAGGATATAAAAAAGATGCATTGAATACACCTCTGATGAATAACAATACTATAACAATAACAATAAAATACTATATGATGCAATTAAGAGGAAAATCAACAATACATTCTCTACGCTTTTCAAACCTTAACGCAAGTTCTTCCAATTTCAACCTAATATCAAAAACTCTGTATTTCTTAACTATGTAAGAATTCCTGATCCATAAGGGAAGGTCAAGGAAAAACTTACGGATTATAAGGCGTTCAGTTTTATTAAAAAAAAACTTCCAAACCAGTGTGATAAAAAATATATGGGGCGCAAACATTGCATTGTAGAGCCTTCCTAGGCAAATCTTGTCAAACTGTCCTTTTATTTTGGCAAGCATACCATAAGTCTTTCGAAGTTTTTCCTTAATAGCTTGAATAATGAGAGTTCGTGTATTCTTCATAGACACAGCAAAAGGTAGTCCCAGATAATTTAACGTATCCAAAAATGCAACTGAGGATGACCCGACTAGAAGAGACTCACCTACTCCAGAACTTAGATGAAATACCATAAATTCCGTTTTAGAAGCCTCTAAGGAAAAACCCATGTCTGAAAGACTAGATTGAACAACATTAACGGCAGATTGAAGTGAATCAAAATTTGCTAGCTTGAAGTAAATCAAGCTAGCAAGACAATATCATCAGCATAAGATAGATGGCTAATATCAATGGACCGGTCAATCAGGAAAGGGGGAATATTTCTAGTAGCTGTACGGATAGCGTTATTAAATAAAGCTGGATTAATGATCGAACCTTGTTTAGCCCCTCTCTTTACTGGAATTAAAAAAAAAGTCTTTTTTTAAGTGAAAGTAAGGAGCGACATTAAAACTTAAAACGAACAGAAATTAGTCCGTATATGAAAGGGGCTGTCTCCTCCTCAACGCCTCGCTCTTTACGCTAATTTTTTTTATTAAAAAAAAAAAAGTTGTGAGACAGACTCAAACTTTAGCGTAAAGAGCGAGGCGTTGAGGAGGGGACAGCCCCTTTCATATATGGACTAATTTCTGTTGGTTTAAAGTTTTAATGTCGCTCCTTACTTTAACTTAAAAAAACTTATTTTTCTTTTATTTAATTTCTGAAAGTTTTTGAATTAATGCAGCTTTGATTTAGGGTCACCGTACATGAATAATTAAAACGAAATTTGCATATTAATTTTACTTTTTTTTTGGCTAAACTGCTTTCTCGAAATTCTGTTCTGACGTAACGTAACTTACGAATTAACTTATGTATCGAACTTCTATATTCGTTTGTTTTTATTACGTATAGTAGAGAGTTCGCCCCCTAGTCAATACCTAGCTCTTTTCGCTAAAGTTCGAATTTTGTTCGAATCACCAACCCCGGAATCACAAAGGCTGGTTAATTAGAATAGATAGCTCTTTTGAAAGTATTAAAAAAAAACTTTGGCGTAAAGAGCGAGGTATTGACTAGGGGGCGAACCCCCCCCATATACGTAAATAATTTCTGTTCGTTTTAAGGTTTAATGTTGCTCCTTACTTGAAAAACTTGTTTTTTTTTACTTAATTTCTGATCGTTTTTTAAATAATGCTGAGAAATCCGACGCCCTCTTCATAGAAATGTCCCTTCCCCAAGGAAACATCCTCCCCCGCAGCCTTCTCCTCTAGCCCCCCCCCACCCCATCAGAAAAAAAAATCCCTCCTGAAAACTTGTGTATACTTTCCATTGACCAATACTATATGTAAACAATGGGCAAAGTTCATGATTTGCAGCCCTTCCCCCACGAACTGTGGGGGACTAAGTCATCCTCAAAGATATATTCATTAGATTTTTTACTATGCCGAACAAAATGGCTATCTCAAAATTTTGATTGGGTGACTTCGGGAAAAAATGAGCGTGGGAGGGGGCAAAGTTGCCCTCCAATTTTTTTGGTCACTTAAAAAGGCACTAGAACTTTTAATTTCCGTTCGAATGAGCCCTTTCACGATATTTTAGGACTACTGGAATGATACGATCACCCCTGGAAAAAAAAACAAACAAAAAAAAAACATGCATCCGTGATCTTTCTTGTGGCAAAAAATACAAAATTCCACATTTTTGCAGATAGGAGCTTGAAACTTATAAAGTAGGGTTCTCTGATACGCTGAATCTGATGGTGTGATTTTCATTAAAGTTCTATGACTCTTAGGGGTTGTTTCCCCCTTTTTCGAAAATAAGGAACATTTTCTCAGGCGCGTAACTTTTGATAGGTAATACTAAACATGACCAAGCTTATATATTTGAAATTAGAATAAAAATCTGATTCTTTTGATGTACCTTTTGGTATCAAAATTCCGTCTTTTAGAGTTTCGGTTACTATTGAGCCGGGTCGCTCCTTACTTACAGTTCGTTACCACGAACTGTTTGATACGATCGGTAAGATGAATACCAGAACGCACCTTAACATGAGAATTTTGATACCATTGCCATAAGCAAAAACAAATGAAAGGGTTGACGCCATTACGAAGGAGAAAAAGGATAGGATGAGAGTAAAGGACAGAGTTAAAGGCCTTAGAGATGTCCAAAGCACACATATACAGACTTTTCTTAACCAAACAGTGCCGATCAATAATGTCCAGGAAAACAGCATGCGCATTTTTAGCTCCAATACCACTTCTGAACCCAAACTGATTATCGCCAAAATTGCAACATACTATTAATAAACGGGAAGAGGACTTTTTCAAGAAGTTTGCCTTTTTCAAAAAGTTGGACTTTTTCTAACAGTATTTGGCCTATACAAACCACAAACTAAAGGGTCTTTATTATTTTTTCTAATGCAAGTTATAACACCTTCACAAAGGGCCTTGGGCATATATTGCTGAGACACAATTCCCTGGAACAACAATTCCTTGTTGTGGTCAAAAAGGTACGGCGTACGGTACTTCAGATGTGCGGCCTGTAGTCCATCCAGATCGGGGGCTTTTGCCGTTTGCATCAATTGAATTTGTATAGCTACAGATGAAGGTGGAATATTAACAAACTTCTAACTATGGTCTCGAGACATTCTACAAAGAATGTCTCGAAAAGAAGGCTATAGAGGTGGCGGGTCTGCAGAAAAAATTGACGAAAAATAATTCAGCCACTCAGAAATACTAATCTGTTCAGGTTCAAGGGGGTACGAACGAGTAAGTTTAGAAACTTGTTTCCATACAAGTTGAGGATTATTTCGGACAGAATAAGATTTATCACATACTTGTTGTTTTTTCCGTTTTCCAACAACCTTACGGAATGCACGTTTCGTAAATTTCCTAAGTTCAAATACTACCCAAAACGAGGCCTACGGCACTCCAACCATATATGATACCAGAAACGATGTTGGAGCTTCGCCTCTTTAAGCAGAGGAAAATCCGACCAACCTTTATTCTGAGTGTTTTTTCTAACAGAGACTGAAGGTACTGCAAAAGACTCGGCAATTTTTAAACAATGTACTATCTCAGCAAGATAGCAATCTAGATCAATAGAATTACGTTTAGACATAGAAGATAGCAAATGAAACGGGACTTTAATCTTTGAAAGGTGCGAATCAAGAACATAATGGTGTAGCTCAATATTTACATTATTCTAGCCCTTCTTCATAAATTTTTTTTTATTTGTTGAATGTTTACCTCTCGTTACCGAAATCGGTAAAGAAAATTCAAGGTGAGAATGATCACTAAGCAAAAAATCACCCGAAACATGTACTGATCGACTCGCTACTTGACAAGAATCGGTGACCACAAAATCTAAATTAGAAGTGGACCTAGAATTATGAATATAAGTAAAATCTTTATCATTCGGAACAACAGACATATACGGTGGCAAAGAACTAATAAACGAAAAGGGCGACGTAGCTTTTGAAAGATCGGTATTAAAGTCGCCACAAATCGTCAGCTTTTTACCCGAAGACCATATTCGGTGAGTAAGCTTCGACAGCGATGAACAAGCAATGGCATATTTATGGGACGAATTCTCATCATCATAATCTGTCGGCATATAAACACATATAAGCACCATGTTACTAAATTCAATTGCAACAAAAAAAAAAAATCACTAATATCAAGAAGCTTACATTGATACTTTTTATGAACTACTATCATAATTCCGCCAGAGGGCCGACCTAAGACAGATCTAGCCGGGCATCAACCAAAACTTTAACCGTGACACACTTTCTCCCAAAAATAACTAAATAGAAATACTTCTTCTATTTTTACTAGATTTTTTTTTAGATACTTTTAGCTAGATTTTTTTTTTTTTTTTACTACCAAAAAAATTCTTTACTGACAATGGAAACATATCATAATCCCTTTGGGAAGTATTTTATTGTTCATTCTAATCGCTTGAAATTTCTTTTATGTAATCGTTTTGACTTATAAGTACCAATTACTACTTTGGATTTCTGTTGCTGCAACTTTTTGGCATGCTTCTCTTAGTTTAAAGGCATCGAAGCGCATAAGAATATTCTATCTTAATAGGATTATCATTTTATGCTTTTACTAGTGTCAGAATAGTTTACCTGATCTTTTAGGTCTGAGAGTTGTTTTGAAAGGACGAGAATAGCTTCTTGAGTTGTAGCCAATTGGCCTTGAAGTGTGCGAAGTTCGTTCTGCTCGGATACTTCACTGTCGTCCAGCGACAATGCTCTCAATCTGGGGAACCAGTCCAAGTTCTTCTCCTAAGATAGCAATAAATGATAGGATTCGATAAAGAAATATAAAATACAGAAAAAGAGAGCAATACAAAAATAAAAGTAAGGTGGGTTTATTATTGTTGATATTAAGTAAACTAAAAGACATCGTATTAATGGAGATGCACTTCTAATTACGTCCGGTAACTCGACGTGTGCCAGCCTCATATCAATTACAAGTCCAAATTTATAGTACTTGCCTTGCCAATTTGTCAAACCTATTAGGCCTAATAGTTATTGACAGAACTATGATGTTATTTTTAGCTTGTGACTTTTTTTTTACATACTACCTGGCCTAGAAATTCTCATGCCAAAAGTATAGCGCGTTTAAGGCTTACAATTGAAGATAGCATTTGAATAGGATCAAGGCCATTGACTGTTTTTCTTTTTTCAATATACCATTACATAGAGATGGCGATATGATTGACTTAAATTATTATTTAACAGTTTATTTATTGCTGTTACAATAAGGTTGTTTAAAAAAAAGTTAGATGCCGCCGTTGAGGTAGTTACTTTTAATTAAATTAGTTTTCAACTCGTTGGCTATCGTGGTGGAATTTATAATGAACATGTAATTGGTTTTTATTTTGGATATCCCGAAACCTTCTGATTCGGTGAATCATGCTTTATTGTGCTGGCATTGGAGAATACGTAATTTCCTCGTTTCGATCATGTCGTATGCAGAGTGTGAAACCTTGGAAAGCGAAATCTAAAACTGAAAAGGTTAATTGTGGCGTTTCACAAGGATCTGTGTTAGGACCATTTTATTCCTTGTACACATCAAATGATCTTAATAAAAACTATTACGGCTCTAGCTGATTCCCAAGAGAATTATATATCCAGAAATCAAGCGAATTTGCCTTGTTCGTGGATAACAAGAAATTAATCGCAGCTGCCTCTAGAGCATAGAATTCATTAACATTAGCTAGGATTAAAAATGGACGTTAGTATTTTCATTAAATAATAAAAAAAAAAAACCTAAATTTATCTTGGGTAGAAGATCGCGTAACTATTACGCCACATTATATATATATATATATATATATATATATACATATATATATATATATATATATATATATATATATATATATATATAATATATATATATATATATATATATATATATATATATATAGATATATATATATATACACATAAAATCAATTGCTTAGTGTAGTGATAGTCGGAGAAAAGTACCTAGGAATAGTTGGTGATGAACCTTTATCTTTTAATAATAATACTGGATAAATTGTTTCTAAACTAGGCATGATCCATAACTCAAGGCAGATGTTTCAGCCAGTTGTTTTATGGATGCTATATTTTTCATTAGTAAACCCTTCATTTATTGTGTGGATATGTGGGTACCAACTTTCCGGTCGCATTTAGATAGTTACGTATTTACCAAAATAAAGCTATCCAAATATTGGGTGACAAAAAAAACGAAAGAATCTCTAAGAGATAATTGCAAATGCTTATATATTTTACATTTTTATGGATTTATTAAATATTATAGGAGTTTATTTATGGCTAGGTCTAATATGAGCATTCTTAAGGATTTTTTTTCAATTTTAATCCAGATTCAGAGTGGCATGGTTTACAGAACTCTGCATTGCGTTCCCACCAAAGGCAAAAATAAATCACCTTTTCTTTTTGAAAAAATCATCAAAAGACAAATTAATGGTAAAAAATCTTGAGTATACCGAATACGTCCATCTCTATAAAATTTCTTCTTTAATGATTAATAGGTGGCATGGCTGGTGGTTCCCCCCTGAGGTTCGCTATTTTGATAAGTAACAACGTACCATCTTCTGACAACAGATCCTAATTTAATAGCATTGTCACAAGAATTTGCCTTGTTGCTTTCTGAAGTTGTAGCTCAGACATAGTATAATCACTAATCTCATGATAAGATCCCAGTTTTTTAGGTAAAATCATCATACCATAAAATCACCAACGGTGGCAACCCTGGTTCTACAGAATTAAGGAAACCGAAGAGTGTGACAAGATCTTGTGCCCTAGCCGTTATCTTGGACCTGAATTATAAAATGACCTTCCAGATTAATTGAAGTCAATGAAAGAAATGAAGGAGTTTCCTGCCTCCTTGAAATGTACATGTTTGGAGGGAGAGAGAAGAATGACATGTTGTTAATGATGCGTGTAAGGATGAGTGTTTAGATGTGTGAGAGTGAAGTTACAAGGCATTTCTGACTGGAGGAGATTTGAAAGGTTTTTTTGGTTGTAGATGTTTTGAGCCTTTTTATGGGTTGATGGGTTGGGGTTTGAGAGGAGGAAAAAGTAAAAGGAGAAAAATCAACATATTGGTTTACATCTAGCTATGCAATCTCATACAAGCTTCTACTTTAGAAATGATGCGACTTGCGTTGTTGGTAAATCTGTAGGATCACTTTTGGATAAAAAAAACAAGAATAAAAATGAGTTTTTGTGAGAAAAAAGGAAGAGTGAGAAAGAGAAGACAAGGAAAGAGAGAAAAAAGAAAGAGACAGAGAGAAAAAAGAAGAAGTTATTTTGTTATCAAAGTACAACTGGAAGATTATATTTTTTTTTTTTTTTGCAGGCTCAAAAACAAACTAAAAACTATTTTCTCATATTCTTTCAAATAATTTTAATAAATTTATTTAATATTTTTTATTTGTCTTATTTTTTATTTATCTATTTTTTTTATGGTTATGGAATTTGAGAAAACAATGAAACTAGAGAATCTGAAAAATTGTTGCAAATACGTTTTGCAAATTTGTTTTCTAAGTAAATTCTTTGTAAGTAATTTTTTAATGTTTAATGTTTTCAATTTCAATTTAAATTAGATTTTATTTAAATTTAATTTACATTTCAGATTTAAAATTTACTTTAAATTCTCGATTTAAAATTTAATATACCTTTTTTTATTTTTTGTAAGTAATTTTTTTCTATGTAAAAAATTCCTTACTCGAATCATGTCAGCAACAAAGCTTTCAGGACCAGTAAATTCGGTAGGATCTTTAGTCTTAATCAGGATAAGGAAGAACAAATAGTGCCACATATTGTGCTCACAACGAATGTGATATTCAAAAGTAACAGCCTTGTTGTCAAATGAGGTCCGCTCCAGTCCTGAAAGAAAAAAAAACATTATGAGTGTGTACATTAACATAAATTTACTAAATAAAGCATATCTAGGGGAGAAATTCATCCCCTGAGAAGAGCCTATGAAAACTGTGAAAAAAAAGAGATCTTTGTGCTATTGTGAATCCCACCGTTCAAACTTATGCCTATGTCATTAGAGACCAGCCAGTGGCGCTAATTCATGAGAATATTGGGGGGGGGGAAGGCATTTTTTCGTTTTTTTTTTTAAATGAAAATACGCCTAAAAAATTGTATTTTTCGATATCTAGGGGGAGGGGCAAACCCCGTCCCATTCCCACTACTGGGATCAACAATAATTCCAGTAAATGTAGAACGATAGCTTTTCCTTTTGTAATTCTCAATCCTGGTTTAAGAAATTAGGTAAGAATTCTCCACTTATCAGTTTTTCTGCTAAGATTTTTGTTGTTGCAAAAATAAACATTGTTATTGTTAATTATTTTGTAATGTTTGGAAAATTTTTTTTTCCGTAAAATTAAAAATGTAACTTTTGAATTTAGAATGCAAATTTACATCAAGGAAGCTTACCAGGCAATTAAAGCAAAATTTGTGGACGTTGGCAAAATTCCAAGATAAAACTGATAGAATAGTCCATTCATCATTTTCTATCAGGAAAACGTAAAATTTTGGGGGTCAGTGTAATAAAATGTGTCCTAAAAGCGGCTATGCCAGACAGAAAAGATAAGCTGACCAAATATTTTCGCTGTGTTATGCGTTAGCATTATTGGTCCACTTTTCGGACAAAATCATTTGAGACGAACTTTTTTTCTTTTTTTTTTTGAATGAGAGGGGAAAAAATGGGGTTTGGCAAATTCAATTAAACTAATACGCAAAAAAAATCGACTGATACAGACAGCATGACACAAACCTAGAAATATTAACATTTCAGGGGAGGGGCATCAGCACGAAGACCTTCTAAGTACGCCCCTGCTAGAGAGTGCTGCTTATATAATTTTTCCTATATCAATTAGCAGGATCGTATCCAGGATCTTTGTTGGGGAGGGAGAAGTAAAAAAAGAACATATATTACATAAGCTTTACATGTATTACATGTATTCTTGATTATTTTGTACAGGTCAGACAAATATTCTGTGGAGAGGATTCAAGCCGGTACCCCCCCCCCCCCCGCTCTGGATACGGCATTGTCAATAAGTATAATTATTTTCAGCTCACTAGTTTAAGAGCTACGAATGTCACACATATATGTTGAGTACAAACTTGGTTAATACGCTAAAGCATAACGTGTTTTGTCCATCCAAGCTGCTTCTATACTGTCTGAGCTTGTTATGGGAATGTGGTCATTTGAGAAAAGCTTCATTCAAAGCTTAAAAGAGATCAAGCACAGAAGAACAAAAACTCTTTTCTTTTACTTTAGCAGTTCATCCATGTTAGGGGTGACCTTAACCGCTGTTACTAAAATTTTCTCATCGCTTGAGTCACTTATCCATCGTTTATATGAGAACATTACAGCATGACCATCACTGCTTTTATCATCAATTGCAGTTAAGTCCATTTGAAAAGGAAATGAGGAATTTATGGAATGGGGGCAGGGAAGGGCAATAAAAAAGCCGTATTACACAAAAACATGGGAAACACCGCGAAACTTGGTTGGAGGGTAGTCAAAACTGAAGGCTTCTACCCTCACACGTACCTACTGATTGACATTTTTAGCTCAAAGTTTGTGCCATCCCATAAGCCTGATCTTCCGTTTTAAAACGGGAAAACGGGATCCGTTGGTTAAACATATTCGCGCATCTGGTCCCACTATATGTTGTTCTAAGCCCGTTCTAAAATCGAAAGTAAAAGATACAATTCCATATTACGATATACATTAGTGGCTATACTTAGCCATAAATTACTTTTAAAAAAAGAAGACAGGAAACTTACCACAGATAAAACAGGAATTCTTCAGGATTTCTTCTCTTTTGTCCTTCTCAGTACGCTTGTCGGCAAATGTGTCAATGATGACACCGAATATGAGGTTCAAAACGATGACAATCATAACGAAGAAGAAGAACATATCGTATATAACACGGTATATATAGCCAGGCTCCTTGAAAACAAACAGAAAAAAATAAACTAATTCGAATCGTATAATACCAAAAATAAGTTCCTTAAATGATGAAGAAAAATAAGTGAACAAAGAAGAGACGCCAAACTAATTAACAAGTTAATAAAGATATAATAAGATAATTACATTGCAAATTCAGGAAAAGGAGAGAGAAAAAGAGAGAGAGAGAGAGAGAGAGAGAGAGAGAGAAGAGAGAGAGAGAGAGAGAGAGAGAGAGAGAGAGAGAGGAGAGAGAGAGAGAGGAGAGAGAGAGAGAGAGAGAGAGAGAGGGGGGGAAGAGAGAGAAATGACTAGGCTTTTCAATATAAAAAAAATCAAGTCCCATAAAACCTTTGCCAACTCATCTGGCTAATTTAATCAGTCAAAGTTTTGCCATCTAAAAAGTATTACAGATTTAAATTACTGTTTTTATATTTTCTTATATATAAATATCTGATTGTTTTTCATTTTGGATGCCAGAAATGAGCCGTCGGCGTGGCAAGCATTGCCTGCTAACCAAAAAGAATGAAATGAAATAATGCAGCTCAAAAAGTTTATCAATTTATTCAGATGCTCAGAAAGAAAATCACTGGGATCTTTGACATTTTAATGTATGGATCACTGCAGATTAACCTAAGTTTATTAATGCCTTAATAAGTGCCGCATCTTCGACTATTTGTATATGTAAGATTTGCATACGGGCATAGACGTCGGCTGTCCAAAACTGAAAAAAAAAACAACTAAATTTAGAATATCTTTTTCTGCGCGAAGGGGTGGAATTAAGCGGCGATTGAAGTCCAAATCCGGCTTATAGTTCAAGGAAAAACAGGGAATTAGTCAGTAAGTTCATCTACAAAGATTTAAAAATATATATTTAACATTAAACTACCCCAGTCAGAAAATTCAGCACATATCTCTATAGCAGGGGTCGGCCGCAAGGAAAACCTCGGGAAAAATGAATTTGGTTTTTCCGTAAATAGAAAAGTGACTACCCAAAGGCGGTCAGTGCCTAGGTCAAATGTATTAGAGACGGTACATTCGCTACCTTAACACAAACATTGACCTCTGAGGCCAGCGAGCTTATAAAAAGAAGGTTGAATCCCTTTATTATCACTTATTTATACAAAAAGCTACATGTGATTACGGTACTTAGAATAAAGATTCTACTGATTTAAAGCAAAACTTCGTCTAAATACCAGGATGGGTAACTGGGTAACTGACAAGACAGTATTTGCGTTTAGGTACACAAAATCGCTTATAGAATGCACCTAAGATCATCAGTGACTTTTTAGCTCTTTCGGTGGGCGATGAATCGACTCTGATATCCTCTTCAGAAAAAGTAATTCAACCAATTCAGCTTCTGACCTTTGTCTTCTTTGCGATCGTTTAATGTTAATTCTAACATCCTTTCAGCCAAGCCAACATTCAGAAAGTCCTTTTCTTCCTCCAAACACTCAAGTAAATCTTTAGGAGGGGCCTCAACGACTTCTTTCTCTTTCCTGCGTGAATCATCTGTCTCTAGCTCTGCTGTCTTCAGCTTCTTGTAGACCATCACTTCAACTTTAGTTTCAGCAGCCTTCTTTTCAGATTTTCCCTTTCTACTTCTTCCTGTCTCCGTATAGCTATCAGCTGTAGCTCATAACTAGATCTAGCTGGTTTGGCAAGACAGAGCTGCTTTTTTTTTATCGCTGTCAGTTATAGTCTCTTCTCTTAAGAACGTGCCTCATCAGCTCTAGCTGATCTGGTAAGACAGAACGGCTTTTTACCGGTACAAGCTATGGCCTCTTCTCGTAACAACGTACCTCATCGGCTTTGGCGGATCTGACAAGTCAGGGCAGCTTTCTTTTTTATCACTACAAGTTATGGCCTCTTCTCGTAATAACGTACCTCATCGCCAACAAAAGCTTTAACATTCACGTTCCGAAAAAGATAATCCTAGCGAAATAAAATTTTATTTGCATAGCACACTACGTACTTCTTGTAGGCATGGCAACGTTGGGGTCTCATGCAAATAAAGGTGGGATGGTAAGGTGTTTAAAGGAGTTTCGTCTTCCAAGACTGTTTGTTTTAGGGGACTTAAGAATCCGAAGATCGTCGTAACCACCTAAGGAACATTTTCTGGAGCAGGGACAGGTTTTGTTTTTATATATAATATATGTATATATATATATATATATATATAATATATATATATATATATATATATATAATATATATATATAATATATATATATATATATATATACATATATATATATATATATATATATATATATATATATATATATATATATATAATATATATATATATATATATATATATATATATATATATATATATATATATATATATATATAATATATATATATATATATATTCACTGGACACTGTATTTGCGAATTTCAGGAACTAAGACTAGCTTGGTTAACCTGATTATTATTAACATCATAAAAAAGCTAAAAATAAAATATATCATAAAATGGCCCAAAAAGGTGAAGGAACATACCTCTGGACCTATTTTTCGAAGAATATCACCCACGCCTCCGCCGTTTCTAACTCCAAGGTGCAAAGCCGTAATGATACACATTAGTAGGGTATCGCAAGACCGTTGCCTCGTTGATTCACCTAATTGAGCCAAACATTCACTGCGTTGAGGCGAACCTGAAATATCCGAGTTTTGATCAGTTTTTAATTAACTGTTTTTAATTATTTGATTTTTATCTAAGTTTTATTATTTTATTTTTCATTATTATGAACTATATTTCATTATTCAACTATATTTAATTATTAATTGTACCTGAGAAACATCATCGAATGTTTAGTACCAGAAACTGAGAACAATATATTTCCCTCGCTTAAAAAAAAGAAAAGAAAAATATATGTGTACATATGATATATATATATATAATATATATATAATATATATATATATATATATATATATATATATATATATAATATATATATATATATATATATATATATATATATATATATATATATATATCTATATATATATATATATAAAATAGTCATCAAAACAGTATAGTTAGTTTTTAGTCAATATAGTAGAAGATAGTTGGTTTAAGATTATCAGTTAAAACAGTATAAGAAAAGAATTCGGAAAACTGCGAACTAATATCATGGAACAAAAATTTACAATATATCTGATAAAAAGATCTATGTCTCGTTTTAGTCAATTGTGGAGACCTAGTTTAATTGTATAAAATTTAATTTCACGAATAGAATGTATCAACGAATTTATTTTCATTATTTCTCAAGTAGTTTAGAGAATAGATCGCTATAATGTTTTATGCTATGAATATTATCGTATATTCCGAGTGCCCTTTGCAAGCATCAGGACACTTCGAGTGTCCAAGAATTGGTTTCTTGACCGTTTTTGTCCCACTTTAGTTTTATAAATAAAGCTCCTTAAGGCAATCTGGCACCTTAAAAAATCAACTGCCTCGTCCTTCAAAAACTTCTTGTTTGTTAGTAGTTGCAAACTTTTTAGTTTAGTATTCTAGTTAACTAAATAACACATTATCTAGAATTGATGGGGATAAATGTTAGAGCTTAAATAAGAGATCCGAATAAACGACAGAAAACTAAAAGCCAATACATACTTGCTTATCTTAGGAAATCTTAGGAAAACTATTAAACTTCTTCCGTTTTGTGCCGGAGATAGAGATATTCAGATATGATGAAACTTACATTAATAAACAGTGTGACTTTTTTTTCGATTAAACGGAGAAATTTTCTTTTTTAAGTTCAGGAAAGGGCAGTCGTTAAAATTCTATGAAAGCAGGTGTATTCTGTTTTCAACTGTTTTAGGTTATAAGATAGCTAGGTCTAAGATATTTGAAAAATTTCTTTTTCTATACAGAATCTAGCACAGGATTTAGACAATACTACTCGTATTTTCCTCATATTGGCTCTTAAAGATCATTTCTTGGATGTCTTTTTTTTTGTTTTTTTTTTATTTTTTATTATTAAGAATTGGATTCGATTGATTCTTCTGCTTTCCGTTCTACCCCATCTCTAATTCTGGAAAATTATTCCCAAGAGCTGTGTTTTCAAATTGTATTTTAACGAATTTTTTTTTTTACAATTAGTATCATTGCCTGCTGTCTCGTTCTATCCTAAACTCTGAACCTGAAACAAACTATTTCCAAACAGTGTATTTTAGGCAATGTTATTTTAGGGATTATTGTTCTTACGATTAACTTAATCCTCTGCTGTATCGCTCTATCCCATACTCTAAACCTGAAACAAATTATTTCCAAGAACTGTATTTTCAGATAATTAATTTTAGGGGATAATTTTCTTACAGTTTTCTTACAATCTTCTGCTGTCTCATTCTACCTTTGCCTTCTGCCTGAAAACATTATTTTTCAAGAACTATAGTTTTAGACAAACGAATGTTTTTTTTACAGTTAATTTAATAAAATGTTTCTCAAAACAAGGGTTTTAAAGAATATTAAACATCTACGTTAAAAGCTAAAAGGAGCAGAAATAGAGTCATATAATTAGTCAAACTTAAAGTGAGCATAAATTAATATGAATGAATAAACGAAATCTGAAACGAACATAAACTAAAATGAATAACGATGTCAAACTTAAATATAACAGATGATACTGTTGATTCTTTGCTATTATCTTGATAAGTGTCAAAATTTTCTTTATTGTTGCTGTTTTGACAAATAAAAACCACACCGTTCAAAATACTTATTGTTGTCAGTAAATTACGAGTAATTGGAGCCTTTTAGAGGGTTTGAGAGGAAGGAGGGGGTAGCACTACTCTTATTTGTGGTAGTTCTTCTTTGTAAATATTGTTAGTATTGTGCTTTTCTTTCGTTGTTGGATTGTTGTCAATGTTTTGAACACTGTTCGCAATATAAATCGCTTTCAGTGAAGCACAAGTGCCACATTAATCTTTACAGGGTTTGAAGGGGCAGTAGCCTCACTCCTTACTCATGTTTATTTTAAGTTTGACTTGTTTGTTCATTGTAATTTCTATTCGATCTGTCGAAAAAAAATAGCACCAGTGCCAACTAGCGTTTGGCGTTTTTTGGCATTTCTTCATTGCAATAATAAGGCAAAATTAGTGTAGTTTGCGCAATCGGCAACATAAGCGTAGTAATAAATGTCTGATGTCAGTTTAAAAAAAAAATACAATTGCGAAGCATGAAAAAATGCCAAAAAAAACGCCAAACGATAGATGACGTTGATGATTTTTTTCTTTTTTAGACACTATTGCCAGTTTCGACTCTTTAAAGTTGCCCGTACTCTTTGATCAATTCATCCATGGTGGTACGTGGTATTTTACGTTCGATTTAATTATTCATTTTAATTTATGGTCGTTTCAGGTTTGTTTCAATTATTCATTCATTGCCATTCTTGACGTTTGAGTCATTATATGACTCTATTTGGCTCGTTTTAGGTTTTAACATGGCACTTATTTTTTGTTCCATAACGTTTTTTAGATTAACCTCTGTTTGTTTTCGACTTGACATATTTTTATCGCGGGTTGATAGTAGAAATATTTTGAAGTTTTTTATATAGCATCTCCGCCCCCTTCTACGAATTTATGTTGGACCAACATGCTTGCCCGTGGCGGTAGGCAAATAGTGAAACGAAGATACTCACCGGATTCAAATTCAGAGACATCGTCACAACTTGGCCGAACAAGTGGCTCAATTTCCAGTTGAAAATCATCTTGAAAAAATATGAATCCAACAATTGAAAATAGGTAGACTAGAACAAAGCCAAGGGCGGCAGTGAGAATAATCGATCGTCCGTTTTTTGTTACAGATTGAATGACGTTCTTTAATGTTTCTTCCCGATAAATCACATCCAAAAGCTAAAAAAGAATAGAAAATAATTAACGCAAAGCATTGAAATACAAAACAAGACCGAGAAAAAGAGTGTGTGAGAGAGAGAGAGAGAGAGAGAGAGAGAGAGGAGAGAGAGAGAGAGAGAGAGAGAGAGAGAGAGAGAGAGAGAGAGAGAGAGAGAGAGAGAGAGAGAGAGAGAGAGAGAGAGAGAGAGAGAGAGAGAGAGAGAGAGAGAGAGAGAGAGAGAAGAGAGAGAGAGGAGAGAGAGAGAGAGAGAGAGAGAGAGAGAGAGAGAGAGAGAGAGAGAGATAGAGAGAGAGAGAGAGAGAGAAATTCACAAATCTACATTCCTAATTAGTAAATAAAACCATATGAACGAACTTCATGTCTACATAATATTAGATTATTACATCTTACTGTTCAAAGAAAACATAACAAGGAGTTGCTAAAGCAAAATTTTTAGAAGCGAAAGCAGCTTTTACTTAATCGACAAGCTTTGTTTTTAGCGCACAATTTTCGGTATATTACTGGGTCTTTTTGCCAAGAAACAGCTGAGGTTAGAAACAAGGGAAAGGAAATGACCATAAAAGCTAATGTGACGCTTATTACGTTTTCTTTCTGTTGTAAACATGGATTCTTGTTGTGATCATAAGTTCAAACACCGTAGAAGAACATCCTAGTCTGGAAAAAAGTTGATTGGCATGGAAAACCATGACTATTGAACATTTTTTCAAGCCCCCCCCCCCAAAAAAAAAGACTCGCTAGCTATGTTTCTGGAAGAAAATATTTTTCTATCTAAAATATACCCATTTCTGTTACAACTGTCCATTTTTTCAGTTCAAATATTTCATAGCTTTAGAATAAATACTACTTCGAATTTCCATCTCTCGTTTTAGATGTAGGAAGAATGTTTCATGGATGTGTTTGTATTTACCATAAATTCCAAAGCACAAGTGTGAATTCTAATTAGTCCGACTCAGCACAAAAATTTATGTCTAACTAGCCAGGTTAGGTAGTTAAAAGGCTAAAACTACCGTTTATATTGGGATGTGACAAGAAGACTTCATTATAACAGTCTTCCAACGTCTTCGACTAGAGTATTCTAATTTACAAAATTTATGAACACTGTTTGAGCCGATAATTGCTTCTATGTTTCAACAGCTGTTTTTTTTTTTTTCGAAAAAAACTCATAAAAGCCAAACATTAAACTTAAAAACTTTAAAAAGCACAAAAAAACATTTAAACAGAAAACATTTGTTCGGCTTTAATTGTACATTCTTGCACCAAATTTAACCCCCCCCCCTCCCCCTAAAAAAAAAACAAAAAACAAAACACCATACTTAGAAACAAAATTTGACCAAATATTACTTGCAATTCATTAAGGTTGAAAAGTATTAGCCAAAAACGATTTTTTTACAACTTGGCAGAGCCTTTTTTTTATATAATAAATACCACAGATCATTCAAATTAATAAGATTTGCGGACTTACATTTACCAACTTGACATTAAAAAAAAAAACAAAAAAAACGATGTCATCTAAATCTCATGTCGCTGTGCGTTAATATGCACAACGTAAAGCAAACTGCTTGTCAGTCACAAAACACAGAAGTAAACTGCGACGCATTCAGAATTGAAAGTAGATTTTTTAGCGCCCAGAGCAATGTCAGTCCCCCCCTAACAACAATATAAGTCGACCTATCTTTCATTATATATATCTAGATGGCACCCAACAGATGCTGCAGCTGGGGACAAGCATGTCCAATTTCTACCCCACCCTCTTAGCTACGATGTATCTAAGACTCTATTACCCAAATGAACTAGCATTGGCAAGAGCCTAGGAGCCACTAAGCTCGAGGGGCCTACTTGTAGTTGTTTTTAAATGTAATAATTTTTGAGAAGTATATTCAGATATATTCAATTTTGTAATACTGAATAATCCAATAACGCTAAACTAAATATCTTCTTTTAAGTAAGGTGATTCAGGAGTCTTAAAATCCAGTAGAAGACAATGATCCTTTGTCAACCCCTTAGTTGAGAGCCATTTAGAGAAGTAGGGTGTCAAACCTACATTTCAGAAAATGGACCCCACTTGAAATCTTTGTAGGTTTGAGTTTGATATTTATACAGAGAACACCCTTTCTAAGGTTTCGAAATTTCATTGTCTAGAGTCCTCACAAAATCTTAATCAGCCCTTTCATTGCTGCATGCTGAATATAGTATATGCGTACGTCAATTTTTTCATTCTTTTTATTTATTCTATTAGAAGCTATTTTTGTTTCAACAGCCACAGGTCATTAGGGCTTCTCTTAAAGCTCAAGGCTGATTTAGCTATTTTGTGGCAGGCTGTTTTGTAAGAGCTTCAAATTTATTGCATAATTCAGTTAAAAAAGCTCGTTTTACTGTCTTGTCGTATCATGTCATTTATTAGGTCAAAACTGGACTGGGAACTGTCCTTTAGTTGTATGTCTTCTACAGTTTTACACAAACTTTCGCTAGCATAAGTCTATGATCTGATCTGTCAGCATCTCCGTAGGCCCGAACATCTTGAAGACTCAATGGCCATTTTCTTCTTTTGGGGCAATGACCAATCTGATTTTTGGTCAGTCCAATCTGGTGACGTTCACAATTACTAGTGTCGATCTCTCTGAAGAAATCAATTGCAAGGTCATTAATAAGGGCAAAGTCAATCATAAGCTCCCCATTTCCGTTACTTAAACCAAACCATGTTGGCCAGGAAATTGCGGGCTGAAGGATTGGTCGTTCCCTACTTCGGCGTTAGTCACCAAGGATGCACAAAACATCGTTACTTAGTACAGCTTTGGTGGCTTGAAGTGGTCTGTAGAACTCGTCTTTTTCCTCATCAGTGGTTTCATTTGTATAGGGGTGGCGGACAACGCATGGACTGTTCAACATCGGTTCCCAAGAGCCTTTCACTTAACATTCTTTGGAATGCGGGTGTCTATTTCAGGAACGATTTGCGGCTCGCCTTTGGCATCATCACGGCAACTCTGGCTACTCACCTATTTGATGGTCCGCTGCATGAAGATGATATGGTCGGCATCTTGCCTCTCAATTCCTGATCCAGTAAACTCGACTTCCCGCAGTGCTAATAAGTCTAGCTGGTAATCTCCCATCACTTTCTCTACTTGTTCAGTTCTAAAACAGTTGAGACATCATTCGCAAGTCCCAGAAACCAAACTTTAGTTTATTATTTGTCTTCATAAATCGTGTCCTTGGGTGTACTGGTCTTATTACCGTTAAGGAGATCGATCCGAGGGTCAACCGTGATGTTTCAAATGCGATTAAATACTGATCACTTCTATCACAGTTCTGTCCCAGCCCCTCCAAATGGGGTTGGATATAGCTGTAAGGTACACAAATTTACTGGTTTGGCGGGTTTGTATTTTTTTTTGTGCCAATTTCTTATAAACAATATAGCCAAACCAAAACGCAGCAAAACCAGTAGCTTTAAAAAAAGCAATTTTAAAAGTTGTTAACTTTAAAAAAAGAAAAAAAACTGGATGCGTAGAAAATACCCATTTCTAGTGAAAAGATTATTTTTCTGCGGCGAAGTCACGGAATTAGAAAAAAAAATAGTAATAAAAAACTAATGTGAAGTTCCATAGCCTTGTCTGTCAGACAACAATTTTAGGTTAAAATGCCTGAACACTAATGCTATGCCACGGATAGACTAACTTAAAGAAAATTAGTATTAGGAGATTTGAGTTTTATTTTATTTATTTTTATTGCTACCCTTCCAAACCCCAACTATCTCCTAAAAAATTAAAAATTAATTTGGTAATTCCTAAATCGGTTTAAAAAATGCATGAAAAAAAAAAACAACAAAAAAACACACTCGCGGACAAAAATTCGTTCGGAGAGGCAAGCGTTTAAGATTAGAGTTTCGTGTGAATTTCTGAAATCAAAAAAAATATATTTCTGCACTCTATATACATTAGCTGCCCAGGCAAATGTGCTAATTTTTCTAGGTCTCTATTCTATACTTGAAATTAATCTATATTCTAAATTAAAAGTTCCTAATTAAGGTATGAAAATAAATTACAATATTTACCAGAAATGCATAGCAGAAGGGGTGAATGATGAGACCAACCAAGCTGACCGCTAGATATAGGCAGTGATACATAAGCTCGTAGTTCTTTATAGCTTCAATGAAAGTTTTTGGAAACATCCCGTAGTTGCCCATAATGCTCACTATATGGACATTTTTGATAACCACCTAGATTAAATACACTTATATGACGAAGCAAAGAAATATATATGTTATAAACAAATAAAAAACATATAAAACTAAACACACACCACATATATATATATATATATATATTATATATATATATATATAATATATATATATATATATAATATATAATATATATAACATAAAAATTTAATTTATATATATAAATTAAAATATGATATATATATATATATATATATATATATATATATAAATATATATATATATATATATATATAATTATATATATCATATATATATATATATATAATACATAAAAATTTTAATTTTATATATATAAAATATAAAATTTTATATATATATATATATATAAAATTTTATGTCTGTCTGTTCTGTAAGCATTACTACACTGTTCATCCCATCGCAAAGAAACTTTAAGAAGTTGGTGAGTACATTCTTCTGAGGGTTTTAGGCATTTATAAAATACCCCTATCCCAACACCCTCTTAATACTTTTCGCGCTGACTGAAATTACAGACCCCTCAACACAGATACTTGAGAGTCTTCCAATCACAATATTTACATTTTCTGGATATTCAATTAACTGGTTAATTAATTATGAATTCTGTCGCCTAATATACCTCTGAATTATGAAATTTCTTTTTCAATAAATTCGCTAAATTTGTTACCGTATTCAACAGTTCCGTTAATTCCGTACTCAACCCAAATTTGTCAAATGCTTTAATTTTATATTTAGCATCGTTATCTTACATATGGATAAAATAATTGTCGGGGAGGGAAAATTTTCAGCGGGGGGACGGGGAGTTTTTCAAACGCTTTAAATTTAAAAACGCAATCGTTATCAAAATGGAGGTGTGGGGCTGAAATTCTCTCTTTCCTTTCTTTTGCGATCCCAGCAATGCGCGACGGGTAATAAGAATTAAAAAAGAAGAAAAATGAGAAGAAGGTTCCTACAGCTGACCCTTCTCCCTTGCCCAAAATTTGAATGTTTAATTTCACAGGAGAAAGGAGAGGGCTATTAATAATTAGGATAGCAACGGTTTAGAACCACAGCATAACAGCATTTTTTGTATTATACACAAGGTTTCGGTCCTAGGACAATAAAAATTATGCCTAAATTAAAGAAAATTCCCTAACGCTAGGTAAAAGCCAAATTTGTTTATGTAAAGTGTGTCATAATTGTAAAGTATGGGTGATCAACCGTTCGAGCTTCCTCGGCTGCAGTGGAATACGAAGCTACACCTACAGCTGCACTAGACATCCAATGACTGATTCCTAAGGATTAGCAGCAAAAAATATCATTTGATTTCGACGATTCTTTTATATTTATCATTTTTACATTTATGATTTTTCATATTCATCTTATATTTGTTATTCCTTTCATAATTGTTCCTTTTAGTTTATCTTTTATATTTACTACTTTCAAACGCTAAAGCCGATGCGAATAAAATTTTCTATTAAAAATGAGATCGTGGGAATTTATTATTGTGAGATAAATATTTTTTTTCGTCTTCATGATTATATTAAATAGCGACGAAGACCACACTGCCTTTCCATAATAAACAAATAAGTAGAACAACAGGGAAATTTTTATACAAGACAGTGGAGACAGTGCGTTCCACTGTCTTGTATAAAAATTTCCCTGTTGTTCTACTTATTTGTTTATCATGATTATATTCCCGCTGAAATATGTAATTTTGTGCCAAGCCTAAGCTGCAACCATCACCAAAAAGATGCTTGTAACCACCAGCTGTTACATTTAGGGATCGAACATCAAACTAAGTACAATATTACGAAGTCCACATACATTTTGGTTAAACGCTTCTAATACCAAGGTCATCTTCGGTGATGAGGAGTGCGCATCCTTTGCTAGTGGGTGTATTTATTATTGGCTTCTGACGCACCTGAGAATACAAAAAAAAAGTCGGTTCCATGTCCGCTAGGGAAAGGGCCGTGCAAGTAAGAATAGGTTATTAGAGCAAGGTCATCTTCAAAGATGAGGCACTAGAAACTTATGCAAATAAGTTTATCGTTTTCTAATGTCTCGGCTGGATTTGACCCCGGTGGGGAAGTTTGAGGGGACTTGCGAGGTTAAAGAATTATGAACATCCAGTACACTTTTTTATTCGTTTTCGGTACACTTAAGGGTATTAAAAATCATTGTAACCTGGAATTAAATATTTACGCGACGATTATAACTAATAATAAAACAATATCACGTAGTTCCTGAATAGAGGTAGTTCCTGAAATGCAATTATTATATTCATTTAAAGAATATGATTCTGAAAAGCGACAAACAGCTTTACAGTGCTATCTAGGTTTAATAGGGTTATATTACAAGTTTTAATCCATCCATGGTTTCGAAATTTCTACTATCCACTGTTACTAAAATGTCTGTTCGTGCTTTATGTTGAGTGTATAATATTTACGGAAAGCAATCGATAGCGAAGAAATAAAACCAAAACAAGGGGTTAGATACTAGATCAAATATTGTCTGCATCTTATTTGTCTCCAATACATTTAAGGCTATGTTACATGTATACATTTATGGTTGAGCTGGTGACAAAGTCAAAATTTTGGCAATTCAGAAACTAACCTCCGGTTGATTGAAAAAAATACACCAAGTTAAGTAAAAATATTTTAATATATACATCTTACAACTACATCTTTGCACTATTTTTCGACATAGTCTCCATAACGATTGAGGCACTTATCGTATCTCTTCACAAGCTTTGAAATTGCTTCTGCATAAAAATCACCCGCTTGTGCCTTGAGCCAGCCTGTGACCGCATCTTTGAGCTCTTCGTCGTCATCAAACCGCTGGGACCCGAGCCATTCTTCATATGCATGAAGAGGTGATAATCGCTTGGCGCCAGATCTGGGCTGTAAGGTGGATGGTTGAAAACGTCCCACTTGAAGGACTCAAGAAGGGCTGTTGTTCTGCGAGCAGAGTGAGGACGGGCGTTATCGTGGAAAAAAACGATACCAGAAGTCAGCATACCACGGCGTTTGTTCTGCATAGCCCGTCGTAATGTTTTTAGTGTTTCACAGTACACGTCTTGATTAATGGTCGTCCCACGTTCCATGAATTCAACCAACAACACCCCTTTGGCATCCCAAAACACCGTTGCCATCAGTTTTCTGGCAGAAAAATCTTGCCGGGCTTTTTTTGGTTTGGTAGGCGAATCTGAATGTGCCCACATCTTTGACTGTTCTTTTGTCTCAGGGTTCACGTACTTAATCCAGGTTTCGTCACCGGTCACGATTCTGTTTAACAATGGTTCTCCTTCGTCCTCATAACGTGACAGAAAGTCTAATGCAGAGGCCATTCTTTGAGTTTTGTGGTGGTCGGTAAGAATTTTGGGCACCCATCGTGCACAGAACTTACGGTAACCCAATCTTGCTGTCACTATCTCGTACAAAAGAGTCTTAGAAATCTGTGGAAAATCAGTAGACAACTCCGCCATTGTGAAACGTCGATTTTCACGAACTTTTGCATCAACTGTCTGAACGAGTTCGTCAGTCACCAAGGATGGTCTACCACTCCTCTCTTCATCATGAACGTTTTCTCGTCCACTTTTAAATAGACGTACCCATTCACGGACAACTCCTTCACTCATAACTTTTGGTCCGTACACGGCACAAAGCTGACGATGAATAGCTGCTGCAGAGTATCCTTTGGCTGTAAAAAACCTTATAACAGCACGCACTTCACATTTGGCGGGATTTTCTATTGCAGCACACATTTCAAACTACCACAATAACTAAACTAGCGCAGGTACGATGTTCACTCGACTACGGCTTGATCCCGACTGACCTGCTGAGCGCGTGAATGCACAGATGGCGCGCTACTCCCCCCACTACACGCACTGTGACCAATCGGAGGTTAGTTTCTGAATTGCCCTCGTATATATACATATATATATATATATATGCTACCGTGAATGTCCGCAAATTGGTGAATATCGACATTCACCGGTGAATGTCCGAAATACCTTTTTTTACTCCTTGGATTTAGTCAGCGTTCCCAGTCACCTTTTTTAATTTAATGCAAGGTTTGATGATCACAGGTTAGGTTAAGTTAGTTTAGGTTAGGTTTTTAACCCAATTCTGATATTTATAACCAAATTTAACCTGATCTAATCTAAAGTAATATAATCTCACCTAACTTTAACTTTCACCGTCATAGCTAGCATAAGACTGAAAAAGCTGTCTCGTAAAGCTATTTGAATCAAAGCAGAGAAACAAGGAATTTCTGACATTCACCGGTGAATGTCGACATTAACCAGATTTCGGACATTCACGGTAACATATACATATAAAGCACCAAGACATCAAAATGAAAAAAAAATTCCCCCTGGTTCCACCTTCGGTTTCTTCATACCTGAAGTCCGGGTTTTTATAGGATTTTTCCTTTGGGTGTTAGGCGACCGTAAGATTTTTTGTTGCTTAAATTTTCTCCTGTGTTGCCACACTTAAATCGTGAAAAGAAATAAGCGAAAACTTTTTTTTTTACAAAGAAGCCCAGCCAAAGGGTTGCGACACTAATTTATCCACCGCTGATCGTCAAGTAATAAAACAATCAATAAGGTAATACAACCATTATTTTTAGTGGGGCTATTGAACAAATATAGGGTAGCGGGAATGTATAAAAATTAAGTAATAAAAGTTGTATTTTTAAACAAGAAGAAAACAAGGATCCTACCAATAGTCAATTAAAGGAATAAATATAACAGAAGAGGATAGCCTAATTGGTTCTTTCTAAAAAGATGTTTTTGTAGGTAAATAAATTAACTAATAATTTGATGTTTTTAATCTTGAATAATGTTAATAATATCCATGTTAATCCATAGCTTAGATTTATAGCAGCGTTTGTCTTTTTCTATAGCAATCAGGAAAGTTATAGCTTCTAAAGCTCCAAGACGATATGTTATTTTCGCTCATTTTCTGCAGATTTTTCAAACACATTAGTTATTTTCAAACTTCGTGCCCGCTAGGGGTAAATCTACCAAACTGCAAATGGAGATCTTTTGCGTTAAAAATGGAGCTCCAGGGTTTTCCTAATTTTTTAGACATATATGGTTGTGAAAGTTTCCACTTAACCAATTTAAAGAATAAAATTCCATTCTTAATGTCTGTGGTAATTTAAGTTTCAATTAGCAGCAAAGTCAATATAATATTTTTCAATCTGCTCCAGAATTGAAATCCCAAGGTCGGCGGTTTGGAACGAGGGGTCAATGGTGTGACTCTGTAAGCTCAGCCAGAGTCGAAGCAGTTCTAAATGGGTAACTGGAGAAATCTAGGGGAAAAACACGGGAAGCATCGGATACTTGCCCTCAACCACTGATTGCAGTCCTAGCCGAAGGCATTGAATCCGAAGATCGGTACCTGCACAACGCAAACCATTGGTCAGCACGCAAAAAGTTTTTTTTTCAAGTTTTTCCTTGAATCCTTGATCAAAGTGTTGCTCCTGCAAAACATTTGTTGGCGAAGTCAACGCTGTACACTTTAAGTTGTCTATGTAACGCAAATCTAGTATATACTTAAGGATAATGTACTGATGATAAATACTATTTTTTGACCTACCCAACCCCCAAACCTGGAATCTAATAAATGTTGCTACTTTACTCCAATCAAATTTGTAAACTTACTTTGAAAATTTTTTGTCTTCACGGGGAGGAGGGGAGGCAGACACAAACCCCTGCGATGCTCTTGATACTATTTCAAATAATTTTGATTTGAAACTTACCTTCAATGCACCAAAAAAGATAAGCGCGGGATGAGGTCCAAACAAAATCACAATTAGCAGTACAAACGTGCAAAAAGCTATGTCCTTCGCCTTTTGTTTATCTTTGTAGATGAATGACGTCACCAAAGAAATCATGAAAATGCTGAAAATGAGAGTAAAATATCTTTGCAGCGTGTAGTAAGTACCTAAAAAATAACAGAAAACAAATATTAGATTTAAAACTAGAAACTAATTATTAAGACAAAAGAAGATTTCACGACAAAATGTCCACTGTGTCCATGTTTCTGTAAATACCGCAAACCTTGAGGCTAATTTTTTGTTTCCTTTTATTTCTAATTTGGTTGTGTAAACCTTTCATTATTTATATTATTCTACAGGGTTTCACATCACAATTTTTCTCGGACTTTACTTTTGTTTAATTTAGCCAAAAACACTGGAGGGCGTACATTCATGAACTTTCTGTTACTTCTAGATTTACTTTGACTTTAATTTAGAATTTTTGTCAAAATTACTGATTTTAGAATTTCGATTAGTGACCAAGATCAGAGAGTATAGAAAAAGATACGTCAGATAAATCAAGTCTTTTAACATGGGTTTAGTAGGAACTAGAAAATAATAGCGGCATTGAGATTGCACGGGTATCCAGTAGAAAAAAAAACTTAATTCAAAGCCTAAATTTCGTTGAATTCAGGCTCAATTCAGCCGGGAATCTTCGAATTTAGGTGGACTATTTTGTTTTTAAAGAGAAAGAGAGTGAGTGAGTGAGCTTGTGAGCGAGAGAGAAGAAAAAGAAAGAAAGGGAGAGAGAGAGAGAGAGAGAGAGAGAGAGAGAGAGAGAGAGAGAGAGAGAAGAGAGAGAGAGAGAGAGAGAGAGAGAGAGAGAGAGAGAGAGAGAGAGAGAGAGAGAGAGAGAGAGAGAGAGAGAGAAACACAGAGTGAGAGAACGACAGAAAGAGGGAATTTGTTGGGGGGAGAAGTGCCGATAAAATTGTATATCTAAAAAATGGGAACAAAAGGACGTTAGTGATAAATACACTGAGACAATTAATGTTCAACCATTGTTGCCTTCTTGTCAAAGACAATCGTCAAAACGACAGTTTGTGGAATAGGCAGTAATGGTTTATTAAAAGTATTCAGGTTAACAATGCGTTTTGCTTTTTGGCCCCTATTACTGCGACCTATTAATAAATTATGTTTTGGCCGGTGTTTTTGGGAAGAAAGTAACTATACAATAACGCTAAATCAAACTTTCCAATGGGAACTGCCAAATTTCCCACAACGTACCAGCGACCGAACCTACAAACATGGTTTTTACTTTAAAATAAATATAGTTGCACCTACAGTCAACTACAATTCGAAATTACATCTCCTTGTAAAGTGCGTACACTAAGACTTTCGTGTAAAAAGATTCAAACACAAAGTTGGTGTCACTGGTGAAATGTCAGTCGCCACCCCCTGAAAAACTAAAAAAATAAGCTTTTGTTCTTCGCTAAGAATTGCTCTAAGAACTTAGTGTTCTGACTGTGCATAGCAGACCAATAAGAGTGCTGGTGAATAGGTATTATGTCGGTAGGAGAATTACCTTCTTCTGAAAAACATTGGCCAAAATAATAACATATGGAATTAGCTCTCCCAGCTACTCTCTAGTTCCACTAAATGATTATTTTAAAATCTATTATTCGACCTTCACGTTTTGTATACTGAGTACAGTAGAATAAAAGTCCCAAAGGAAAATACATAGTCAATGAACACGAACAATAAAGCACAAAAATTACTACGAAAAACCGGGGAAAACATCATTTCAGGAAAACAAGACGATACAAGACCTGTCTATAAGTTCGTAAAAGAAAAGGAGACATTTTTAAAGAATACTAAAAAACCTTAAGAAATCACTCCTATTTCCAAACGACACTAGAAAGTAAATAATTTTTTTTTCTCCGATATCCGAAAAACTAAATCATTTAACATGAATAAGGAAAGCACGGGGTAGCTATGATAAAACTCGTCATTGAATAGTTATAAAATATGCTAAAACAACTCCTTTTTTTTAGTCTTAATATCTTATTTTTTAGTTTTATTATTTTTAATAAGATGATAATTTTCTTATAAGACTTCATATGGGTCTTATAATCACACTTTTAGTCTAGTCTCAATATTTTCCAATTTTCCAAATAGCCTACCAGGATTTTTTTTTTATTTCTTTTATCTTTTCGTGCGCTGGCGAAAATAGCGTTTTCTTAAAATTTCTTGTTTATCAAACAAAAATTTATCCTCATTTTTTAACTATTCAAGGGCCTTTAAATTCTTTAATTATTTAAGAATATCGATTCCCGTTTCTGAGACTTAATTACAAGACAAGGCCTAGCTTTCGTTAAAAAAAAAAAAACACAAAAAAAAACAAACAATATTGATACTATAAACAGGATATTGAACCCTCGAAATTTGGGCGTTCAACCGGAAAAGACGAAAATAAATAGAAGCGTTTATAAAAGAGAACCTAAATTATGCCAAATAATATATATATATATATATATATATATATATATATATATTATATATATATATATATATATATATATATATATATATATATATATATATATATATAAAAA
This sequence comes from Artemia sinica, assembly GCA_027921565.1. NCBI lineage: Eukaryota > Metazoa > Arthropoda > Branchiopoda > Anostraca > Artemiidae > Artemia > Artemia sinica. The sequence continues at coordinate 31,800,516 of CM051260.1, read as the reverse complement.
TAAAAAAAAATACAAATCTGTCTATTAAGCAATAATAGACATACTTGTAAAGATCTTGTTGATTCAACCATACATATGTAAAAGCTTAATCATGAATACTGCAAACCGAAATAAATTACAGGTAAATGACAAGTAAAGATTTGCTCCTTAATGTCATAAAACGTTTATCTCAGCCTTCCTTAGACCTTAGTTCCTCCTATGCCGGCAGAAGCATCACTTCCACCTTAATTCACAATTTTCCACTGTATGTTTTTTTTAAAATGATATTATCATTCTATATTTAATTTTAATTATGTTCCTGTATTTTGAATATTTACGCCATTTATTTCTTTGTCAAGGAAGATTAGCAATACCCGTTTCAAAGATTCTAGAATTTTCAAGATGCGTTTTGTGTTATATATTCAGTTAGAGCGTAATAGCCACTATTGGAGGGAGAGGGGCTTTGTGACGCAGAAAAGTGAAGAAAAAGAAGAGAAAAGACTTACGAGAAGCTTCGCCAGAAAAAGGATAAAAGAATATAATTATGACGTTCACCATCAGGGCGAGATAAAATAGGATTCTACCAGATTGACTCATTTGTGCGCTTGTCCAATATAATGTGGAAAAACCTGTAACGATAAAAGTAATGAAACGACAAAGTCATTAAATATAAAAAGTGTGAATATAAAAAGTGTGAAAAACCTGTAAGGATAAAAGTAATGAAACGACAAAGTCATTAAATATAAAAAGTGTGAATATGAAAAGTGTGAAAAACCTGTAAGGATAAAAGTAATGAAACGACAAAGTCATTAAATATAAAAAGTGTGAATATAAAAAGTGTGAAAAACCTGTAAGGATAAAAGTAATTAAACGACAAAGTCATTAAATATAAAAAGTGTGAATATAAAAAGTGTGAAAAACATGTAAGGATAAAAGTAATGAAACGACAAAGTCATTAAATATAAAAAGTGTGAATATAAAGTTTTCAATTCTAAGCCTGTTTCCAAAAGCTTGAATTGCGGCCTTTCTTCTGTTCGTTTTGTTTCATAGATACGGTGGCAAGGAATTCGTGGAATTCGGACAAATATATCAACCCTACGTACACAGGTTCTTAGAGATGTTAAAGGAAAGCTTAGAGTCGGCAACGCGAAGATTGTTCCAAACCTCGGGCGATACTCTCGCAAGGCAATTGACAGACTATTTTTAATTTGTCTGATCATTTTGTTTTATTTTTACGGGGCTTTACCCACTTCTGAAAAAGCAGAGATCTGCGCGAGGTTCACATACTTTATTGTAGATATTGCAAATGTTTGCTTTACCTTCCGAGATCGTATCGTAACACTGCTATTGTTCACAAATATGGTGAGACTAGTATACTTTCATGTTCTGAGTTTTTAAGTAGTAAGCTAAAAAATGCGGCTGTTTCCTTAGGCACTCCCTTACACAATTTAATACATCATGGTCTACCAGTGAGTGCGATTTTTGTTCTGCTATTCTTGCTTTCGTTATATTACTCCATTTGTGTTGTTGTATAGTGGGTCAGAAATAAATTACTATTATTATTATTGTCATTACAATAAATAACAACAAAAATGATTTCATTCGTGAAATGATATGTATGCCCAATAATGGCCTAAACTCAGATAATTTTTTTCCTTAGTGAAAGATGTGAGGCCGGAATACTGCCTGCAAGACTAAACAAAAAAAGAGAAACAATATTTTGAGAAAATAGCCTGTATATAAAAGAAAAAGAAAAGAAAAGAAAAGACAACTGTTTAGAAAATCACGAGGATAATTCAATTTTATAACATTTCCGTAAACCTGAAATCAATGTTAATGAGAAGTAAAATGACATTCGTTTTAGATTTGGATCTAAAAATTTCTGATGGCCCATCCTCCCAAAACAACTCACAACATCATCATGCAGTCCCGAAGGTCAGAAAAGAAATGGACAATCCCACTCTCATCAGTCTTACAGAGAGGAAAGGAGTATTGTGGTTGTTTTTTTTATCCTAGTCGAATGTAACCATCATAAAGTGGAATGCAGTTGCGTCTTAGAGAGATAATTCAGAAAATATTAGGATGGTCTTAATTTAATAGTTTCTTCAAATATAAATTTTAAGTAATACTAGTTTTATAATAACCGAAGTTTTTCAATGTCGTACTACTTTTAACAACAAATTTGATTAATATTTTGAGCTCAAATATCACATTATCAGTATCACTAAGCCCCATATCACTATTCCTAAATTGTCCTCAAGTATCACCCTATCCCTATCACTAAGTCCCTTAAGGCTACTTCCAAATTGTCCTCGAATATCAGCTGATCGCTATCACTAAGTCCATTATGACTCCTCTTAAATTGTACTCATTATCACTGTCACTAAGTCCCTTATCCCTATTCCTAAATTGTTTTATAGTATCAAATTATCACTAAGCATCTTATATTATTCCTAAATTGTCCTCAAATAACTTTTCAGGATGAAGTCCAATATTCACACCTCTTTTTGCTTTATAGCTATGCTTTAAGGCAGGTATGCAAGAGGGTTGGGATACAAGACCCAAATCCTACTCCAAGAAATATCGTGAGTAATTAAATTCCCCATAAATTTCAATGGTTTTTCTAAAAGTAACCTTCGTTTTAAAATTACCAACCATTTTAAAATTAACTGACGATTACAGATTTCCTGTCTTCTTATTTACTAAAATCAACTTCTACCATTGTCCAAAATTTGGTTGCGTGATTTATCAGTACAAACTAATTTTAGCTATGCTACGAAATGGCCACACTTGTTTGCGGAACGCGGTCAAGTTCCAGATACGGTTATCTAGATCGCATTTTTTTTTTTATTGTTATTAGAAATAACTTACTCCTTAGTTTTTTCTGCCATCTCATCTCCTCATATAAACCATCAACTCTTGCGAAAAAATCAGAGACCTTAGAGCCTTTGTCATCTCTATCACAACTCTGAAAGACTTTTTGCTTTGTTTCTTCGACTATATATTCACATATTTCAGGAATTGGGAAAACAATCTGTTCCAGTCGCTTATCCTGCCGTTCTATCTAGAAATATACAAAAAATATGCATGCTAATCAAAGTCTCTTTCATTAAAGTCACATATAATTGATTTAAAAAACAACGCCAGACACCAACACTCGATACGATACCAAAATGTATTAGTATCTTATCGATACTTGACCAAGCCCAATTCAGCCGGCTACTAAATGGTTCATGTGAGTGTGTGTTTTATTTTCTAGTTATGTCTTTAAAGTTCGTAGTTTCAGATTATGGCTTTAGAAGCTTGAAGTTCCAGGTTATGGTTTAGAACCTAGAAGTTTTAGGTTATGAACATAGAGGCTTGAATTTTAGAAGCTTAGTTTCACGTAGGCCCAGTTAAACGGGGCTCAGTTGCAAGAGGGTTCAGTTACATGAGGATTCAGTTACATTGGGTTTCAGTTGCACGGAGATTCAGTAGCACAAGAGTGTTGCATGGGTGTTCAGCTGCACAGGGTTCAGCTGCACGAGGCTTCAGTTACACGGGGGTTCAGTTGCACGATGAGCCAGTTGCAATGGAACCGCTTTGAACAAATTGGAACGAGGAAAGAGCGTGTTCAGCTGTGTTGGCTTCAGGTGGCTTGGCGCTGCAGTGAGTTGTTACTAGTAGTAGTATGTAAAACTTGTGTATTTTGGTTTCTGATTGGTAAATAATTTTCATAGTTTTTGGTTTAAAAACCAAAAGGTGGATAAACTTGATAGGTTTTCTGGTCTACGATGACAAGTCTTTGAAAGGAATTTTTCTTGCAAGAAAAAAAGATCATATTCTCTGAGTATTGTAAATATTTGACATTTTTCTTAAAATTCCATATCTTTATTTTTGTAATAAAGATAGGACAAACATAATTCAAATTATTAAGAAGTTGTGAAATATTCAATATCTTCCTATGTATACTAAAGATATTGTTAAGAAAGGTATTGGTATTACCAAAACGTGCAAAAAGAGAACACAGATTAGAAAATGTACTTCCACTCTATAGGATGTGTTAAACATATGGTTATACATACTTTAGGAGTATTCTTTGTGCATGCTCTCATACTCATAAGTTTTTTTTTTTGTTTTTTCTTTGTTATTTTTTAAGAACTGGAGAACATGATTTTAATAAAAGTCCGAGTAAGGAATCCAGGAACAGAATTGTAAATATAATCGGTACTTTTAGTGCAAGTTCCAGGCTATGGGTTTAGATTAGACCCTGGCGCCGCGCCGGCGGATCGACCGAACGCCGCCTATGAGACACCCGGTCATAACGCCGCCGGCGTGTCGCTGGCGCGCCGCCGCTGGTAGAGGCGGCGGCGTTGGGTCGACTTTAAATTAATTTTGTGGCAATTCTTTATTGCGTCAACCGCAAAGCCCGAGCTTTTCCTTCTCGTGCGGTTTAGTATTTCGATTTTCCTGATTAGAAATCAAGCAGGGCTTACACTATCCCCGAAATTTCGGGAATTTCCCCCAAAATCTATGCGTCACCCCGAAAAAATAATTTGGTTCCCCGAATCCCCGAAAATCACGCAATCACAGTGCCACCCCTAGCGATTTATCACCAGTGACTTTCCCTGCCAAATATTCTTTGCATACCATAATTCTTCACTATTCTCTTGTTCATTAATTTTCGTCTCTTTTGTTACTTTGCATAAAAACCAGACAGATGCAATATGCAATTGCAAATATTGCAATATGCACAGTTCTTATTATGTTAACAAAACAAAGTATCGTCTTTATGAAATGAGTTTAAATCATTTCGAATACAGTTTCCCAGTCGCTATTTCTTACATCATTCGTAGTCAAGAATTTTATTTTCAAGTTGAATAGAATAATAGAGCGTATTCACTACTATACAGCTTCAGCCTTCAGCTGGATTTTGAAATTGACAGCCGACAGATTGTTTCTACAGCTGAATTGTAAGTTTGCAGATTTTTTTTTTTTTTTTGCTGTTTTTAGATAAGATTTTCTTAATGTTTAATACTCAATTGTTGAACGCCTGATGGAAAATACAATCTTCTTTCTAAAACATTTTCCTCCCCTCCCCCCCGCCCAAAAAAAAACACCTTCTATTGAGACAAAATTTAGCTATAGACTAAGCTATGTACAAGGTTGGGGAATTAAAGATTGAACCGGAAATTATCCCAAAAATATGATTCATAAATAAATTGTAAGTTATTGCCTATAGGGGGGGGGGATAGGGGGCTATCATTTTAAAATGATAATACCTCTTTTTTTTTTATTGAAACCAGGGATGCCAAAAATATAATTGTTTTTTTCATTTAAAGTGGAGACAGAAGAAAATGATATCAAATTCCCTGGGAAACCATTGAAATATTTTGATAGACCCATCCCCCCCCCCCATTAGGACTTGTTCATTGTCTTGGGTATTTTGCGATTTATTATAGGCTACTGGCCTAATTTGGCTTTTGTGTGTGCTCCCTTTTAATTAGATTCTTTGGATCTTTAGAATGCCACGGCGAATCTATGACTCAGTTTTCCAATAATTTGAGGTATATCTGAATAATTTCGACATTTCTGTTGTCGTCTTTGTACCCTTTACTCATACCCTCAATATTTTTTTCAAGGAACACTAAACTGTTTAACGTTGTTTTGCGTGTTTGTTTGAACCATATAGCAACCTAGTTAATTATTAAGTAAATTATTCTTCTAATTAAAGCTGAGACGGCATCCTATCAAAGAGGTATCCAGAGGGGGGGGGGGTAGGGAGGTATTACATTTAAATGATAATATCTCAAGATTTTTTTTATCGAAAGCAGGGATCCCAAAAAGTTTTTTTTTTAATTTAAAGCAGAGACGGCATCCTATCAAGGTGGTATCCAGGGGGGGGGGGGGTAGTGATCTATCATATTTAAATGACAATACCTCGTTTTTTTTTTAAGCAGGGGTGCCAATAATTAATTTTTTTTTTATTTAAAGCAGAGACGGTATCCTATCAAGATGGTATCCAAAGGGGGGGGGGCATAGGGAGTTATTATATTTAAGTGATAGTACCTTGATTTCTTTTATTGAAAGCAGGGATGCCAAAAAGTTGACAAGTTGACAAAAATTAACAAGATTTTCGTGAGCTATGCTTGATACAGCACTTGCATGGTTTTATCGTCCAAAGGGAAAGGGACATATGCGTCCAACCCGTTTTTTTTCTTATTGATGAAACGGGTTTATTTTGAAAACATTCATTCATTAGTATCAGGCAGAATCACACTAAAACGAATTGGTGTGACGAATGCGATATCGACATCCCCACCTAACGTTGCGCTCGGGTGACAATGGCACCCTTGGTCCAGTGCCCAAGTTACATTAAAAGGCCAGGTCATAATAAAAGCTTTCAATTTGGGAGGTTCAAGGAGGAGTCTTTGACAGTCTCATGACCTCAGGGTACTAGATGTTGCAACGTTCTTACGTATCTACAGTGGTTTCAAAAATTCGATCACCCCACAAATGATTACCAAAAATATGCACAAATATAACAAATGTAACATTTGGAATATTATAACACTTTTTTCAAAGCTTTGAAGAATAGCAAAAAAGGCTAAATACCCCTAACTACGCTTGAAAGCTATTTTAAAAAGAAACTCTTTGGAGATTTCCATGGAACTGACCATTGCAGAAGCTCTGAGCCTGGGCGGGGATCAAAGAGGAGCCTTTGAGTATTTTGACCACAGGTGACTTATTGTTGCGATTTTCTTAAATTTGATAATTTTTGTGAGCATTTGGAAATCAAAGCTTAAACTCAATAACTGATACTAAGTCTCCTAACATTTTGCTTGGATTAAGAGACGAACTAGGAAGAAAATCTCAACATCTTCCTGGAGCTACTTCAGTCTGCATATTATTTCATTTAATTACATTTAAAATGGATGAGCTTTTCATTTTTTACCTAAGAAAATAGCTGGCACTTCATTTTTCTTCATACCGAATAAACCATTGAGTGTTTTTTGTTTCATTATAATTGAAGTGTTCATCAGGTATTTTTCAATTTGATAGATTTATTCCTTTTAGATGCAGTTTATAATTTGACTGATATTAGGTATTTGTGAATTTATAATTTGGAATGAATCCCCAAAAGAAAAATGAATACTATCCAAAAGAGCAGTCAAAAGCAATAAAAAAGCAGCAGTTCAGCCTTAGCCTACATGACATATATTCTATAAAGAAGCCAAAAAAAACTTTAAAACGCATTTTTTTTTAAATTGTTATTAAAAACCACTTTTTAATACAAGAAGACTTTTTAGGAATCCAAAAGAGCAAAAAAGCAATCAATATCAAAGTCGCCCATTTCAACTGTTTTAAAGGTGACAAAACAGATTAGGCAAAGGGCATTATGAAAAAATTAAGCTTCTAAGTTCAAACTTATATTCAAAGTTTTTTACCCAGATAACTGACGAATTTTGTGATACGGTATTTGAAGTTTTGTATGCAGCAATGTTCGATGAAAAAAACTACTAATTTTGATAATTATTTATGTTAAGAATTCACACAGCCATTTCATATCTACCAGATTTCTACTTCTCTTGATGAATAACGAAGAAGACCAGTTTCCAGCCAGCGACTTGTGAATTTTTGAACTCATGAATAGGCTCCAATCTGTTGCAAATTTAAGCTGTAATTTGAGAAAGACTGATGAAAACATTAATGTTTGCGGTCAACATTGATCGCACCGGCGGCGCACCGCCGACATCTTACCGGCGGCGCGCCGCCGACATATTACTGGCGGCGTGGTGCGGCGTGCTGTTTTGGCCCCGCCGCCGCCGGTCTTTCCTCATCGGCGCGGCGCCGGGGTCTAGTTTAGATGTTTAAGCACAAATAACAGCTCAATAGGGACAAAAATACCTACGTCGGATGCTTTGAGTTTCAGGTTATGGTGTTAAAAGCTTCAAATTTCTGGCTATGGGTGTTGAGGCTTGGGCTGTCCGGTTATAGGTTCCTCCCTATAATTTTTGGCCCCTCCCCATCTAGATTTAGAAAAATATCTTTTTTTCTGTTATTTTCATTGAAAAGTCTCAAGTCTCATCGAGCCTTAAAAATTTTAATTTTAGGCCAAAATTGTCTCGAGCTACAAATAATAAGTCCTTCATCATGAACATCCTGGCGAAATTTAACCCTTTTATCCTCAGGTGTCCATACATAGGAGCGGGGGCGACCAGAGGAGGGGGGGGGGGGTCGCGCGCCACCCCCCAACTTTTTTGGCATTCGGTAAAATTTTCGCCAAAGGCGAAAATCTCGGCAGAAATTTAGCAAAACCGGCCGAAATTTAGCAAAATTCTTTATTTCTGCAGAAAATTCGGCATAAATCAGGTAGCGATTCGGTAAAATTTACAAAGATCGCCCCCGAATAAAACGAGCCTCGGGACAGCCCTACATAGGAAGGAGAAGTTTAACCCTTATAACCTCAGGAGGGGTCCAAAATGGGGAGGGGGGCTGATAGGATTAATTCTTCAATGAATCATGTGAGTGTATGTGTTATTTTTTTTCTGCCCATGGAAATGACGGTCTCGGATCAAATGCAAACAGAAGATCTATGGTATAAAAAAACAAAACATATATGCTTGTTATATTTAAATTGCTTTAAATGTGTGGTTTTCAATGTCTTGAGCGCAACTAGCATTTTGGGGAGTACCACGCACACCTAAAGGTAAAAAATTCTCAAATATGCAGAAACAAAAGTTGATTAATTTACTTAAAATTAAGGCAAAAAAGAAGCAACCAGCTCCGGTGAAAATCCTTGATTCTTGACACTCGGCAAGTAAAATCAAGTCTGTTAAAAAGTGTTATCTTCCCACCTCTCTTAAACTATCCAAAGAAAAAATACGCAACTTTGTCACAGTGTCACTCCTCGCATCAAGAACAGCGAGTATGAAATAACATATGGATATCCCAACCACTATATCATTTGGGATAAAAAAAAAAAAGAAAAGAAAAATGGGTTGTAACCGGTGACCTCTCGAGCCCAGGTCGAACGCTCTACCACTGAGCTATGATTTATAAGATTCTCGCGTTAAAATTAGACCCAGCTAAAAATACGGTCTATCGGGCTTAGAACATTCAAAATTAGCCAATGGATTGAATAAGCAATAAGTTGATACATGGAAATATTTTTTTTTGTGATATGAGTGAGCACTTTCCGACTTTGTAAAGCATAAATTATCGTTTATTTCAATAAAAAATATGTAAATATAATACTGACTTTACTTTAAGAAAAGCAAGAAGCAGACTAAATTGTCAATTTTTTGTTCCTTTAATAAGTATTAAATTTATTGACTAAACACAAAATCAAAGGTTTGGGGACAAAGAACTATAAGTAAAGAGTGACTCGGATAAGAGTCAGGAGCGATTTGTTATCAGTGACAGCTTTGAGAAGTTGCAGATAGAAAATTTAATTATTTATTAAACAGCTTCCTTGAGTCAGAAGGTTCAATCACTTAGTGTTTACTATCACAAAGGAAACTTTTTTTTAAATCAGCGTTAAATTCCATGACTCTCAATACATCACTGCATCTTAAATGAGCTGGATCAAGCATATTGGATTTTGAAAATTGATTTTGACCATGTGAAATTAATTACTGGTCATAATAGCATGGGATTAGATTTCAGAAGCAGGAGTTATAAGTATAATTATGTCAAACTATAATATCCTTTTGAATCAGCCCCATCATACAGGTTTACTTCTGATGTCTAATTTTGAAAATCCTGAGCTATTTTTTTTTTTCTACATAAAGGAATGCAGCATGGGTTCAACAAAAATAAACTAGTATTACTGGGCCTGTGCTGCTAGTCTATTAGTAAAACGTCGAGACCAGCCCAGGGCAAGTTAGCCTGTGAGACCTTGAGTTAGGGGAAAGGTCCTTTCAGGGTTGAACTTACAGCCAAAATCAGGGTCTGAGAAAGTGCTCTCAAGTTTTATTTCCACTTCCACCTCACTCCAAAGGTTCTGTTAAACTATCGCTTCTATCATAGCAAGTTAGAATCGAACAAATAATAGTTCAACGTCAGCCACTAAAATAGTTAACACCTTAACCAGCCATTTTCAGTTCGATACGATACTTCGCAAAAAAAAAAAAATCGCATTTCCATGAACAAAAAGTGCGTGTAATGGCTATCGATAGGATCATTATAGCCAAAATCAAATCTTGATATGGCAACTTTAGTTGCAGGGGGTAAAAGCAGCAACGAAGGTGACACAGCTCTAGACCCTAGAAAAGTATGGGGCTCCAGGGCCCTGCACGGGGATCTTAACTAATTGTGCTGCAACTGTTTTTATTTGTATTAATTAATTTGTTACTTATTTATTTTTTAACCTGTCACTACAACAAAAGCAAGAAGACCAAGTAAAAAAAAAAGAAAAAAAAGAAAAAGAAACTAAATCAACAATGCTGCCTAAGGAGGGACGACCACTCGTGCGACATCCTTGTGTTAAAAGTGTCGATCTATTTTTGAACGGCCTGACATGGTTCTTTAGCTTTGTAACGAAGGCTAATACATGAATTACGCATCCACAAAGGTAGTCTCAACAGATACTTGGCATAAAGAAAGTAGTATGACTGAAATTACTTAATATCCGATTTCCAGTAAGGTACATTCCCCAGAAAAGTACAACATACAGAATATGCAGCAGCACAGTCTCATTATATAATCTAGCTAAAATCACGCATAAGCTTACTTGACACAATGCTATCATATGATGTGGATATTCATTTTTGCAGATGACTAATTAAGAGGAAGTTGTAACGGGAGAGGCCCAAAAAAGTAAACGAAAACACTGGCTTATTGGTGGTATCACCAAATCTAATAGATCCATCAGTCGAATCTTTTCGATTAAAAAGAAGAATTTCAGACTTAGCTTCATTGAAAGTAAAACCAATTTTCTGGTATTCGTCATTTAACATTTTAAAATTCTCCTCAAGGCACGCAATGGTTCGACATGACATAAAAACGTCTCCAGCATAAAAAATTAGAATTGGATTCAAACCACAAACTATGCACGAACACTCAATTGTTGATTGTGGCTCTTTTATTGCGGTGTTGAAAAAAAAAAAAAAAAAAAAATCAGGTGAAACAATAGATCACTGTCTCACTCCCTTATAAATTGGTAATAAAACATAAATATCCCTCAGACCTGGAAAACTATTAAATTCTGTTAAGCTAAGGTCTGACAGAAGAAGGGATTTTGTCAGGAAGAGAATAACAAATCAGCAATAATATGTGATTTCTGGCTGGTGTACCAGATTAGTGAAACCATGCTTAGTGATCTTACATGGATCAATACAACATGGATCTTATCTATATTAGTTCTGTATGGGAAGCAAAATGGCTTCCCAAACAGGGATTTTCAATTTTTTGTATTTTTTTAATGAGGGGGGGGGAGGGGGACATTATCGTTTTTTAATTTAAACAAAAATACAAAAATGGTATTTTTATAAATCTAGGAGAGGAAAAATATAGGGGCTAGAGCCCCCAGAATATTGAATATTAAACTGAGTCATATTAAATCCACCAAGCTCCAATTGTACCCAGAACTGAAAGTTTTTGACTGAAAAAATAAGTGACAGTTTAACATTAAATACGGTAATTCTTAATCTACTAGGAATCAAAAGTACAAGGTCACTACCTCTATCTGAACCCATTAAGATCTTACCTCTATCTGTCCTGTATGGGAAGCAAAATACGACAAGGCAGCTTCCGAGTCTGAGTTTTCAACAGGTTTCAATAAGGCATTCATTTCTTTATTATGTTTTGCCAATTTGTGACATAGAATATAGAGGTTATGGCCCATTTCCTTGGAGCCTGCTCCATGCAAACCTTTCTTATGGCCCTTCTGATAGGCCGCCACAGCTGCTTCAATCTGAAATTATCTACCATTTGAAATCGAGATTTAGCTGGGTATGCCCTTATCAAATGTAACACTAATGTAAATTCAGTTATTTCTACGAGATTGAGTTGAATGAGTCATTGGGGTATAAAGAAAATAAACTTTTAAATAAATAAAAAAAATGCAGCAATAAAAATGGTTTAGTTGAAATCAGGAAAAACTTTACAGCTTAAAAAAGACTATTCTAAATTACGAACATTCCACAGAAATCGAAACTTAACGTTATAACTTGTAGATGCAAGGTGGCCTAAAATACCGCAAATTTGGAATTCGGCTCCTAACTAGTGTTATTTGAGGTGAATTTATGGTTTTTTTTCAAAATTATGAAGATTCCATTGAAATTGTAACTTAATGTTATAGCTTGTACACGCGAGATGGCTCGAGTTCCCACGGATTTGGGGTTCATTTTCTAACCAGTATTTCTTGTGGTAAATATATAATCTTTCTTAACTATCAAAATTCCACTGAAATTGCAACTTAATGTTACAAACTTGTAGACGCAAGATGACCCAAAATCCCAAAAATTTAAGGTTTGTTTTCTAATTAATGTGCCTTGGATAAATCTGCGATTTTTTTTTCTTAAATCAAGAAGATTCCATTGAAGCTGAAAGGCTATCTTCCCTAAGATTTATCTAATGCAAATTCCTGCTTTAACTTTCAATTTAGTACAAATAAACCCCTTATTTAGACAGGTTTTATACAGAATAATCCTGTTTCTTTAAGCAGTAATGAGCAGAATAAACTTCGTAATACATACAGTTCAATGTATTTTACCTTGCAGAGTAATTATTATAATAGCAACATAAGCAGTAATTAGTGAGTTATTAACTCCTTAGTAATGTGTGATTGTATTGTGATATGCAAGATTGTCAATTCAGAATCTGGTTTTTGAGCAGAAACGAATATCTGTAGAAATGTGATATCTGGTTGGAAATGTGGCATGTAAAATGAAAAAAAAAAAAAAAAAACAAGAAAAAAAGGTAATTCAGAAAAACTAGTAAGTGGACATCAGATATAAAGAATTGTAAGCCTCCATACTTAGACGGGGTAGTTGCCAAACCCCAAATATTTCAATGAATCTCTCCCGTGGAAATATGGTCCTCCCAACGAAAATGGTTAAAACAAGGCAAATACTTTGAACATTTTTTATTCCTGATAAGAAAAACTTTCGGGCATACAAGCAGAGGAGCTTCGGACCTTTGCCCCTCATCTATTTTTATCGAATGTAAATTTTCATCATTGTCCAAATGTAATGATAATATAATTTATATAATATAATGATATACATTTTTATAATGAAAAGATAATAGAATAATAATGATATTACTATATATTATGAATGCTGTTTCATCGGTGTATTAAGGATGACAATAAAAGCGAGCGTTAACTGAATTTCATGGATTTTAACCACTTGTTACATTTACTTACTCTTTCTTTATTGTAAAGTAGGAATCAAAAAGAAAGACAGGTAAAGGATAAAGATGAAACACCTAAAGTTACTGAAATTGATGACAATCATTTTAGAATAAAATGAAATAAAAACAACTGCAAACAAATATCAATTAATTGAACAAATATTTAGATTAAGTACAATATTTTAAAGAAAAGCTAATTATCTAGTAACAAAATATATCTAGTAAATTTTATCTAGTAAGTTTTATTTAGTAAAAGTATAACAAAAATGAATATAAAAAAATTTTTTGATGTCTTTTTTTATTGTTTTTTTGGTACTCACCTCCCCCCGAAAAAATCCTGGATACATTCTTGTACAATACTAGTGAGCCTAGTCAAGGATATGTAAATATTCACAATTTTTTTTTTAGAAAGGATTCTTGCTACCATCTTTCTATCCGTTTGGCTGTAATGATGTACAATATAATATACCTCTGTCCGTCCGACTTTCTTATTTTGTTAATTGGTGGACAGTGTTGCCACTACAGAGTAGAGCTCACTTTTTCATCAGCTATGAATTAGTAGCAAAGGAAAAAAAGGAACTATACTCTGTTTGGGCGTATCTTTTATACGAAATAATATCTTTTATTTTTTATTTAAAATTTTGTTTGAGTGATGAAACTTTCAGGAATCAGCTCAAACATCAATTCCTGAAACTTGGTAAGCTCAGCTTACAAAGCTCAGCCATCCATTAAGCTCAGCCACTTTCTTTAAAATTTTGCTGAAATTTTGTCAATGGGGTCAATTGAGGAAAATTAGGGGGAGAGGGACAATTTCATTTTTTCCCCACGAAAATCCGAAAAAAAACGTATTTTTTAATGGAAATACTCAAAATATATATTTTTTAAATCTAGCTAGAGGAGAGGAGCATAAAAATATAGGGGGGGGCATCTCCCCCCATTGACGCCATTGAACCTTGTCACTGCTCAGCCTGCATGACTTGGCAACGAGATCAGCAAAAACTTGACGTGTACCATCACATGTTACTTACCATCTGTTTGGGGTTCATGTTGCCTAAAATCCTCTCAGCATTCTCCGTGTCTGTTCGACTTTCCATAATGGCCAATAATAGTTTAGAGGCATTATTCTTCAATTCTAAAATTTTGGCTTGATCTACAAGCGCACTAATGTCAGCTGTCAAAAGGCCAACTACTATGTCTAAGCCGTTTGATTCATGCATTGCTATACAATTTTGGTTTTCATGACAAGGTCCCTGAAATTAATAAATATTAGTATTAAAAAAAAGAAAGAAAAAAAAGTTAAGGTAACTAAAGAATGAGGAACTGCCAAAAAAAGCTAGAAAAATCGCCTAAAAAAACTAAACAACAGATACAAATTCTTTAATATTGCAAATTTACTTAAATTTGCTTTTCTTCTAAATTTATCAAATTGATTTTCCACATTACGAAAGAATTACGATGTAGACATTTGATTTTCTTTATGTATTGACTTCAAGTACAACTTTTTTGGCTTCCCAGCCTGTAAATTATCTACAAGGACGAGAATTTAGAAGGGCGGTGCAAATTTGGTTTAAATGATCACTAAGAACCATAGAAAAGAGAGAAATTATGAGATGAAACCAAAATAAAAATTTTAGAACGCGGTATTACTGAGAGTGTGTTTTGCTGCAACAACAATGTCAAAGGGTCAAAACATCACAGAATGTAGTACTTGTTTTAGGTTAAATGCCTCAGTGTTTCATAATTTTTTTTTAAGTTTATTTTGTGCTTATCAGTGGACAGTATGGATCTAAGAGTATTTTTATTCTTTTATAAAAAAAAAAATCCAACGTTAACAGATAAAGACAATAGGATGCAGCAATACTGCCTCATCGATACGAAAAGACAAAAAAGGCAAAACACAAAAAAAGCAGCCTGTCCTGGCAAATGACCACAACTTCTTCCTAATCTTCAAGCAAGATGATCCTATCTATTATGCATGATTTTAAATTTACTTCTTAACATTTTTCAAATAATTTTTGCTTGCATTATTGACAAAAAAAAAAAAACAAAAAAAAAAAAAAAAAAAAAAAAAAAAAAAAAAAAAAAAAAACAGAAATGACGAAATGGAAATTTACTAAAAGGCCATATGACTTGTGTGAAGATTTCTAAACTACAAAATTAAACACACTGCACTAGAGTCCCTAAATAATAAAAAAAATCACCACATGACACAATAAAATCAAGAAAAAACATTAAAACCGATTTTCTACTTTTCAGCAAGATTCAGATGCCTATATTGGCCCCTTATTGAAAGGATGAGGCAAATCAAATTTTTCTTCAGTAATTATTAGACCTAACATGATGCTTGTTACTTATGTCATTTCTTTTTTACCCCAAATTACTATTGTTGTCATTTTGCTAAAGGGCCTCTAATTTACCCCAAAGTACTGAAACCATTATCGAGTCTCCATGCGAGATGATCCCGTTATCACATCTGTTTTTAAATTGACTTCTTTACACTTTTCATACAATTTTTCCATACCTAGCCCATTCAAAGAGAAAAAATGTTTATTGAAAAAAAAAAAAAGTTTAAAAGTCCAGGAATTTGCTAATAGGGCATACGTCTTTAGTTGCGATCTCTTAACTACAAAACAAAACACACAATACTAGATTCTCAAATTAATACTGAATCGCAGTATGACACTCTGGAATCAAGAAAAAACGCTAAAAACCGATTTTCTACCCTCCTCCAAAATGTAGGGTTTCTCTATTGGTCTCTTATAGGAGGCACAGACTACAAGTAATGCCCCGGGGACATTTAAGGTTTTTATGGAGGGGGTGATTGTAAAAACCTTAGAGGTGGCTCATTTGGTTGAAAATTGGAAGTTCTAGTCAGCCCCCCCCCCAACTACTCCGCTTTTCATCAAACGCATCTGATTGAAATTTTGAGATAGCCATTTTGTTAAAAATAGTCCAAAGAACATATAACAATGCCTCCAGGGTTGACACAATCCTGGAGGTGTGAATACCCCGGAGGTATGCATACCTGAAAAGGTATGCATGTTTGACGTCTACTTTCCCAAAATACGAAGGGCATTAAGGTGAGTCCTTCAGGGAATGTTGAGGTGAGTTGTGAACTAAATCAAAACCTGTTATGTGTATATAGGCAGTCAAAATGGCGTAACTAGGGAATGACTGAGTATATTAATTTGGAACTTTGAGGAAATGATAAGGGAGATGATTAATTGACCAAAAAGACAATGGTTGCACGCTAATACTACTACAACTACCACTGCTTCTACCGCTATTAAAACTACTACTACTGTTACCACTACTATCACTAAAACTAGACCCCGAAGCCGCGCCGAAAATCGGCGGCGCGCCGCCGAAAAAAAAACGGCGGCGCGCCGCCGAGCTTGCATCAGCGCGCTGACGCCGCCGCTGATTCTATCGGCGGCGGCGTCACTAATACGCCGCCGTTTTTTTTCTCTTTTTTGGTTATCGATATCGACCTCCGGGCTTCAACCGTCATCCCGGCTAATCTGTTTCTTAAAAATAAATACTGTCATCTTGGGCTCGCCATGTATATCGGTTCATAGGAAGGAGAAGAAGAAATTTTTCTTGAAACAAAAATTCTACCTTCCACTTTAAAATTCTGTTCATTTTTCTTTCTGATTTTTCGGATGAAAAGAGGTAGGTAAAAGAGCATTAGGCAATTCAGGATGTTGTCATAGGCAGCGCAATCGAGATGTCTAAGTAAAGAACAATGTTGGCACAATGTATTATTTATTTTTTTTGTTTTTTTTTGTTCCATACCAGGGCAATTCGTATCGAAGGAGTTGTCGTAGAAACTTCAAAAAGGGCTCATTCGATTGGAAATTGGAATAACTAGTGCCCTTTTTAATAGTCGAAAGTGATTGGAAGGCAGCTAACACCCTTCCACGCCCACCCTTTCCCCAAACACATCCAATCAAAATTTTAAGATAGCCATTTTGTTCAGAGTAACTGATTTCCAGAGAGAAAATATGTTTTTTGAGGAGGTTACTCCCCCACAACCCTTAGGGCAAGGGTTTTGTAGTTATGCCCTGGAGGTATATAAGAACGATGTTGGCACAATGTATTATTTATTATTTTTTCCTTTAGACCAGGGCATTTCATATCGAAGAAGTTGTCGTAGAAACTTCGAAAAGGGCTCATTCAATTAGAGATTGGAGTGGCTTGTGCCCTTTTTAATAGTCGAAAATGATTGGAAGGCAACTAACACCCCTTCCACGCCCACCATTTCCCGAAACACATACAATCAAAATTTTGAGATAGCCATTTTGTTTAACGTAGTTGAAAGTTCTGGAAATTAGGTCTTAGAGGATGACAACCACCCTCACAGCCCTTAGGGTAAGGGTTGTAATTTATGCCCTGGGGGCATATACGGTGTTTATAGAAAGCGTTGTCGTAGAAACTCAAAAAGGGATCATTAGTTTGGAAATCGAAAAGCCTAGTGCCCTTTTTAATAATCGAAAGTGATTGGAAGGCTTGACATTTTTATAGTAGAGATCGATGTGGGTATAATGTATCATTTTTTTGTTGTTGTTGTTGTTTAGACCAGGGCACTTCGTATCGAAGGAGTTGTCGTAGGAACTTCGAAAAGGGCTCATTCGATTGAAAATAGAAAGGGCTGATGTCCTTTTTAATAGTCGAAAGTGATTGGAGGGAAACTAATCCCCCTCCCACGCCCACCCTCCCATTTGCCTTTATGTTTAAAAAGTAAATGTTGCCTTAAGATTAAATCAAAATGCACTGTGTTTATGCTAATTCCCAATAAGGCATCTCAGCAGTATCCCAAGAACGACTGAGGGTATTATGTTCAAACTTTCAGGGCTTCTTCTGCTCTTAAAATTTGACCAAATCAAAATAGCGTAAGTGTATCCAAGCTATCAAAGAAAGTAAACAAATTTGTTTGCGAATGTTATCAAGTTTTCCATTTCAGGTCAACTAGAGGAGGTATGAAACTAAATTAAACACTATTATTTGTGTCCAGATTTTTATAAGGGTCTATGTTGTTAAATTTTGCTGAAAATTGTTTTCCAGCATACAAATAGCAGGCCAAACTATAAATTCTTAAAAAAACGAAAAGATTTAAAGTATGATTTTCTTTTTCCCTGAAAAGACTATGTCAATATAAAACGAACAGAAATTAATTAAAAAAACTGTTTCCAAAAAATAAGTTTTTTCAAAGAAAAGTAAAGAACTCCATTAAACCAAAAATGAGCAAAATTAAAGTCAAATAATCTACCAAGCGTGAAACTACCACAAATCAGCATCGATAAATAAATGAAACCCAAAACGAACAGAAATTACAATAAATAACCGAGTCAAACTCAAAACGAGCAGAAATTAACATAAGTTGGGCTCAAAACCCCTATGCCTTCCCAAGGCCAGAACATAATTTGTACTTTACTGACAAAAATACAAATGAATATGCATTGTCAGTTTAATATACATATACTGATATTTAGTAATCAAAATGTTAATATTATTTGATTTATTAAAGTTATAAAAGTAAAAACATGTATATTTTTTCAGTAAAGTGAAAATTATGTTCTGGCCTTGGGAAGGCATAGGGGTTTTGAGCCCAACTTATGTTAATTTCTGCTCGTTTTGAGTTTGACTCAGTTATTTATTGTTATTTTTGTTCGTTTTGGGTTTCATTTATTTATCGATGCTGATTTGCGGTAGTTTCCCGCTTGGTAGATTATCTAGAGCTAGTATAGAAATATATCTATAGAAATGAATTACATTTTTTTGCACAGTTAGCAGAGCACACTGAAGTTGAAGTAGCCTTAAACTTTGACTTGAAACGTTATATATTGACCACTTCTTTCAGAAAGAATTTCGGAGGGTTATTCCGTGTTGATAAGAAAAGAGGGTAAAGGTGCAGTTTAGTTCCTCCTGTAGTGTAGTGCGCAGGAGCCCTATGGTGAAGGTGCAGGTTTGTTCTCCCTTATAAAACAACTTATTTCAGCAGATACAAAGAAGAAGCCCATTTGCGGCATTCTGTGGGACCCCAAGGTCCAGTACTAGTATCAGATCCCGCGAGTGGCAGTTTACGCTCGTCAAGTTCTGGCTGTACCGGCCACATGTACCCCAGCTAAACGGCTTTTTAGCACGAAAGGACTGATAGTGACTGCAAAAAGATCAATGGCTCCAGGCAGAGTGAACAAACTGACTTTTGTTACATCAATTGTAACTGAAGTGATGTAACCGCTGATTTAAAATTGTTGGTGTTGTTAAGCCATGGTATCTGATTTGTATACAGTGTTTTTTCGATGTTGTTATTTGTTGTTTTTTTTTTCACTTTCTTTTCGTATGTATTTGATGAACAGGAGATGTTTGAACTTCAAACTTTGAAAGTTATACACACATTAGCCCAAATCATTAACAAGAAGGAAATGACTAAACACGGGATTTTATAGGAACAATGCGATGTTAAACATAAACACAACATAGGTTTCCCTGGGTCTAGTGGCTAAAAATGAGAATTCTACTTGGTCTGATCGACGGTGAACATAAACACTTTCCGCACGGCCCAAAAAATTCTTGTTTTGTCATATTGTTCTTGTATGTTTTTAGCCAACCATTTAAAAATCCTTACTAAAATCGAGGTTGAACGTGCTTGGTGAAGTGGAATTTTTATTATTATTTTTAATTAGAAAAATCGGCGCGCCGTGGCGCGCCGCCGGTCTAAAATCGGCGGCGCGCCGCCAAAAAAATTTCGGCGCGCCTGGCGGCGCGCCGCCGCCGATACTGAATCACACATTCGCCGCCGTCCTTTCGGCGTGCCGCGGCTTTCGGGGACTAACTAAAACCACTACTTCTGTAGCTAGTACTACTGAGGCTGAGAACATTGAAATGAATACCTGAGGGAACGTCGAGGGGAAAGTTGAACTAAATCAAAGCACACTATTTGCATATAGATTGCTGAAACGGGCGTATCAGCAATATTTTTGGAACGGCTTATCGTATCAAGAGGAAACTTCAGAGACATCGCGAGTGGGATGTTCAGTTGACCAAAAAGCAAAATATACCTACTGCTACTCCTATTAATACCGCTGCTATTACTGTTAATACTATTAATAATAATACACTATTACTGCTACTACTGTTCCTACTACTACCATTACTACTATGACAATAGTACAATTAAGGCTATACGTTTGAAGCTGAAAATTTGACAGAATATTGAGGGGAATTTGAACTAAATCAAAACAAACTATGTGCAGGCAGATTGTCAAAAGAGCGTATCTCATGAATGGATTTGGGTATTAAGTTGGAATTTTCAGAGAATACTTAAAGGGGAAGATCAACTGACAAAAAGGTAAATATACATGTCACTACTAAAAATACAACCACTGCTACTTTTACTAATACTACTACTACTGCTACTAAACTGCTTCAACTACTACTTCAATTGCAACAACTTGAAAGGCTTAGAGTATTAAGATTCAAAGGCCGTCAAAAGGGGGCCAAAAGCGCACATAAGCAATATTTTTGGAACGGCTTACCGTGTCAAGGTGAAACTTCCGGGGTATCATGAAAGGGACTGATCAAGAGGAAAGAGGTACATGCTACTACCTCTATTAATACTACTGCTACTACTGTTACTACTGTTACTAATAAAACACTACAACACCTTCTACAACTACCACCGCAACTACTGTGATACTAATACTATTAAGTCTATGAAGATAAAATTTGAGAGAATATTGATGGCAAATTCGAACTAACAAAAGACACTAAGTGCACTTAGATTGTAAAAAAGCGTATCTTAAGAATTGATTTGTGTATTAAGTTGGAACTCTCAGAGAATGCTTAAAGGGGAAGATCGATTGACCAAAAAGCAATATGTGCACACAACTACTAATACACTACCACTGCTGCATTTACTAGTTCTACTACTATTATTAATGTAGCTCCAACTACTAATAAAATTGCAACTATTTGTAATGCTAAGAGCATTAAGATCAAATTTCAAGAAGCATATATACAGGTTATCAAAAAGACATGTCGATAATGTCATGGCAATGGCTAACTATTAAGTTGAGAACTAATACGAGTGCTGTGACTACTATTAAAAGTATACCTAAGGGTATGAAGGTGAAATTCTCATAGAATTTTTAGGGGGGAAGGTAAACTGAATTACCACACGCCGTCTGTATGCAGGTTGTCAAAAAGGCACATCAGCAATATCTTAGGAAGAGTTTTGTATGTGAAATTAAAACTTACAAGGCTTGTTGTGGGGATTCTTGAACTAACCAAAAGACAATATTTGCATCATAATACTACTGCTTCTACTCCTACAACTACAACTACTACTACTGCTACTAAAGCTAAGACAACTACTATTAATTCTACTGCTACTACTACTACTACTATAACGACTGGTGCTACTACTACTAAAGCTAAGTGTATTAAGGTGAAAATTTCGGGAGTATTGAAACTGTACTGCACTAAGCCGGAACACATTATGCCCAAATAGGTTGTCAAGAGGACGTATAAGTAATGCTTCAAGAACGGTTGATGGTATTAAGTTGAAACTTTCATCGTGTGTTGACAGGGATGTTGAAAAAAAACCAAAGGCACTATGTGCATACTGCTACAAATGCTACTACTGCTACTACAACTAATGCCTACTACACAAGCTAAGGGTATTAAGGTGAAGCTTTCAAGTAATATCTAGGCAATAGTTGAACTAAATCAAAACGAACTGTGATCATGCAGAATTTCAAAAGGGCGACAAAGCAATATCACAGTAACGGCTTACATTATTAAGTTAGACCTTTCAAAGGAAGTTTTGGCGGATTTGAACTAGCCAAAAGACACTATATGTATACTTATAATACTACTTCTACACTTACTCTAACTAATGACACTAATGGCATTAAGTTGAAACTTTTAGGGAACGTTTAGGGGGAGTTTCAACTAAATGAAAAACTATATGCACGGAGACATTAAAAGGGCATATAAGCAATATCATAAGAAGCGCTGCTCTTCATTGCTAGTATATATCATTGATATTTTAAAGGACCTTATTTAATTCAAAATTAAAAGTTCTGGTGCCCTTTTTAAGAGTCAAGAGTGATAGGAGAGGGGGGGGGGGCAATCAGTCCTCCTCTTTAGCCCATAATTTTCCAAACACTTTTAATCAAAATTTTAAGACGGTATTTGTTCAGCATAGCTGAACGGTCTAGTAACTGTATCTCTAGGGTTATTGGGTGAGTCAATTCCCGCCCTACAGTTATGCATCTTACCCATTATGCTTAAATATTAAATCAAAACGCCCAGTGCATGCTGGTTCCCCATAAGACATCTAAGCAATATCCCAAGAACGACTGAGGGTATTCAAGTCGAAACTTTTGGGGCTACTTCTATAACTACTTCTGCTCTTAAAATTTAATTAAATCAAAATAGTGTAAGTGTCTCCAGGCTGTCAAAGAGCATAGATAGAATTTTGAGGGAATGGTATTAAGCTTTATTTTTCAGGTCAATTAGTATAGGTATAGAACTAAATTAAACACTGCTATAAGTGTCAAGATTTTCAAAAGGGCGTGTGTTGTTAAAAATTGTTGAAAAAGTTAGGGAACGTTTAGGGGGAGTTTCAACTAAATGAAAAAACTATATGCTCGGAGGCATTAAAAGGGCATATAAGCAATATCATAAGAAGCGCTGCTCTTCATTGCTAGTAATATCATTGAGATTTTAAAGGACCTAATTTGATTCAAAATTAAAAGTTCTGGTGCCCTTTTTAAGAGTCAAGAGTGATGGGGGAGGGGGGCAATCAGCCCTCCTCTTTAGCCCATAATTTTCCAAACACTTCTAATCAAAATTTTAAGACGGTATTTGCTCAGCATAGCTGAACGGTCTAGTAACTGTATCTCTAGGGTTATTGGGTGAGTCAATTCCCGCCCTACAGTTATGCATCTTACCCATTATGCTTAAAAATTAAATCAAAACGCCCAGTGCATGCTGGTTCCCCATAAGACATCTAAGCAATATCCCAGGACCGACTGAGGGTATTCAAGTCGAAACTTTTGGGGCTACTTCTATAACTACTTCTGCTCTTAAAATTGAATTAAATCAAAATAGTGTAAGTGTGTCCAGGCTTTCAAAGAGCATAGACAAAATTTTGGGGGAATGGTATTAAGCTTTATTTTTCAGGTCAATTAGTGAAGGTATAGAACTAAATTAAACACTGCTATAAGTGTCAAGATTTTCAAAAGGGTGTGTGTTGTTAAAAATTGTTGAAAAAGTTATATCCAACATACAAATAGCAGGCCAAACTATCAATTCTTAAAGAAAAACCCGAAAAGATTTAAACTATTATTTATTTTTCCCTAAAAAAGACTATGTCAATATAGAATGAACAGACATTAATTAAAAAAACTTTTTCCACTAAATAAATTTTTCAAAGAAAAGTAAAGAACTCGATTAAACCAAAAATGAGCAAAATATAATCAAATGATCTACCAAGCGTAAAACTACCATAAATCAGCATCAATAAATAAATGAAACCCAAAACGAACAGAAATTACAATAAATAACCGAGTCAAAATCAAAACGAGTAGAAATTAACATGAGAAGGGCTCACAACTCTTATGCCTTCTCATGGCCAGAACATAGCTCAGCTAATAGAATTATGTGGCTAATAAAATTAGGCGAAATAGTCTCTAGGCCATGCATTATTATGCATCCGGGCAAGAAATAAGTAAATTAAGTAAATTATGAAGTTACCTGACAGTATTCCGTGAGGCTTTCAAGAGCCTGATTAATCAGCAATATGTTCTGCTTGTTTATATATAGTGCAAGGAGGCCAAGGCTACCAGTTGTTGAGCCACAGATACAGTCCAAAAAAACTAGAGTCTCTGATACAAGATTGTAGTTGTTTTTACTATTTTGAGTTCTTAAAAAGTTCTATAAGAAAAAAATACAACGAAATGAAATTTAAACTAAGAAACAGTTAAGTTTAGATCAGTTACAAAGCTGTATTTTCAGAACATTAGTTACAAAATACAAAACAGTCTTTCAGAAAAACCACAAAGAAATGGTTTCGACGTGATGATAAAAGAGTAAAACAAACAAAATAGAGCAAACAAAAATAAATAAATGCGTAAAACAAGAAAATAAGAGTAGATAAAAGGAAGAGTAAAAGAGCAAACGAAAGAAACTAAAGTAAGAGAAAAGAATAAATAAAAATTAAAACAAATAAGATGAGAGTAAATAAAAGTAAGAGTAAAAGATCCAATCAAAGAGTAAACAAAAACAATAGCAAACAAAAGTAAATAAAAGAGTAAAACAAACAAAATTGGAGCAAACAGAAGCATATAAAAGAGTAGAACAAGCAAATAGAGTAGATAATAGTAAGACTAAAAGAGCAATCAAAAGTAAATAAAAGAGTCAAACAAACAAGATAGGAGTAAATAAAAGTGAGAATAAAAGAGCAAACAAAAGAGTAAAACAAAACAAGAGCAAACAAAAGTAAATACAAAGAGTAAAAAAAAAACAAATCAAAATAAGCCAAAAAATTGCCTTTCAGAATTAAGGGTTTTTTGTGTCAGAATTCTATCCAAATGTCACCCCGCATCCAAAAGTAAACGCAAGTAGGGCACAAACGGTAATAATATTTTATACGAATTTGTTTACTCAAGCTTTACGATAAAGAAAGCAAAAGAAAGGAGATGTTAGGCAGAGAATGTAAGAAATTATTTGAAAAAATCTAGACAGTTCAGAAGGGGAGATACATGCTCAAAGGTTCCCCCTGCACAGTTTCAGGGCTGAAGATGAATGTTCTAAAACAAGGGACAAGGGTTTCAGTACAAGAACGAGAATTCGAGTGCAAATAATTGTTGAGATGGAGTTTTCTTCAGTTTTACAATTTTAAGGGGACCGGGATTATTTTTTTCTAGCTAACAGCTGTAGAAAGGAACCTACAACGACAAAAAATTTGTTTTAATTAATTTATAAATGGTGTTAATAATAATACAACAAACACACACAAATGGAAAAAAATAGAGGAAAAAATGCGAAAGATTGAAAATTTAGAAATTGTAAGACAAAGAAACAGACAGACAATTGGCAGATTATAGATGCATGCACGCACAGAAACAAAGAAAACCCCACACAAACGAATGTACACAGATACAGAAATCAATCCCCCTTTTATCCCCAAAATAGACCCCCGTGAATCCTCAAGAAATAGTGGCGCAATATTCTTAGTAAATTACGAATTAGTTTACAAGAGCAATACGCCAAAGAAGCACAAAAATGGGGAGGATATGCAGATAATGTAAGGAGCTAAGGGGAAGACCTCGACATCTCAGGAAGAGAGACACAGACTTGAAGGCTCCCCTGCAAAGAGCACAGGGACAAGATCACCAAAACAAGAAACACAAATTATAATAAAGATGGAGTTATCTTTACTTTCATGACTTTAAGAGAGCGTGTTCTTTTTCTTAAAGCAGACAATAAAAGCAAGCGTTAACTAAATCTAAAGCAACTTGGGTGGAGGGGCGGGGGGGGGGGGGGGTCAATTGCCCTCCCCTAGAATTGGAAACCAAACTTTTTGGTATTTTAATTGATAAAATCAAGAAAAATTCCCTCTCACCCTGATTTTCAAAATTAGCTTTGTTTGGTATGTTGATTTGAAAAAGAATAAAAAAAAAATTCCTGCCCCACCCTGCAGTTTTACGGGTTTAATCCCCAGGAAAAAACAGAGATGGATGGCAAATCACAGATGCATGCATGCACACAAAAACAAAGGAGCGCATAGATACAGTAATATCCATACGCACGGGGATGGAACCAAAGAATTTTAAAGGATGAGTGCATACGTCACACAAAATACAAAAATAAATCAAGCAAAATTATGAAAAAAGAGGAAAAAACACGAATAGTTGATAATTAGGAAAATGTTAAACAAAAATTTTCAGAGAAAGATGGCAAATCAGATTTGCGCTCACATACAAAGACAAAGTAAAGTCGACACACATGAGCATACGTACACACAAGATCAGATCCATAGGCAAACACAAGGATGAGTGCAAACATCTAACAACAAAAGAGGAGGAGCTTGAAAATATGAACTTGACATGAAAAGATATGAAAAGATAAAGATATAAAAAGATATGATATAAAAAGATATGAAAAGATAAACAGATGAGGATGAGCTTGTGATAATATGCTGAGTAAGCAAAGAAAAACAGATTAACTGTAAGAAAGAGCAAAAATATTCATCCTTGATGATGTCGGTTGTAATTCTTACAAAGGAGTTGTACAAATCTCAAAATGCTGAATACTGAAAAAATAAAGGAAAAAACTAGCTTTAAGATAACATGCTGAGAAAAATATTAATACTTGAAGAGGCCGGTTAGAATTTTCACAAAGGAGTTGCAAAAATCTTTAAATGCTGAAGGTGCAACAAAGAGATGAAAACAGCTAATATGAAGATTAAGCAAGGGAAAAAAGCTGAGCTCATAATAAACAGGAAAAAAAATAGCTAGGGTAAAAAGTAAAAAGCATTCATACTTGAAATAATTAATTAGAAAAAAAAAGAGAAAAGGTATTCATACTTGAAGATCTCGGTTGTGATTCTCACAAAGGAGTTGTAGGAATCGCAAAACAGGTTCCATAACATTAATCTTCGGTGGTAATTCGACTACTTGTATTCCTGAGGAGTCAGAAGGGTCTTCTGCAATAAAAAAATGAATCAAGAATTAAAAATAGAAAGGGTTGAAAGTGGTTGTCAGAATCCAACATAAAAATTAATTTGAAGATAACAAACTCGACGTTTCAGTCAAGCTTTAAAATTCAAACATCTAACCCTAGTGAAGCAGTAGCTAATCAGTTTTTAGGACAACTATAGTAGTTGCTGCAAACAGGGCATCGAGCCCTCTATAACTCTATGGAAGACAATCTAAAATCATTTTACGTACAATATTCAAATTTTAGGACTCCTTCAGACTTGTAAATATTCAAGTTCTGCTGCAGTTGGTCACTCGTTAACGCATCTAAAACGGTACCTTCTAATTCAGAGTAATTTATGTAATTGAACCTTAAGCATTAAAACTTAAACGTCGTTTCAATTTTAGGAATGGATTAACTTTGTTAATTAATTTTACTATAAACTTTATTGACTTTATTATAAATTAGCTTTAGCCTAGTATGAGATGCGTTTGTAGATGCGTTATGATTATTGCAGGCCATTATTTGTAAGGTCAACGTATAATCAGGGAGCTTCTGAAATAAGTTCTATGTGTACCAAGTAATCTTCACATTTTGTATCCACTTTGTTTGTGGTTTTACCTGTATTAACACTATAAACTATTTACTCAAGTTAATGAACATCCCTGAAACACTTTACTTCCGGATATAGAGGAGTGCATGTCTTCTTCCTTACTTTTCATGTCATTAAGCGTCTAAAACATGATACAAATCAAAATCGAAAATTTTTGAACAAAGGAAATAGATCAGAACTTATTTTGTTTCGAAATCAGGATTCCCCGAAAATTTCCCGAAAAATTATAAGAGATAGAGAAATTTTGCTTCAATCCTCAAAGATATAATATGAATTTTTATCAATCTTCAAATTTATTTGATTTCGAAGCTAGGGCATTTTACTTATAAAGAATATAGAAAATTCGCAGGATCAAAACTTATAAATAGAAAAAGTCAAAGAAAAAATTTATCTATGGAAAATCTTAAGAGGGTAATATCTAGCCATCCACATTGGAAGAAATTTCTACTTTGTATCGGAAATAAGTTACCTTCTGGATATCAAAAAATTGAAAGCGTCATGACAGCTATGGAAATCATTTCTAAGTGAGCCAAGCAATTTTGCATACAAGAAAGTTTATATCGTATTACGAACTTTTCTTACATACCTTGTACAATTTGCGCAGCTAATATTTTTATTACGCTGCACAAATTTGCTTTTGTGTCACAGTTACTAGTACCACACCTCAAAATAAATTATTCGTTTTTTTTATCCCCAAATCACCCCATTACCCACAATCGGTCATACAGTTTTTTTTTAAGAAAAAGATTCAAGAAGAAAATTGACAATATTACAACAGTTTTCAACCCTAATGAGAAAAATTATTAGCTGCTTTGGCGCAGCAAGATTAATATGTAAAAGTAAAACATAGATCCTTAATCTGTGCATTGCTAGGATAGAAAAAATTCAATAAGTGATTCAAAGATATTTCCTCTAAAAATATGCAACGATATCCTCAAAATTTGTCATTTGGCCCAAAGAAGTTCGTTTCTTACAAAATAAAATAATTCCCTACAGGAAATTGTTGGAGGAAATATCAGAGTTTTTAGAGATGCTTAGGAAGAATAAAGTAAAAAAAAGGGTTTAAAAACCACTATCTTAAACTAAAGAAGATTTTTAGAGATGCTTAGGAGGAATAAAGTAAAAAAAAGGGTTTAAAAACCACTATCTTAAACTAAAGAAAATAATTCCCTACAGAAAATTCTTGGAGGAAATATCAGAGTTTTTAGAGATGCTTAGGAGGAATAAAGTAAAAAAAAGGGTTTAAAAACCACTATCTTAAACTAAAGAAAATAATTCCCTACAGAAAATTCTTGGAGGAAATATCAGAGTTTTTAGAGATGATTAGGAAGAATAAAGTAAAAAAAAAGGGTTTAAAAACCACTATCTTAAACTAAAGAAGATTTTTAGAGATGCTTAGGAGGAATAAAGTAAAAAAAAAGGGTTTAAAAACCACTATCTTAAACTAAAGAAAATAATTCCCTACAGAAAATTCTTGGAGGAAATATCAGAGTTTTTAGAGATGCTTAGGAGGAATAAAGTAAAAAAAAAAAAGGGTTTAAAAACCACTATCTTAAACTAAAGAAAATAATTCCCTACAGAAAATTCTTGGAGGAAATATCAGAGTTTTTAGAGATGCTTAGGAAGAATAAAGTAAAAAAAAGGGTTTAAAAACCACTATCTTAAACTAAAGAAGATTTTTAGAGATGCTTAGGAGGAATAAAGTAAAAAAAGGGTTTAAAAAACCACTATCTTAAACTAAAGAAAATAATTCCCTACAGAAAATTCTTGCAGGAAATATCAGAGTTTTTAGAGATGCTTAGGAAGAATAAAGTAAAAAAAAGGGTTTAAAAACCACTATCTTAAACTAAAGAAGATTTTTAGAGATGCTTAGGAGGAATAAAGTAAAAAAAAAGGGTTTAAAAACCACTATCTTAAACTAAAGAAAATAATTCCCTACAGAAAATTCTTGGAGGACATATCAGAGTTTTTAGAGATGCTTAGGAAGAATAAAGTAAAAAAAAGGGTTTAAAAACCACTATCTTAAACTAAAGAAGATTTTTAGAGATGCTTAGGAGGAATAAAGTAAAAAAAAAGGGTTTAAAAACCACTATCTTAAAACTAAAGAAAATAATTCCTACAGAAAATTCTTGGAGGAAAAATCAGAGTTTTTAGAGATGATTAGAAAGAATAAAGTAAAAAAAAAGGGTTTAAAAACCACTATCTAAAACTAAAGAAGATTTTTAGAGATGCTTAGGAGGAATAAACGTTAAAAAAAGGGTTTAAAAACCACTATCTTAAACTAAAGAAAATAATTCCCTACAGAAAATTCTTGGAGGAAATATCAGAGTTTTTAGAGACGCTTAGGAGGAATAAAGTAAAAAAAAGGTTTAAAAAAACCACTATCTTAAACTAAAGAAAATAAATTCCCTACAGAAAATTCTTGGAGGAAAATATCAGAGTTTTTAGAGATGCTTAGGAAGAATAAAGTAAAAAAAAGGGTTTAAAAACCACTATCTTAAACTAAAGAAGATTTTTAGAGATGCTTAGGAGGAATAAAGTAAAAAAAGGGTTTAAAAAACCACTATCTTAAACTAAAGAAAATAATTCCCTACAGAAAATTCTTGAGGAAATATCAGAGTTTTTTTTTAGAGATGCTTAGGAAGAATAAAGTAAAAAAAAGGGTTAAAAACCACTATCTTAAACTAAAGAAGATTTTTAGAGAGGCTTAGGAGGAATAAAGTAAAAAAAAAGGGTTTTAAAAACACTATCTTAAACTAAAGAAAATAATTCCCTACAGAAAATTCTTGGAGGAAATATCAGAGTTTTTAGAGATACTTAGGAGGAATAAAGTAAAAAAAAAGGGGTTAAAAACCACTATCTTAAACTAAAGAAAAATAATTCCTACAGAAAAATTCTTGGAGGAAATATCAGAGTTTTTTAGAGATGATTAGAAAGAATAAAGTAAAAAAAGGGTTTAAAAAACACTATCTTAAACTAAAAGAAGATTTTTAGAGATGCTTAGGAGGAATAAAGTAAAAAAAAGGGTTTAAAAACCACTATCTTAAAACTAAAGAAAATAATTCCCTACAGAAAATTCTTGGAGGAAATATCAGAGTTTTTAGAGATGCTTAGGAGGAATAAAGTAAAAAAAAAGGGTTTAAAAACACTATCTTAAACTAAAGAAAATAATTCCCTACAGAAAATTCTTGGAGGAAAATATCAGAGTTTTTAGAGATGCTTAGGAAGAATAAAAGTTAAAAAAAAGGGTTTAAAAACCACTATCTTAAACTAAAGAAATTTTTAGGAGATGCTTAGGAGGAATAAAGTAAAAAAAAGGGTTTAAAAACCACTATCTTAAACTAAAGAAAATAATTCCCTACCAGAAAATTCTTGCAGGAAATATCAGAGTTTTAGAGATGCTTAGGAAGAATAAAGTAAAAAAAAGGGTTTAAAAACCACTATCTTAAACTAAAGAAGATTTTTAGAGATGCTTAGGAGGAATAAAGTAAAAAAAAGGGTTTAAAAAACCACTATCTTAAACTAAAGAAAATAATTCCCTACAGAAAATTCTTGGAGGACATATCAGAGTTTTTAGAGATGGCTTAGGAAGAATAAAGTAAAAAAAAGGGTTTAAAAACCACTATCTTAAACTAAAGAAGATTTTTAGAGATGCTTAGGAGGAATAAAGTAAAAAAAAAGGGTTTAAAAACCACTATCTTAAACTAAAGAAAATAATTCCCTACAGAAAATTCTTGGAGGAAATATCAGAGTTTTTAGAGATGATTAGAAAGAATAAAGTAAAAAAAAGGGTTTAAAAACCACTATCTTAAACTAAAGAAGATTTTTAGAGATGCTTAGGAGGAATAAAGTAAAAAAAAGGGTTTAAAAACCACTATCTTAAACTAAAGAAAAATAATTCCTACAGAAAATTCTTGGAGGAAATATCAGAGTTTTTAGAGATGCCTTAGGAGGAATAAAGTAAAAAAAAGGGTTTAAAAACCACTATCTTAAACTAAAGAAAATAATTCCCTACAGAAAATTCTTGGAGGACATATCAGAGTTTTTAGAGATGCTTAGGAAGAATAAAGTAAAAAAAAGGGTTTAAAAAACCACTATCTTAAAACTAAAGAGATTTTTTAGAGATGCTTAGGAGGAATAAAGTAAAAAAAGGGTTTAAAAAACCACTATCTTAAACTAAAGAAAATAATTCCCTACAGAAAATTCTTGCAGGAAATATCAGAGTTTTTAGAGATGCTTAGGAAGAATAAAGTAAAAAAAAAGGGTTTAAAAACCACTATCTTAAACTAAAGAAGATTTTTAGAGATGCTTAGGAGGAATAAAGTAAAAAAAAGGGTTTAAAAACCACTATCTTAAACTAAAGAAAATAATTCCCTACAGAAAATTCTTGGAGGACATATCAGAGTTTTTAGAGATGCTTAGGAAGAATAAAGTAAAAAAAAAGGGTTTAAAAAACCACTATCTTAAACTAAAGAAGATTTTTAGAGATGCTTAGGAGGAATAAAGTAAAAAAAAAGGGTTTAAAAACCACTATCTTAAACTAAAGAAAATAATTCCTACAGAAAATTCTTGGAGGAAATATCAGAGTTTTTAGAGATGATTAGAAAGAATAAGTAAAAAAAAAGGGTTTAAAAACCACTATCTTAAACTAAAGAAGATTTTTAGAGATGCTTAGGAGGAATAAAGTAAAAAAAAGGGTTTAAAAACCACTATCTTAAACTAAAGAAAATAATTCCCTACAGAAAATTCTTGGAGGAAATATCAGAGTTTTTAGAGATGATTAGAAAGAATAAAGTAAAAAAAAGGGTTTAAAAACCACTATCTTAAAAACCAGAAAATAATTCCCTACAGAAAATTCTTGGAGGAAATATCAGAGTTTTTAGAGATGCTTAGGAAGAATAAAGTAAAAAAAAAGGGTTTAAAAACCACTATCTTAAACTAAAGAAGATTTTTAGAGATGCTTAGGAGGAATAAAGTAAAAAAAGGGTTAAAAACCACTATCTTAAACTAAGAAAATAATTCCCTACAGAAAATTCTTGCAGGAAATATCAGAGTTTTTAGAGATGCTTAGGAAGAATAAAGTAAAAAAAAAGGGTTTAAAAACCACTATCTTAAACTAAAGAAGATTTTTAGAGATGCTTAGGAGGAATAAAGTAAAAAAAAGGGTTTAAAAACCACTATCTTAAACTAAAGAAAATAATTCCCTACAGAAAATTCTTGGAGGAAATATCAGAGTTTTTAGAGATGATTAGAAAGAATAAAGTAAAAAAAAGGTTTAAAAACCACTATCTTAAAACTAAAGAAGATTTTTAGAGATGCTTAGGAGGAATAAAGTAAAAAAAAGGGTTTAAAAACCACTATCTTAAAACTAAAGAAAATAATTCCCTACAGAAAATTCTTGGAGGAAATATCAGAGTTTTTAGAGATGCTTAGGAGGAATAAAGTAAAAAAAAGGGTTTAAAAACCACTATCTTAAACTAAAGAAAATAATTCCCTACAGAAAATTCTTGGAGGAAATATCAGAGTTTTTAGAGATGCTTAGGAAGAATAAAGTAAAAAAAAGGGTTTAAAAACCACTATCTTAAACTAAAGAAGATTTTTAGAGATGCTTAGGAGGAATAAAGTAAAAAAAGGGTTTAAAAACCACTATCTTAAACTAAAGAAAATAATTCCCTACAGAAAATTTCTTGCAGGAAATATCAGAGTTTTTAGAGATGCTTAGGAAGAATAAAGTAAAAAAAAGGGTTTTTAAAAAACCACTATCTTAAACTAAAGAAGATTTTTAGAGATGCTTAGGAGGAATAAAGTAAAAAAAGGGTTTAAAAACCACTATCTTAAACTAAAGAAAATAATTCCCTACAGAAAATTCTTGGAGGACATATCAGAGTTTTTAGAGATGCTTAGGAAGAATAAAGTAAAAAAAAAGGGTTTAAAAACCACTATCTTAAACTAAAGAAGATTTTAGAGATGCTTAGGAGGAATAAAGTAAAAAAAAGGGTTTTTAAAAAACCACTATCTTAAACTAAAGAAAATAATTCCCTACAGAAAAATTCTTGGAGGAAATATCAGAGTTTTAGAGATGATTAGAAAGAATAAAGTAAAAAAAAAGGGTTTAAAAAACCACTATCTTAAAACTAAAGAAGATTTTTAGAGATGCTTAGGAGGAATAAAGTAAAAAAAGGGTTTAAAAAACCACTATCTTAAACTAAAGAAAATAATTCCCTACAGAAAATTCTTGGAGGGAAATATCAGAGTTTTTAGAGATGCTTAGGAGGAATAAAGTAAAAAAAGGGTTTAAAAAACCACTATCTTAAACTAAAGAAAATAATTCCCTACAGAAAATTCTTGGAGGAAATATCAGAGTTTTTAGAGATGCTTAGGAAGAATAAAGTTAAAAAAAAAGGGTGTAAAAAACCACTATCTTAAACTAAAGAAGATTTTAGAGATGCTTAGGAGGAATAAAGTAAAAAAAGGGTTTAAAAACCACTATCTTAAACTAAAGAAAATAATTCCCTACAGAAAATTCTTGCAGGAAATATCAGAGTTTTTAGAGATGCTTAGGAAGAATAAAGTAAAAAAAAGGGTTTAAAAACCACTATCTTAAACTAAAGAAGATTTTTAGAGATGCTTAGGAGGAATAAAGTAAAAAAAAAGGGTTTAAAAACCACTATCTTAAACTAAAGAAAATAATTCCCTACAGAAAATTCTTGGAGGAAATATCAGAGTTTTTAGAGATGCTTAGGAAGAATAAAGTAAAAAAAAAGGGTTTAAAAACCACTATCTTAAACTAAAGAAGATTTTTAGAGATGCTTAGGAGGAATAAGTAAAAAAAAGGGTTTAAAAACACTATCTTAAACTAAAGAAAATAATTCCCTACAGAAAATTCTTGGAGGAAATATCAGAGTTTTTAGAGATACTTAGGAGGAATAAAGTAAAAAAAAGGGTTTAAAAACCACTATCTTAAACTAAAGAAAATAATTCCCTACAGAAAATTCTTGGAGGAAATATCAGAGTTTTTAGAGATGATTAGAAAGAATAAAGTAAAAAAAAGGGTTTAAAAACCACTATCTTAAACTAAAGAAGATTTTTAGAGATGCTTAGGAGGAATAAAGTAAAAAAAAGGGTTTAAAAACCACTATCTTAAACTAAAGAAAATAATTCCCTACAGAAAATTCTTGGAGGAAATATCAGAGTTTTTAGAGATGCTTAGGAGGAATAAAGTAAAAAAAAGGGTTTAAAAACCACTATCTTAAACTAAAGAAAATAATTCCCTACAGAAAATTCTTGGAGGAAATATCAGAGTTTTTAGAGATGCTTAGGAAGAATAAAGTAAAAAAAAGGGTTTAAAAACCACTATCTTAAACTAAAGAAGATTTTTAGAGATGCTTAGGAGGAATAAAGTAAAAAAAGGGTTTAAAAACCACTATCTTAAACTAAAGAAAATAATTCCCTACAGAAAATTCTTGCAGGAAATATCAGAGTTTTTAGAGATGCTTAGGAAGAATAAAGTAAAAAAAAGGGTTTAAAAACCACTATCTTAAACTAAAGAAGATTTTTAGAGATGCTTAGGAGGAATAAAGTAAAAAAAAGGGTTTAAAAACCACTATCTTAAACTAAAGAAAATAATTCCCTACAGAAAATTCTTGGAGGACATATCAGAGTTTTTAGAGATGCTTAGGAAGAATAAAGTAAAAAAAAGGGTTTAAAAACCACTATCTTAAACTAAAGAAGATTTTTAGAGATGCTTAGGAGGAATAAAGTAAAAAAAAGGGTTTAAAAACCACTATCTTAAACTAAAGAAAATAATTCCCTACAGAAAATTCTTGGAGGAAATATCAGAGTTTTTAGAGATGATTAGAAAGAATAAAGTAAAAAAAAAGGGTTTAAAAACCACTATCTTAAACTAAAGAAGATTTTAGAGATGCTTAGGAGGAATAAAGTAAAAAAAAGGGTTTAAAAACCACTATCTTAAACTAAAGAAAATAATTCCCTACAGAAAATTCTTGGAGGAAATATCAGAGTTTTTAGAGATGCTTAGGAGGAATAAAGTAAAAAAAAGGGTTTAAAAACCACTATCTTAAACTAAAGAAAATAATTCCTACAGAAAATTCTTGGAGGAAATATCAGAGTTTTTAGAGATGCTTAGGAAGAATAAAGTAAAAAAAAAAGGGTTTAAAAACCACTATCTTAAACTAAAGAAGATTTTTAGAGATGCTTAGGAGGAATAAAGTAAAAAAAGGGTTTAAAAAACCACTATCTTAAACTAAAGAAAATAATTCCCGACAGAAAATTCTTGCAGGAAATATCAGAGTTTTTAGAGATGCTTAGGAAGAATAAAGTAAAAAAAAAGGGTTTAAAAACCACTATCTTAAACTAAAGAAGATTTTTAGAGATGCTTAGGAGGAATAAAGTAAAAAAAAGGGTTTAAAAACCACTATCTTAAACTAAAGAAAATAATTCCCTACAGAAAATTCTTGGAGGACATATCAGAGTTTTTAGAGATGCTTAGGAAGAATAAAGTAAAAAAAAAGGGTTTAAAAACCACTATCTTAAACTAAAGAAGATTTTTAGAGATGCTTAGGAGGAATAAAGTAAAAAAAAGGGTTTAAAAACCACTATCTTAAACTAAAGAAAATAATTCCCTACAGAAAATTCTTGGAGGAAATATCAGAGTTTTTAGAGATGCTTAGGAGGAATAAAGTAAAAAAAAGGGTTTAAAAACCACTATCTTAAACTAAAGAAGAAGACACAAAAAATTTGCCGTACCTTTTTTTTTCAGACCCGGCTCCTCGTCAGCTGAAGGGCTAGATCCAGCTCCAGATGTCTTAATCTCTGTTTGAGCTTCTCTCATTTTCCCACAAATGACCTGAAAAAAAAATTAGTAGAAGCTAGCACAGTAAACACAATAAAAGTTAGCACAGTAAAAAGGTTAGTATATTGTATAACCTTTACTAGGTTACAGCTTCCATTGCAGCAAAAAAAAAAAAAAAAAAAAAAAAAAAAAAAAAAAAAAAAAAAAAAAAAAAAAAAAAAAAAACAAACACGATAGACAGTTTATCAGCTGCCAAACCACAAACACAACGACATAAAACTTGGAAAAACAGATGATAAAAGCAATTATGCAAAAAGAAAAGAAAACAAGAAAAGCTTAACTGCCAAATTCCGAATCAAAATTACCTAAATTAACGTTATTACAAAATTACACACTCCTTGTTTAGACTATACATACCTAACAAACTAAATATATACACCACATACCTCGTTTGAAATAGTTTTTCTGCTTTAATTTTTTTTATGGAAATTAAACAGGAAATTACATATCGACATATAATATACAAATATATATATATAAACAATACACATAATTATAAACATGTAAATTTAAAAAAAACTTCAACTTGGGAAAAGATGGCCATACCAAGCTCATTCTAAAGGTATGCCATGTTCCTTTTGCGTCCCCCCGCCCCTTAGAACAGGAATAGTGTTACATCGAAGAAGTAGCCTTCTTCAGACCATCTATTTATTTATTACGGACCCTTAGCCACCTGTTGCAAGAAGACGTGCTATATTTAAAACTGAAACAATCAATGCTAAACATCCCTGGACTAGTGTGATTTTATTGTGATTTGTAAAAGCGGAATTTTTCTTTTGTTTTTTATTTATACTCCGTTTTGACATTCATTTTAAATTTTTTGAGTAATAGATCAATAATAACAATAATGCCTTCAAATAATTAAAAATTTCAAACTAGTAAAAGCCATCTAAGTGACCAACGACTTCGAAGCGACAAATAGTTTTTTTTGGCCCACTTTCAGGTCCCCCTCCTCCCTCCAACAAGATCATGGATGCGTGTTTATTATAACTATAATTATTATTTTTTCCCAGAAAGATCGTATCAAAAAATGGTCCTAAAAGATCGGGAGAGGGCTCATTCAAATTGAAAGCAAAAGTTCTAGAGCCCTTTTCAGAGACTAAAAAGATTGGAGGGCAATCACACGGTTTTTCCCAAAGACATCCAATAAAAATTTCAGATAGCCATTTGATTAAGAATCGTTGAAAAGTTTAATAGCTATGCCTTTGGGGATGACAAAACCCCCCATAGTCCCTGGGGAAAGGGCTATTATACCTGGGGAAAGGATAAGTTACAAAATTTGCCCATTGTTAAAATATAATATTTGGGAGAGCCGAGCCCCCCTCCCCCCGGAACGGAAAATCCCCCCCCCTCCCATGGAAAAATCCTCCACACGAAAAACTGAGCAGCCACAGAAAAAGACCAAAATAGGTACCTCAAAATGTCCACCAGGTGTCCTAAGGCGTAGCAAAAGGACCAGATATCAAAAACAATTTTAGGACAGGACATTTTGGTCTCTCCAACAAGAGCGTCTGTGATCCTTTTGAATGGGAAACATTCTCTGAAAGTTTTAAGCCAATCCCACACCCAAGACCAATAAAATTCCTTTTTTCATTAAAAAAAAAAAACTTGCGTAAACGAGGGGATTTGCCCTATTTGTGGCCCTTTCTCCAGAGAAGTGAAGGGGTCATGGGTATCTAAAAACTTTCATCGAATGTCTTAGGAAGGGGCTACAGGGTGCTAGGCAGGAAAAGAGAGCGCGAGAGCGGTTGGTTCCCCTCCAATCCTTTCCAACTCTTAAAAAGGGCATGAAAACTTTCGATTTTCAGTCGAATGCGTCCCCTTCAAAATTTCTACGATCATACCTTTCATATGAAGATGCCAGGAAACAAAAGAAAAAAAAGGAATAATGAAGAAAGCAAGGAAAAGGAAAAAAGGACAGGAAGG
Organism: Artemia sinica; assembly: GCA_027921565.1. Lineage (NCBI taxonomy): Eukaryota > Metazoa > Arthropoda > Branchiopoda > Anostraca > Artemiidae > Artemia > Artemia sinica. The sequence continues at coordinate 31,762,078 of CM051260.1, read as the reverse complement.
CAAAATATACCGGGCATGAATAATATATGGAGGGCATAAGGCTCTTTACTTAAATGTCCACCATTTATAACAGATAAGATTTTTTTTATAAACTTTTAAACTATTAATAGAATCTCTTAATGTTATGAACCGATCAAGAGGCCTGAGGGTTATGTTTTGTTCCCGTTTCTATGGAATATTTTTCCTAACTGTCCTGCACGAGAAACATTGATCTTTTTTTTTCTGCTGCCAATTTCAGTCAATTCTGAGAAACTGGTACACCTTTTCTTGAGCCGTGTTTCTGCTATCGAGTGGAAGGCTCGGTTCGAACAAGCAAGGAGGCAGCTGGCTGCTTTAAATTGAAGTCGGATAAAGTTCTAACAGTGTCAAAGCTGTGGGAAGATTCCCATTGTACCATTGTCAAACTGCTTTTCAAAAGGGGCAAGAAATACGACCATCTACTATTTCCCGTCAGGGTTGTCAGGGTTTAATTCTGTTGAGTTTGTGATTTTATTTCTATGTTTGGGACTGAGGTAGAATAAACTTATGATTATCTCAGTATTTATCCGCAAAATTTGGTTTTAACACCCCTTTTTTGTTCTTCATACAAAACAACTTAATGCCCTTTATGAAAGAAGGAATTTTCGGGTGATTTTGAATTAATGGAAGTGGCAACCCTGGATGAGAATTCATAAAACATTTCCAGTGCTCCTAAAGTGTAAACTACAAAAACAACGTTCATATATCCCTCGCAAGGCTCTATGTCCGGGAATGCAATGAAAAAGAAAAGAAGAAGAAGGAGAATAAAAACAAAGACGCTAAAAGGGAAAATGACGAACAGCCATACATCACTGATTATCCCCAAAAACAAAGTAAGAGTAAAGCATCATTTTCAATAAACGATACAAAAATACATTTTAAACTTGGTACAGAGACATCCACCGCAAAGAAGGGGAGGGGGGGGGGGACAGAAATCAAAAATATTTTGTGATTTTTCTGATGATACCAAACGAGTGACACTTTTTCGCTGACTCCGAAAAAAAAAAAGAACTTTCGAAACAACCCACACATCCCAAGCCTAATAAAAATGTAATACCTTTAAAAATTCCTGAGCAATTTCTGGATTTTGCAGCTTATTGTATATACTCTTTTGTATAACAGGATTGCCTCCCTCCAACAGAGCTATGCCAAGCTCAATGGCACTCTGAAATATGGCGGTGCTCGTGCCACATTTCATGATGAGCTCAACAACGAGATCTGACGCACCCTGGCTATCTAATGTGCACTGAACTTCATGAAGGGTCTTTCCGGCTCTTCGAACCATCATACCTGTAAGTTATTATGAATTAATGGTAAGTTAAAACACGCTGGAAAATAATATACTAGAATGTACAAAAATTGCTTGACCTGGAAAAACAATACTGTTGTCCTTTTTTCAAATACAAAGAAAAATTAATTTTTACATCTTTTATTGAAAACAAAACAAGCTAGAGATATTTTTGTTATTAATTGTCTTATAACTTAAATCACTCACAGTTCAACTAGGAGAGGGATAGCTTAAACATATTCATCGAGGCAAATGAAGAAACTACTATATCTTTTTTATACACATTACTCATAATATACCAAAAGGTTACAAAAAAGCAAATAAGTATGCTATTGAAAAAGAATAAAAGTAAAATGTAAACTGGAGGTTTTGTACCCTTTCAGTAAGGCCAAGACCCAATCAGTGACAGTGATATCCAAAATCCTTCTCAGGCAATCATCGTCAGACCCTCAATGCTAGAACATCAGTATCCAGTCAAACTAAATATAAACTGGAGGTTTCTGTAACCTGTGAGACCCTCAATGCTTCGGCATCAGTAGCATTTATAGTCTAAGTTTCACTTTCATATAACAGTTCTGACCTGATAAA
>CM051260.1:31665184-31755184 GCA_027921565.1 Artemia sinica | reverse complement strand
TTAAATCATAAACTACATCAATTTCACGTCATTACAAATACTTTGCTGTTCATTGGGTTGAACGTCAACCTTTAAAACGAATAGAGCTGTTTTTAACAAAACTGAACAAGAAAGCATTACATCTGATTCAAGAAGTCGATTCGTCACTGTTACCTGACACCTTTTATTAGGTGTCTTGCTCGATTTTTGCTTATAAGTTTCTTAAATTCTCATATATATATATATATATATATATATATATATATATATATAATATATATATATATATATATATATATATATATATATATATATATATATATATATATATAATATATATATATATATATATATATATATAGATATATATATATATATATATATATATATATATATATATAATATATATATATATATATATATATATATATATATATATATATATATATATATATATATATATATATATATATATATATATATATATTATATATATATATATATATATATATATATATATATATATATATACCATTAGTGAGTGCAAAAATTCCTGATCCCATCTTCTACAGAATAAATTAATATTTCGTTAAAGTAATTTTGATTAGAGGTATCTATTTATTGAGACTGAATGAATCCCACACACAGGAAGGACCATGACTGAATAGAGTGTCTTGTTTTATTATATTTAAATTACTATTTGTTTTATTTTAAAATTTTTATTAATCAATTTATTAAATTTATTATTATTTATTAGTTTTTAATTTATGTCTGGTCCAAAGGGTTGCTCTTAGAGGCAAAGAAAATTATTTTTTTTCTCTTGTTGTTAGCTTGTGAAAGCTTTGCTCTTTTGTTCTTATTTTGTGTGTCCTCAACAGGATTATTCCTAGAGGCCAAAAAAAATTATTTATTGAATTTTCTCTTTCATTTGTTAGTTAGATTGTGAGTGTGCTGTAAATGTACTAATATAATTTCAAGCCAAATTCAGCTGACCTGAATGCGGTGTCAAGACACTACAGAATAAAGTTGTCTTTCAGCAAATACAGCGTATTTTGAGACCGTCTTGAAGGAACGTGTCATCATTTATTTATTTTTGAAAAAAAAAGATTCACCACACCACATTACCTAGGCAACTTAAATCTAGAATTTTTTTAAATATTCTTCTATTGTCATTCTTCTTTAAAGCAGCATTCTTGCATTACCTAATGCCATGTTTTCTAAGTTGCATTTAAGGTTGATTGTCTCAAATGTCTTATTAATATTTTTTTTTCGAAAAAATTAAAGCCATGTGTCTAGTTCAAGCTGAGAAAAAGAAGGAAATAAAAAGCATCACCTGTGTGAGAATTGCATTTAATAACACGTGACTTACTTTTATTTCATACCTAAAACAGTCTTTTCCTAGTTCAGCCCCATTTTCAATCCCACCTTCCAAAGTGTGACTCTGTTTATTTTTGTGGGTGATAGGACTTGCTCAAGTTATTTTTTACAATTCTAGTAAATTTTATCAAAAATTAAAAATTTAATTTAACAGTGGCAGGAAAAACAGAGAGAAAAGGCGTAAATACTAAAACGTGAACCAGTAACAAAATACATTTAAGTTAGCAACTAGCATTCTATTATTAAAACCTTCCCAACCAAGCAAGACTTAGCAGCTTCCATCTTCACTCCTACTCCCTGCCTATGCAACCCATCCTTCCTGCCTGAGTAAAAATATACTATATCACCTAATTTTATATTACCTACCTATTCTACGCAAATAATATAAAAAAGCGTGAAATAATAGAAACTTCCTAATCACGGTTAATTATCGGCAACTAATGGGGGTTTGAAATCTAAGGCTCAAGTTATTGGATTTGACAATAGATCAGGTCATTCATCAAGATCTTTGAATTCACTTTCCGAACTAAAAACAGGTTAATAAAGAAAAGGATTAAAAACATTATTTTTCCATTTTGGCAGTTGACTGGGAGGATTGTCTCTTCCCCTGCGTAAATTCCTGATTGTAAGGACGATAAAACTTTAATAGGGAATGAAACTGACCTCTTTTCTAAATTTCGATTTCAACGCCATCATCTCTCTAAGGGAAATCAAGACCCTGAGGCAAAGTTTTTCTTCCTGAGTTTCGAAAATCTTCTTTGTATGGGCAATCAACCTGTATAAATAAGCTCAGTAAACAACAATATATAGAATCAATACGATTTTGAATATGACTTTAGTGGAAACAAGACAAACCTTTAAGAGAAAGGGGGAGGGGCAAATATTGTGAGTAGAGGGCGGGGGCGTATGTTGTATCAAGAAGTAGCTTAATATTATGTATTCATAACATTCATTTCTGAAAACAGTTAGGAGATAAGCCACAGCTGAATTTAAATTTAACCAAAATATAAAGCAATCAATCAAGCCACATTGGAATACAACTTCAGCGTTTTTATAGCTTCTAATTTGAAAGAAGTTGCATATTCTAACGTTTAAAATATATAGGAACACTTTCAAAAATTGCATTTTTATTTCCTCTTCTTTCTTTTACCTTCAACTAAAATAAATAAGGCAAGCCAATTACAAAACAAAAAGAAGGCAAGACGTAAGATTTGGTTTAATAAAAAGCACTTTTTTTTAGCTAAAGATTTACAAATTACAAATTAAAGAGTGACTAGGTTTATACTAAAAATAGAGTCCAGCAGATCCTTAATGTTACTAGAGGATCCTTAAGATTCCGATACTTAACGTTTAAGTTCCTGTATAAGGTTTTGGTATTTCATTGTTCTGCAGTAAGTCATATAGTTAGAATGTTCCAAAGCAGGATGATAAAACTGTAACCATTCGAAAGCTGAGATTCAGCTTTATCCATAGAACAGATTACACTTTTACCTAGAGCCTAAACCTAAAATTCAACGATTGATTTTCACTAAATGAAAGAAAAAGGTTTTATTCCCAAGTAATATATGAATTCCAAATGGTAGGTGAAGCGGACAACCAGGGGCGTCCCGAGGGGGGAACGGGGAGGGGTGCACCACCAATCCCCCCAAACTTTTTTGCATTGTGTAAAATTTTCGCCAAAAATTTCGGCCGAAATTTCGCAAAATCGGCCGAAATTTAGCAAAATTCTTGATTTCTGTAGAAAATTCATAAATCAGGTAGCAAGAAAGCCCCCCACCCAATAAACTGACCCTCGGAACGCCCCTACGGACAACGCATGGTCCTGCTGCTACATCAAGAAGAAGAAGAAAACGATAGTAACGATAATAATATAAACTCACTTCTTAATAAAGCCAATTTTTTCGCATTTAACTTTAGCAGACGTTCCTGCGATGAACAAAGCTTCTGGGCGGTAAAATATATCAACAAGGACTGAAAGTTCTGCTTCAATAAGCGGCGTAAGTCGAATTTGTAACTCATCAACAATGCTTGTAAGACTGTCAATAATTGTCCGCTCTTGTTTTACTGTCTAGAATAAAAACAAAAAACAAATGGTACAACCAGTGACAACTTAACACCTCACCTGCAGTTAGCACCTTATCCCCATCAATATCGTTTTTAGCCACTAACATGAAGTAAAATTGTCTTAACTTATTATATATTGGAAACGGGAAAAAGATGCACCAATTAGCACCTGTCTGTCACCCTTCGCTCCTGAAGAAAATCTTCTTTTGTTATAGAAAATTTTTACAATTTGCATAAAACCTGTAATTTTTTTTTAATCCGTATAAAGCATTTTTACAACTGTGCATATTCTGGCTAAATAGCCTACGTCTTGTTCAGAAACCAATCTGATGAAGTGATTGTTTCATATTTTTTTTAGTACCACCAGTGACAACTCAATTTTGTCCAAGTTGTAACATATAATGTATTAATCTTTATTGTTTTAGCCTATAAAGTGTTGGAAATGAATAAGATATGCATCGGTTAGCACCTGTATGACACTCTTTGTCCCTGAAGATGAGCATACTTAACGATTCTGACTTACAAGTCATTTTTTGCAACAGGGTATAAACCCCTGAATAATAAAATTGACCCCTGGTCTGTGGTTTAGGAGGGGCCACGGGCCTTCTTTGTGCCTTTGATAAGTCATAGTGAAAGTTTTTGGATGATTCCGCTTCAAACAAAGTTAAACATGCCTAGGTTTTTGTTAAGAATCTAGAGAGAGGTCCTGGAGGGACCATGGAACCATTTTGTACCTCAAATTATATAGGTTTAAAAATAATTACACGTTTTCAATTTTAGAACAGAAAAACTAAAAAGTTGGTAATTGGAGGGTGGGATGCAATATCGGGCTCATTCTAGCCCTCCAATCAAATACATTTAAAATCGCTGCATGAATCCGCCTCAGACAAGATGCAAAATCCCTACAAAGCGGTCGCCTGAGGTTAAGACAGTGGTGCATGCTTTACATCCACCGCTATCTATTATAATCAACACTTAAAACAAATAACAACTGTTTTACTAGTATTTTACTAAATGAGCCAATATTGGAATGCAAAACCAACTGGCGGCAAAACCACTGATTATAATCACTTGAGAATTTTCAACAGTTGTAGAAGTAGTAAAGTAACTTATCCTAATCAGACATCAGATTTAGATATGTCAAATAATTATTGAGTTCGAAAATAGTATTTAATAAAGCAGATTAAGGGCTGTATCCTCCCCCTCTTGATAGCAAACCAAGCGCCAAGTGATCTATATTTACTAAGCAAAAAGTCCACATTTATTTCTTAAATAAATAAATATACGAGTTTTACTTCAACGATTCGAATCTTTGTTAAATCTTGTGCTCTGAGCCCATCAACAATTTTGTCCACCAACGTTTCTTTTTTGCAGGAGAAAACTACTCTACGTTAGTGACAATTTTATGCTTAATATCCAGTTTTGTTGAGGCGATGGATAAAAAGCTTCTGCAATTTCGAATTTTTCTTTACTTGAGTTCAGTTTACACGCATAGGACTTGGCCATTATTTCGATTCAAATTTTTTCTAGATATCCTGTAAGGCTGTAAGGAAAACCTAAAAGGTTTTAGAGTCTTTTTGTTCTAAAAAAGGAAACAAAAAGATTTCTTGAAAGATTTTCCAGGTAAAAACAATGACAAAATCATTCAAGGATTTTTTCAAAATCCTTCCTGCCTAAAAACTTTATTGCGCGTGTCTCATGCAAATGCGTATGTTCTGCGTGTGCTACAGACATCAAGCATAAAAAGTTTCGTTTCAATTAGCAAAGTTTTAGAGCCTTTTTTTCTAAAAAGAAAAAGAAAAAAGATCCTTTGTAAGATTTCCGAAGTAAAAACAGTGACAAAATCCTTCCTACCTGAAATTTATTGTGCGTGTCAATAAATACAAATGCGCATGTTGTGCGTATGCTATAGACATCAAGCACGGAAAGTTTCGTGTCAATGAGCAACGAAGCTGAATTTGCCATCCATCAGCATTACTTAGATTATTAGACTTTAAATTATGGTACACTCTTATAGCATGGAACTATAAATAAAAACGGAGTACACACACCAAATTATCGTACCTGACATCTATTTCTATCGTAGCGATAGATTGATATTAGCTTCAATTGTGTAAATTATTCGATGCTGCGATAATCATGGGGCTTTGTCGACAAATTTAGTTCTCTCTTATTGCTTAGAAAGAATCATAGAAAGAATGAGTTATTAGTAATTTTACTAATAGATTAAGTCCATCTGTTTTAATTGTTGTTACTTTTATTGTTACTTATTTTTTTTCACCACGCTATGCAATATTGTAATGCGTGAAGTAACAAGCATATACATGAAAAAAGATGAAAATAAAAAAAAGAGAACACGAAAACAATCAAAACAAACAAGAGAAAGAGAGAAAAAAAACAGTAATCCAATCCATAAAAACGCAAGGTTATGGTAGCAGAAATTACTCAGACCACACACCCTATCCAATTAGGATACATATTATTAATCCAATCATTAATTATTTTAGATTTTGTAAATTTTTGTTGTTTCTTCCACCTTGGCCTAAAAACAGGTAACTATTAAATTTTTTTTTATTCCTGATGCTACTGTAAAACTGGAAGCACTACACAGAAAGCTTTCAAATACCGCTTGTAAACGTTTTTCTCCGCACCATCACCTTATCAAGTTTTTTCAGTCGTAAGTTTTTTTTCCTTAATTTGTTTGTTTGGTTTTCTTTCTTTGGTTACTCCATATTTTTTAGTATTGTAAAGAGTGAGTAAAAATCAAATAATGATAACAATAATGACAGCTTGCGTCCATATTTATGTATGTTACTGCTTATTAGATTCTACAAGTTGTTTTTTTTCTCTTCTTCTTTTTCCCTCCTTTTGTGTTATTTCTCTTTTGTTTTAGTTTCTTTTAAATTTTATGTGTTACTCTGTAACTGGTATTCTTTGATTTCTATATTGATTTGCGGTGCATTTTTATGTGTTTTTCTTCGTAATACTCCACGTATTGTACCTCTGTATAGTGAGGGTTAGAAATAAATAATAATAATAATAATAATATTGTTATAATAGTAGTTTTAGATAATCTCTAAATGAGATATCACTATTCCGTTCAGGAATTCGGTCATTTGACTCATTGACATTTAAAAATCAAGTCTTCCTCCAAAACTGAGATAAATCTTGTAAGTTCCTAACAGAGGAAAATAGGGATTTCAATCTATTAGTTTACTTACCGGGCTATCTTCTCTTGCTGTAAGGGGATCCCTTAACCACTTAGCAGTTTTGAAACCCACAACATTTTTTGATACCACGATTGCTAGTTGGTGATCCAAATCTGGAGGAGTAGATATACTGACTTGTTTACCCGTATCATACATGACTCGAAGGCAATTTTCGACGTTACTTCTCTTATTGGAACTTAGCCAGGAACACTGACAGAGTGTGTAAACTGCTTGGATTAACTGAAGAAATACAGGCTGGACGACTCTGCAACAACATCATGAGAACATTGGAAATCAGAATATAATTTAAATTATAAAACGTTTTGTGGCATGAATCTTTAAATTCTTTTTTTTTGCAATTAAAATTTCATTTTCAATGAAAAGTCACTCATTCTATTTGCCCTTTTTCCTTCTCGTCTTGTTTAACAGATAATGAGATCACGAGAACATTGGAAATCAGAAGAATAACTTAGACTTATTTTACATGCATAAAAAAGTTTTTGTGATATGTAACTTTTTTTGCAATTAAAAATTCAACTTTAATAAAAAGTCACTCATTTTATTTTTCCTTTTTCCTTCTCGTCTTGTTTAACAGATACTGAATAAAAAATTAATAAACATTTGTGGTTATACTGGTACATTATAGCTTTTAGTAGTTATTTAACCACTGAAATCGGTTTTGCCAGAAGGTAACAGTTTTTTTTCAAGACTGAGTTACAAAAGCTATCTTGTGTTTATTTATATAATATATATATATATATATATAATATATATATATATATTATATATATATAATATATAATATATATATATATATATATAGTATATATATATATATATATATATATATACATATATATACTATATATATATATACATATATATATATATATATATATATATAATATATATATAGATATATATATATATATATATATATATATATATATATATATATATATATATATATATATATCGCATTCGCATGGTCCGTTTTGTCGAAAGTCGCTGATTTGCTGAACGCGACCTAGGAGAATAAAAAGGTAATCTTTCTTATCTTGGTGAGCAAGATATTTAGTTATGGGGCCAACATTGAAGCTTCCCAGCCACTGAATCTCATTACTGTCGTGCCAAAACCAACAAAGATTTCCTTGGCCCTTCACTCAATATAAGAAAAATGCACTCATTGTATGAAATTAAGTGTGCAGAAGATGGTAAGCTGCCTCTCAAGGAACATGTATATGGAAAATTTTTCGATTTTTATTTTAATCTTGCATTTGAGATTCTTAAAACTGGTGTTTGTGAAGAAAAAAAAAGTGGCTGAAAAAAATGGTACTGAATTATCTGAGGAGGCCAAAACCTCTCATGCAAGACATGTGAAAGGAAAACTAGAAAGCAAAGAAGAAAGAGATGAAGACAGGGCTTCGGATTATTCCGTATTGTGTTTTGTCTGGAAAAGTTTTTTCTTTGCCAAAGGGGGATTTTTCGTACATTTTTTTTTTTACAAAAGGAAGATCACTTGCTTTAATTAGACTGCTATTCTTACCTTTCACTGACAGACATGAGAGCTAATGAAGAAAGTATAGTGTCGTTTGTGGTCAGAATGTCTTGCTGGTAGAAGTGGAAATGATATTTCCAGTGGTCTTTGTGCTATCCTTGATCAGGTGTTTACCACCTATCCTGACATTAGAAAGTTGGTTACATTGTCAGATTCATGTGGGCTTCAAAATCGTAATCGAATAATGAGCTACATGAGGCAAGACATCCTGAGGAAGTTTTCGCACGTCCAGAGTATATCAATGAAGTATTCTAAGCCTGGCCACTCCACAATTCAGGAGGCCGACGCTGTTCATAGAGTCATGAAGGGTCTTTGAAGCACCAAGAAGTCTTAGCTACTAGACTGACAAAAAAACTTTTAATTGTACGAACCCGTGACCCATTTGAGTCTTATTAGAAGTTAGTAACAGAGCTGAGGTACCTAGTACTTCATCTGAAATCACAGTTTGTCCCGAAGCAACTTCTGCCCCCGAAGGTTAAGACTTGAATTCCAAGGAGTTTCTTGCTATGTGAGACCTCCCGCCGATCTTTTGCTATATTTTATTGTAAAGTTAATTGGTCGATATTAGAATTTGTCCATCAGATGAAATATGTTTTGCCAAAAGTTGCATTTCTAATTCACGCTGAGTCAATCCGGATTGCCATATCTTAGCTATGGTCCTGAATTTCAGGTGGTTTTGCCAAAGCCGATATTCATTCCGTTTTGTTTCAGGAACAATTCACCTTAGACGAATAAAAATAAGCACAACAATATATGCAATTTTTCTTCTTAGTTTTCAAAAAAAAATCAGCGCTCTAGCAATAGCCGATTCTGAGATACAAATGTCATAATTTTAAACTCGTTTTTCTCGGATTTTTGGAAAAAAACAGATTCGGCAAAACCGGTTTCAGCAGACGTGTTGTCTATACTTCTCTTCTTGGAGCACAGCCAGGTAAAAAGTGTAACTACTTGCATCAACTGAATAAATACAGGCTGAGGTAACAACATTCAAGCCATCATGAGAACTCACCAGAAGAAACAAATTAAGTAACAACAAACAAAGGTTAAAAGGAAATCGGAAGTTCAGTTTAAATAGCTGTACACAAAAAGCTATATTACTTCTGAAAATATCTACAATTCAATACATTTTTCTGGAATGGTTCAATTAATGTATTAAAACTCTGTTACGATAACACCAATAAATAATTGTCAGAGGCAACGCTATAGCGTTGCCTATAATAAAAGCCATACGACTCCAATGTTTTATTATAATTTTTTTTTCCCAGGGGCACTTCATATGGAAGGGGTCGTCATATAAACTTCAAAGGGGCTCACTCGATTGGAAATCGAGAGTTCTAGTACCCTTTTTAAAGGTCAAAAGTGATTGGAAGGCAACTAACACCCCTTCCACGCCCATCATTTCCCCAAACACATCCAATCAGAATTTTGAGATAGCCATTTTGTTCTACGTAGTTGATTTCCAAATAGAAATTATGTTTTTGAGGAGGACACTCCCCCCAGAGCCCTCAAGGCAAGGGTTGTAAGTTATGCCCAGGGGGCATATAAGGTTTTTATAGAAAGGTTTGTCATAGAAACTTTAAAAATGACTAATTCGATTAGAAATTCAAAGGGCTATTGCCCTTTTAATAGTCGAAAGTGATTGGAGGGCAACTAACCCCCCTCTCACACCCACCTTTCCCCCAAACACATCCAATCAAAATTTTGAGATAGCTTTTTTGTTCAACGTAGTTGAAAGTTCTGGACGTTATATCTCTGAGCAGGACACTCCCCCCATAGTCTTCAGAGCAAGGGTTATAAGTTATGCCCTGGGGGCATATATGGTTCTTATGGAAGGAATGCTCGTATAAACTTCAGAGAGGGCTCATTTGATCGGAAATTTAAATGGCTAGAGCCCTTTTAATAGCCGAAAGTGATTGGAAGGCAACTAACACCCTTTCCACGCCCACCATTTCCCCAAACACATCCAATCAAAATTTTGAGATAGCCATTTTTTTCAACATAGTTGAAAGTTCTGGACATTATATCTTTGAGCAGGGCACTCCTCCCATAGTCTTCAGAGCAAGGGTTATAAGTTATGCCCTGGGGGCATATATGGTTCTTATGGAAGGAATGCTCGTATAAACTTCAGAGAGGGCTCATTTGATTGGAAATTGAAAGTTCTAGTTCACTTTTTAAGCGTTAAAAGATATCGGAGGGTAAACAGCCCCCCCATGCCCTTTTTCCAAATGCATCCGATAAAAATCTTGAGATAGCTATTTTGTTAAAAATAGTTCAAGATCATACAACAAAAACTCCAGTGTCGAAACAACCCCCCAGAGCCCGGGGGCAGGCGTTGTAAGTTATGCCCTGTGGGCATATATGGTTCTTATGGAAGGGATGTTCGTGTAAACTTCAAAGAAAGCTCATTTGATTGGAAATTGAAAGTACCTGTTCACTTTTTAAGAGTCAAAAGAGATTGGAGGGCACCGAGCCCCTCCCCCCTCCATGCCCTTTTTTCCTCAAACCCATCCCATAAGAACCTTGAGATAGCCTTTTTTTTAAAAAATAGTTCAAAGACCATATAACAAAATTTCAGGGCGGACACAGCCCCTCAGGGCCCAAGGGCAGGCGTTGTAAGTTATGCCCTAGCGGAATATATGGTTCTTATGGAGGGGATGCTCGTAAAAACTTCTTAGAGGGCTCATTTGATTGGAAATTGAAAGTTCTAGTTCAGTTTTTGAGAGTCAAAAGAGATTGAAGGGCAACTAACATCCCCAAACGCCCCTTTTTAGCCAAATGCATCCGATAAAAATTTTGATATAGCCATAAAGTTAAAAATTGTTCAAAAGTCAGATAACAAAACCTCAGGTGTCGACACAACCCCCCAGGGCCCGGGGGCAGGCGTTGTAAGTTATGACCTGGGGCATATATGGTTCTTATGAAAGGGATGCTCGTATAAACTTCAGAGAGGGCTCATTTGACTGGACATTGAAAATTCGAGCTCGCTTATTAATAGTCAAAAGAGATCCGGGAGCAACTAGCCCCCCCCCCCGCAAGCCTTCCTTTTCCAAACCCATCTGATGAAAATTTTGAGATAGATATTTTTTTAAAATAGTTCAAAGGTCGGGTAAGAAAAACTTCGGTGTCAATAAAACCCCCCAGGGCCCCGGGGAAGGCGCTCTAAGTTATGCCCTAAAGGCATGTATGGTTTTTATGAAAGGGATGCTTGTATAAACTTCATATAGGGCTCATTTGATTGGAAATTGAAATTTCTAGTTCACTTTTTAAGAGTCAAGACATTTAAGAGCAACTAGCCCCTCCCCCCCCGGCTTTTTTCCCCAAACCCATCCGCTACAAATTCTTAGATAGTCAGCTATTTGAAAATTGTTCAAAATTAGAAAAAAAAACTCAGGTGTCAACACAACCCCCCCCCCCGGGGCACGGGGGGTAGGCTTTGTAAGTGTTTTCCTGGGGGCGTATAGGGTTCTTATGAAAGGGATACTCCTATAGATTTCAGAGAGGGCTCATTTGATTGGAAATTGAAAGTTCTAGCTCGCTTTTTAGTTTATTCATTTACGTTAATATCTGTTGTATGTTTGATTGCATTGATTGTTTATTGAATTTCTGTTCGTTTTAAGTTTCATTTATACTTCAATAGCAAAATATTTTTTTCGTTTTAAGCTTGATTTTCATATTCAATCTAAGCATTACTCGCTTTGAGATCTATTTATTCATTTATACTATTACTTGTTGTATTTTTGTTGCTATTTTGGTTTATTTAATTTCGGTTCGTTTTGGGTTTCATTTAGTCTTTTATAGTAATTAATTAAAAAACTTTTTCCACAAAATAAGTTTTTCAAAGAAAAGTAAAGAACTCCATTAAACCAAAAATGAGCAAAAACGAAACCCAAAACGAACAGAAATTACAATAAATAACCGAGTAAAACTCAAAACGAGCAGAAATTAACATGAGTTGGGCTCAAAACCCCTGTGCCTTCCCAAGGCCAGAACATAATTTGCACTTTACTGAAACAAATTTAAATATTTTTACTTTTATACCTTTAATAAGTCAAATAATATTAGCATTTTGATTGCTAAAGATCAGTATATACATATTAAACTGACAATGCACATTCATTTGTATCTTTTTCAGTAAAGTGCAAATTATGTTATGGCCTTGGGAATGCATAGGGGTTTTGAGCCCTACTCATGTTAATTTCTGCTCGTTTTGAGTTTGACTCGGTTATTTATTGTAATTTCTGTTGTAATTTCTGTGTTTTTTTTAATTAATTTCTGTTCGTTTTATATTGACATAGTCTTTTCAGGGAAAAAGAAAATAATCTTTAAATCTTTTCGTTTTTTAAGACTTTATAGTTTGGCCTCCTATGTGTATGCTGGAGAAAAATGTTCAGCAATTTTTAACAAATGCACCCTTTTAAAAATCTGGACACAAATAGTACTGTTTAATTTAGTTTCATACCTCCTCTAGTTGACCTGAAATGGAAAACTTGATACCATTCGCAAAAAAATCTGTTTACTTTCTTTGATACCTTCCATACACTTACGCTATTTTGATTTGGTTAAATTTTAAGAGCAGAACTAAGCTCGAAAGTTTGAACATAATACCCTCAGTCGTTCTTGGGATACTGCTGAGATACCTTATTGGGAATTAGCTTTAACATAGTGCATTTTGATTTAATCTTACGGCAACATTTAGTTTTTAAACATAATGGGCAAATGGGAGAATGGGCGTAGGAGGGGGATTAGTTGCCCTCCAATTACTTTCGACAGTTAAAAAGGGCATCAGCCCTTTCTATTTTCAACCGAATGAGCCCTTTTCGAAGTTCCTACGACAACTCCTTCGTTACGAAGTGCCCTGGTCAAATATAAATATATATATATATATATATATATATATATATATATATATATATATATATATATATATATATATATATATATATATATATATATATATATATATATATATATATATATAATGTACCCACATCGATCATACTATAAAAATGTCAAGCCTTCCAATCAATTTCGACTAAAAGGGCACTAGGCCTTTCGATTTCCAATCGAATGAGCCCTTTTTGAGTTTCTACGACACCACTGTCTATAAACACCTGATATGCCCCCAGGGAATAAATTACAACCCTTACCGTAAGGGTTGTGAGCAGGGTTGTCATCCTCAAAGACCTAATTTCCAGAACTTTCAACTGCGTTAAACAAAATGGCTTTCTCAAAATTTTGACTGGATGTGTTTGGGAAAATGGTGGGCGTGAGAGGAGCTCTCCAATCACTTTCAACCATTAAAAAAGGCACTAGCCCTTTCAATTTCCAATCAAATGAGCCCTTTTGAAATATCTACGACAACGCTTTCAATAAAAATCTTATATGCCCCCAGGGTATACCTTGCAACCCTGCCCTGAGGGCTGGGGGGGGGGATTGGTCATCCTCAAAGACCTAATTTCTAGAACAAAATGACCATCTGAAAATTTTGATTGGATGAGTTTGGGGGAATGGTGGGCGTGAGAGGGGGGTTAGTTACCCTCCAATCACTTTCGACTATTAAGAAGGACACTAGCCCTTTCAATTTCCAATTGAATTAGCCTTTTTAAAGTATCTACAACATCGCTTTTTATAAAAACCTTATATGCCCCCAGGGCATAACACTACAACCCTTGCTCTGAGGTATGCGGGGGGGGGGGGGTAGGGGTTGTCATCTTTAAAGACATAATTTCCAAAACTTTCAACTACGTTGAATAAAATGGCTATCTAAAAATTTTGCTTGGATATGTTTGGGGGAAAGGTGGGCGTGAGAGGGGAGTTAGTTGCCCTCAAATCACTTTCGACTATTAAAAAGGACACTAGACCTTTGAATTTCCAATCGAATGAGCCCCTTTTCAAGTTTCTACGACAAAGATTTCAATAAAAACTTATATACCCCGAGGGCGTAACTTATAACCCTTGCCCTGAAGACTGTGGGGGGGAGTGTCCTGCTCAAAGGTATAATTTCCAAAATTGCTATCTCAAAATTTTGATTGGATGTGTTTTGGGAAATGGTGGGCGTGGAAGGGGTGTTAGTTGCCTTCCAATCACTTTCGACTATTAGAAAGGGCACTAGCCATTTCAATTTCCAATCGAATGAGCCTTTTTTGAAGTTTTTACAACAACGCCTTCTATAAAAACCTTATATGCACCCAGGGCATAACTTACAACCCTTGCCCTGAAGGCTGTGGGGGAGTTTCCTCCTCAAAACAAAATTTCTATGTGGAAATCAACTACGCTGAACGAAATGGCTATCTCAAAATTTTGATTGGATGTGTTCAGATAATAGTGGGCGTGGAAGGGGTGTTAGTTGCCTTCCAGTCACTTTCGACTATTAGAAGGGGCACAAGCCACTCCAATTTCCAATTGAATGAGCCCTTTTCGAAGTTTCTACAACAACTTCTTCTATACGAAGTGCCCTGCTTGAAAGAAAAATAATAATAAATAATACATTGTGCCAACATCATTCTTATATGCCCCCAGGTCAAAACTTAAAACCCTTACCCTGAGGGTTGTGGGGGAGTGTACTCCTCAAAAAAATATTTTCTATTTGGAAATCAACTACGCTGAACAAAATGGCTATCTCAAAATTTTGATTGGATGTGTTTGGGGGAATCATGTGCATGGGGAGGGGGGCTAGTTGCCCTCCAATCACTTTCGACTATTAAAAAGGGCACTAGCCACTCCAATTTCCAATCGAATAAGCCCTTTTCGAAGTTTCTACGACAACTGCTTCGATACGAAGTGCCCTGGTATGGAAAACAAAAAACAAAAACAAAAAACAAAAAATAAATAATACATTGTGCCAACATCGTTCTTTACTTAGGCAGCGCTATTACGCTGCCTATGATTTCTGGTCGTTTTTAGTTTGAATTTTAACATGTATTTGTATCTGCTGAGCTTAAGTTTAAAATGGTTTTTACTTTTCTTTGAAAAACTTATTTTTCGGTAAGTTTTTTTTAATTAATTATTTTAAAGTCTTCAATGACTATGGCAATGCAAAACGAAAAGAAAACTAACATTTACATTTGCGCGCCATTTTTTTCTTAAAAACGTAAATACACTTGTTTTTTTTTTGTATAAAAGTCCTAGCAAAACCATGTTTTCAGTGTCTGTCATTTCCAGAGGTAACTAACTTAAGTTTAAGTTACCTCTGCATAGGTGTCCTGGGAAACCTCTCCAAACTGAAGAAGGAAATTACACGAACTGGGAAATTACATGAACGACTGAAATGGTTTTATGATAGTTAATTATATTAATAGGTAGTTTTATTTATTATTAGACAAAATACCGGATTACGCGTTT
Source organism: Artemia sinica (assembly GCA_027921565.1). Taxonomy (NCBI): domain Eukaryota; kingdom Metazoa; phylum Arthropoda; class Branchiopoda; order Anostraca; family Artemiidae; genus Artemia; species Artemia sinica. Next base: position 31,739,656 of record CM051260.1, on the reverse strand, counting down.
CCACACTTATAAGATGAAAAATTGGTTCTTAGACTAATAGCAATGACTTTCTTTCAAACATTTGGGGGGAAAGCGAAAATCTTATGTATAAAGAGGTTCGTTTAAGGTTTTCTTAAGCGGGATTGGTTGTTATTATTGCTTAAGGTCAGATATTCCTTTTGTATAATAATAAAAACTGTACAAGCAACAATAATATTACTTGCATAACAATAATAAATGCAAATCATCAAGCAACTTAAATATTACAACAAAAATAATGATATAACATAAAAACTACATTCATGTTAGTGATAAAACAAAGTTTTGATTTAATCGAAGTGACATTATTTGGTCATATAAGAACTTAACAGTGATTCTAATTTTATTAACATAAATGGGTAAAAAAAAGTAGAAGATAAGACTGACCCAAATCAGAAACTTGCTTCAAATACTTTTCTTTCCTAGATCGTCTACGACTGCTGAAGTAACGAAAGTAAGTCTTGTCATTCAAAAAAAAAAGAAAAAAAAAAAGGAAAAAACAAGAAGAAGAAAAAAAGAAAAAAAAACCTAAAACTAAAAAGCAAAACTAGTAAATTTTAAATGAAAATTGAGCAACAGCTGAAACGTTAGAAGCTCAATAGCGAAGCTAAAATTAGCAAAATTTTCCTTTAGATGCAAAAATACGAGAGAAGCCAATACAAAAGCAAGACATGAAGATAATCGCTGTAAGCTAATCTAATCTTCAATGAGACACAATTGGCCAAAGAAGATGTCTTTTGTAAAAGACATCTTGAGCAGTTGTCTTTGTTATATTATACTGTATGTTTTTCCTGTTATGATGAATACATTCAATTATCCACGGTCGGATTACCCATGATCCTTCAGGAGATCGAATTATTTAAAAAAATAAAAACAAATTATCTAGGCACCAGCATATCATTCACTAATATTCTGCAATTCTATACGAAGTCGGCTATCCTCTTCCAAAACCCAGTGTTTCAAAATATTTTTTCAAAATCTTGAGAAAATGGCAAAACAGTGATTTTTTTTTATTTTTGGAAATGGAGAAATGGAGGAAGATAGAGAATTTCATGAATAAGCTTTACAAAGTCCACTTTCTTCCCATCTTTGCAACCCATTTTATGCTGGACGTGGATACTAGGTTTTGTCATTCTAGTACGTCTGTACTAGGTTTTAGCCACGGAAAACTGATGAAATCTGTTTTTATCATCTTCAGATACTAAGTTGTACCTCAAAAAGTGTAAAAGATATAAAAATTTTAGCTGCACCACTGAATTCGGTGTGTTACCAATGGGGAATGTCCATCCTTAACTAAAAGTAAAATTTTGCGTAGATCCTATTTTTTGCTGAGGACAGCTAAATTGCCTACTGGGGGGGGGGGAGGCTGTCAATTCGAAAATTATATTCTATGATTTTTTTCAACAAATGAAATGAAAACCTATAAGAGTTTTATTTCCCTTAACCTTGAATTATTTAATCTCGCTGAAATGTTTATTTATCTTATTTATTTCTTTTAAGGCATGTATTACCTTTGATTCTGTCTTACCATCTCTAATTCTTCTTCATATTTATTCATTTTGAGCGTGTGAATATGTATTTATCTTGTGTGAATTATGTTACCTCTTAATTATGTTTGATGGGGTATTGTCTTCTCGTTTTGAACGTTAGTTCTTTAGCTCTTTTGAGACTAGGGTGGGCTGAAAATATGATTTTCCGAAGCCTAAGAGATGGTGCGAATCTTTGGGATGAGTCATATGTGATACCTCTGTCAATAGACTCTCAGCGAAAAGCAACGGCTCCATCAACCTAGCCTTGAAGAGATGCCGGCTAACATGCGAAAGAGTGCTGTCTGAGATATTGAGTCGATTAAACTTATTCCCGTGAATAGTAAGGAAATAACAGACAATCGCGAGGACTTGATTACCGCCAAAGATCCTTCGCCTAATCCAGACATGCTACAAAAACATGCCTGCTCCCAAATCAACAGGGAATTCTCGCCTTAGTTTGAACGTTGCAGACAAAACTTCGACCTGGAAACCATCAGACGCCACAACCGTCTCTCTTGAACTGGTCATGCTTGTCGCAGACCTAATAACTCATTTTCTTTAAGGACACATTGTTGCAAACCACTCCTGAGCTGAAAAAAGCGTGGAGGTCAGTCAAAATCCTGGATGAACACCGTCGAATCCGACCTCGAACCTATTCGTGGGTTCAGACGACACGGTTACCGATGAAACCCATCTCGACTTGAAATCATTGCCCCTTTGACCCTCGACCGCCCCCAATGGAATACCACCTCTACCCGCCACCTCCTAGCATCTGGAAGAGCTACAAAGGTTGTGTCCTGATTCAAGTACAAAGTTTTTAATGTTATGGATTCTTTTCGGCAATGAATTAAATTTGAATTGTACACAAGATTATTAGAATTGCATAGAATGGTGTAAAAGATGAGCATGTCAGACCCATATACCCTGATTATTATCAATTTTCTTGGGGTGGGGGTTAAACGATCCTTACAGGTATTCTATAATCATCCTTCCACTAGTCATGGGGGCAGATATGACGAAGAAGCATAAAAAACAGAATTATGGGTCTCAAATCTATGATTTTTTATAATCTTAGTTTTGAGGCTTCCCATGTACGCTATACACAAAAAAAAAAACTAAAAAAAGGGGAAAAATCATAAAAGCATATTACAAATAACTCCACTGGTCAATTGGGCAGATAGGTCATGGAGCCTCAATAAAAAATAAATAAGGGTCTAAAATCTATGAATTTTGATAATCTCCCCCTTGAGGCTTTTCATGTATCTAATACACATTAAACCTCAAAAAAGGAAAAAAAAAAACACACAAAAAGCAAATTACAAATAACAGGGCTGCGGATATATCACAACTTGGCTTGCTTTTATACTTGCACGCATTTCTTAACTTACTTCATGCCAAAATTCATTTGAACAGGAACTAGTTATCCTCCTTGGCAAAATACCATATTGACCTAAGAAATGCTGGGCAAAGAAAACAAAATTATGACCAGTTTTAATTGTCATTTCAAGACTATTAAATAAGAATTTAATAGCTGTGTTGACAATAACTTTGATTTGCTGGTTCCAAAAACCGTAAGATATAATAGACACAAAATAACATTATTTTAAGAATATTTCATTTGTCTTTTCTTTATGGACAGAATATATCTTATAAATAGGCCTTAGAAGATAGAACAATCCGAGGGCTAATGTACACAATCATGTACATTTTTTGCTCATTTACTATTAGTCATAGCCCCAACCCGTTAAGCAAATTATGAAAATTTTGCCCACGGGAAGCTCAAACCTCTGGATTTAGCGCAATCCTGCCCGTTTAGCTGATTCTCAGCATTTTGTCCCTGGGAAACATAAAGCCTCTCGGATTTAGCCCAAATCATACCCATTTATCTAATTACATGAATGTTTCGCCCACAGGAAGCCTAAATACTCACAGATTAAACCAATCCTACCAATTTAGTCGATTATGAAGGTTTTTCCTACAGGAAAGCTAAATCCCCTTGGATTTAGCCAAATGCAATCCATTTATCCAATTATGAATGTCTCACCCACAGGATGCCTAAATCTTCTCGGTTTAAACCAAATTCTACCCACTTAGCTAATTATGAGCATTTTGCCCATGAAAAGCGTTAATCCACTCAGGTTTAGCCAAATCCTACCCATTTATTCAACTGCGAATTTAGCTAATTAAGAACATTTTACCTACAGGAAGCCTAAATCCTCTCGACTTTTAGCAAAGTCCTACCCATTTAGCCAATTATGGACATTTTGCCCACGGGAAGCCTAAATCCTTTCGAACTTTAGTCAAATCCTACCCATTTATCCAATTATGAACGTTTTTCCCACAGGAAGGCTAGAGCCTCCCGGATCTAGGCAAATTAAACCCATTTATACAATTATGAATGTTTTAGACACAGGACGCTTAAATCCTCTCGTATTTAGCCAATCCTATTCATTTAGCCAATTATAAACATTTCCCCCCCTGCCTAATTAAGGATATCTTGCCCATGGGAAGCGTAAATCCTGTCACACTTAGCCGAATCCTACCCATTCATCCAATTATTTACGTTTTGCCCCCATGAAGACTAAATCTACCAGGACTTAGCGGGGATTTTTTTCAAAGTGGGAGTCTCGCAATATATGATCCTTGGCTGACTCCAAAACTTTGGTTGCGACTAAAATGTTTAGTTTTTTTCTTTAATTCTACTCCTGCAAATAATAGGGGTTGAGCAATGTGAAGAATCACGTCGGGTATTTTTTTTTTCTACACACAACATACGTAAAAAAAAGCAATTGCATCCTTTAGCTGAAATGATATGATACACAACGGAAATAAATATTTTTGGTACTCTCCTAATTGACTTGTTTAATTAAAAAAGACAAGAAAAATGGCTAATCTTTTCTATGTGAGTAATTCAACTGCATCTATTCGAACAGACCCCATGAAATCTAATTTCAGCTCTTTCGTCAACACGTTTCACCAGAACTGAGAACTGTCTAGTCTGATTGAAAAAAAAAAAACTTTTGTTCCCTGGTTGAGGGAAAACAAAAACTAAACAACAAAAATCAGATAACTCAAACCAACAAGAAATCGATAATGTGCTTCGTGTAGGCGTGTTTGCGATTAGCATCCTTAAGCCTTCTTTTATTGGCAATTTTTTCCAATTTGCTTCTTTGTTAAAGTTTGTATTTAGTTTAAGAATTTAATGTATTCCTTCTCGGAAATAGCAGGTTGCATTCCGAACATAAAGATTTACGTTCAGACGTAAAGGCTTTTTTAAGTAAAAACGTTTGAATATTTTAGGTGGTGACACTTAAATTTTGTTTATTTTAATTTGAAAATTTATTTAGGAATTTCATGATGGTTCATGAGGTTCAGATTTTATATCAATTTATCTTAATTTTCAGCAGGCTTCTAAGATGGCACGGTCCTCCTTTTCCTCACCATCATCATTGTTCTATATTTTTCGTTGTTAATTCTTGCAACCGAATCTTTCTTTTTTTTCTTTTTTTTTAAAAAAAACATTGAAATACAAATTTGTTAACTAAAAATTAAATTTAATCCAGTTTTCACGCCGATCTATAAAAATTTATAATTTTGTAATTATTGAAGCGGTGAAGAAATGAATAAGAAACGGCAAAATGGGAAAGAACAATGTAAATTGAGTGCTCATCTCTTCTAGGGTTAATTAGAGCGGGATTAGAGCTGTCAAACTATAATCCCTTGAAGTACCAAGGACATCAAACGAAAAACATTTCTTGCCCCCTGGACCTATCTTAGGTCTATCCATACCTGAAACCGCAATTTTCAGAGATCCTTTTTTTGGTTGTAAGAAAATTACAAATTTTTAGTACAATACCATATTTTCATCGGTGTTGCCACGTTCAACCGTGAAAAGAAACAATCAAAACTAATAGGCTAAATTTGACAACGGTTTCTATCCGTAAATTAAAGGCCTTTTTTGCGAGCTGAAAAGCATAGCCGGGTTAGCGTTTCCATAGCTTATTTGTATTATTCGTAACTAGCGGAAAGCTGCCAGACTGTTATTCGCGAGAAGGCAAAAATTGGCCAGACTTGAAAAACAAATTTATTTTGTTAGTGGAAAGTGTACCTGGTTAGTGGTTTTTAGCGCTAAATTGAAATTATAACGCTCATGAATATAGTAAAACTTCCAATTTTGACTTTCTTTTCCGTTTTATTATAAATTACTTCAAGAAATTAATAGGTTATTAAAAAAAACTTACGAGATAATAACTAAGATCAATTATAAAACTGATTAATTAATAAAAATTTATTGCAACAATGGAAGCGTAGTCAGTTTTTACATAATTTGCTTTTTTGTTGTTATTCTCGACTAGCCGACATAATTTTCACTGGACCGTCTTATAAGCCAGCTTTGCTTTCCATTATATTTTTTTCATAGCTGACACTATTTACTGGAAAGACAGGTCTTGTCGCAAAAACCTCCCTTAAACATACACTATCTGTCGATCCCCAAATACGAGTACACCCTCAAAGGAAACCTTCTTAAGCTGTTAGTTACCATGTATTCTTATCTTTTTTTTACTTATATTTCCCCACATTTCTATTTTTTAAATTTGCCACCCGATACTACCAGAATTGCACATAGAGAAACATCAAAAATTGATATTTTCATTATTACTATTTGTTAAGATAATTATGACTGTGTTTTATTCCAGTGAACCAACTTGAATGATCAGATATCCACTGTCCTTGGTACTTTAAGAAATGTGCAGTAAAATTTGAAGTAGTACCCATCACAAGCATTTTCACCTCCAGTTATAACATTTATCGACGAATCACAGGAGAGGAAAGAACGTAGAATTTCAGAATCACAACTAAAACTTAACTTTTATAGCTAACTTTGACCTAAACATTTTTTAGTAGTCATACCAGAACATTTCAAGTATTTATTTGTTTAATTTAATTTAACAACAGTCTCAACACTTTAATAAATTATTATAGATTTCAAACATGGACAAAATATAGTATTAGAATATCAGAAATCCTATCCCTTTCATTGCTAAAAAAAATCCATATATTCATTCAAGAATTTAGGCTAGTGTATTTACAATATCACATGGGAAATTGTTACATCTTTTCTATAGCGTAAGACTTATGGATATTCTTTGCTTGAATATGTATTGTCTCAATTTTTAAGAATCGTTATTAATTTTCCAGGAATAATAATTAGTTATTTAATGTTCTCATTTAATTTATTAGTTCATAATAAATCAACAAAATTAATAAACTAATAATTACTTATAATAACTAATTAATTGATTTGTTAATAAATTTCTAAGAGCATCCGTATTGGCAAATTGTCTCTGTCTGTCTTTATTGTGGGTAATAAGTAAAATATAAAGTCTAATAAAGCATTTCTAATCACCTCAGTCTTTCTAATTTAAAGTCTTTCTAGGCTAAATCGTCTCAGGTTTCTGATTGTAACTTTAATGATACTTGGAGTCTAATAAAGCCTTTCTAACCATCATGGACTTTCTAATCGAAAGACGTTTAATCTAGATCATCTCAGGTTTCTTAATACAGCTTTACTGACACTTGGAGTCTAATAAAGCCTCTCTAAACATCTCAGTCTATCTAATCTAAATCCAGAGCTGGGAGATAGGTTTTTTTTTCTCAGGAAGGACAAATGTAGACTTCGCCGTCCCCTGCCGCACCGTCAATATTACAATTTATGCCGAAAAATATTACAATTTAAGCTTATTTTACCGCCCCCTGGGCGCTTGCCCCCTCCCCCCACTAGATCTGGCCTTGTCTAAAGCATCTCAGGTTTCTTAATTCAGCTTTACAAATAATTGGAGTCTAAATAAACTTCCTAATCATCTCAGTTTTTTTAATCTACATTATCTCAGGTTTTGCAATGCAGCTTTTGGCATTTGGAGTCTCGTAATGTCTTTCTAACCGTCACACACTTTCTAATCTAAATAATCTCAGGTTTCTCATCGTAACTTTACTGGCACTTACAGTCTAATAAAGTCTTTTTAATAATCTCAGTCTTTCCAATTTAAAGATATTCTAATCTAAAACATCTCAGTTTTCTTAATGCAGCTATACTCACTCTTGGAGTCTAATAAAGTCTCTCTAATCATCTCAATCTTTCTATCTAACGTCTTTCTAATCTAAACCGTCCCAGGGTTCTCAATATAGCTTTGCTGACACTTGGAGTCTAATAAAGTCTTTTTAGTCAGCTTAGTCTTTCTACTCTAAAGTCTTTCCAATCTCAATCGTCTCAAGGTTCTCAATGCAACTTTACTGGCATTTGCAATCTAATAAAGTCTTTCTAATAATCTCCACCTTTCTAATCTAAAACATCTCAGTTTTCTTAATGCATCAGTACTCATTCTTGGATTCTAGTCAAGTCTCTCTAATTATCTCAGTCTTTCTAATCAAAACGGACACTTGGCTTTACTGAAACTTGGAGTCTAATTAAGTCTCTCTAATCATCTCAGTCTTTCTAATCTACATCACCTCAGGCTTCTCAATGCGGCTTTACTGACACTTGGAGTCTAGTAAAGTCTTTCTAACCAGCCCAATCTTTCTAATATAGTCTTTCTGATCTCAATCATCTAAGGTTTCTCAATGTAACTTTACTGGACCTTGGAGTCTAATAAAGTATTTCTGATCATCTAAGTTTTTCTATTTAAAATCATCTCAGGGTTCCCAATGTAACTTTACTGACACTTGGAGCCTAATAAAGTCTTTGACTAACTAATAAACGAACTAAGACTTACCGTTGCTACAGTTTTTGTATCTGAGAACGGACTTTTGAAGAACGTAGCAATAACGTTCACCATAGTCGTAGTAACATAATTTTCCAACGCCATATTTGCAGTTCCATGATCGTAATTTGGATCTGACAGTATTGTCAAGTCTAGAACAAAGCTTTTCACAAACAAATCCCAAATACGACAAGATGCGAAAATGTCTTTGACTTCAACTTCTGTATCAATATAACAGTGGTTCAGGAATGTAATGTAAACATCTTTCACCTTAAAATAAACGCAATTAATTATAGTTTCGGGAGTTCGTCTGGAAGACTTTTTTTTACGTTTGTACTGTTTTTTCCTTATATATACTGCATTAACAAAAAAAGACAAGTTCACCAAACTGTTGTCTAACTGAACAATAATCATGAACAGATCCAAAATTATTCAATTTCAAATTTTTAATAAAACCAAAAGAAAATAATTTTGAATTAGAAAATGCGGCTGAACTAATCTAATTAGTAATTGATTTATATTTGCAGAAAAAAAATTGACACGTTAACATTGTAAATATGAAACAATTACACACTACAAATAATTAAAAAAGTCTTCATCATTTATATAGCAGCATAAAATAAATTATCTAAGAAAAAAACAACTAAAAATTCAAGTTTGTACATAAAGCATGCCAATATCAATTAAATAAAAAGAATAAGACGAAAACAGAGGAAAAAAAAAACAAAAAACTCTTAAATGTGCTTTTACGCAGCTTCTAAATCTGTTCTTATACTTACAAAGGATATTCAACGGAATTTGAATTCGATTTTATTTCAATATTTGTTATCTACACCAATTTTACAAACAAAAAGTCAATAGAAAACAAATGATAGCAAGTATCTCAAATGTCATTTTTTATACAAGCATGATTTCATTTTTCACTACCGAAACGGACAAATAAGAATGCTCTATTTACTACCTTGGAAGAAATTTAATATATAAGACTTCACAATTTTATTTCTACGACATATACTCTATTCAATTCAAATTTTAATTCTATTTTATGTCAATCGGGCGTTTAAATTGTCGAAAAATTAAGCTAAGGTTACTTCAAATTGGCAGATTTTCGGTAGAAGCGAAGAAAATATCGGTAAAACAAATCGGTAGACATTTTTTCTACGGGTCGATCTCCAGAACGTTTTGAGAACTAAATAAAGCTTTTTTGTCATCCGTGTTAATAGGAAGAACACGGAAAAATACCCCAATGAAAACGGTGTTAGGCTGGGTATAAAAGGTTGGAGCTGTTGCGGTGCTGTGAGATGGGTTGGGGTCTCCATTCCGTCATAAGATCCTTCCTCCGTCCTTATTCAAAAAAAATCCTGCTTGTGTGGCCTCATAGTAGAGTAAGGGTAGACTTTCACGAGTTTGTCTAACCAAAACCGTGATTGCAAACCGTGTTCCAGTGTAACGTTGAGGAGTGGCGCCCATTGGGGAAATTATAGCTTATTAAGCGACACAGTGTTTGCACTGGATTCTGATTGACGAATAATTCTTCTGGTTTTTTTTTTTTTTGGTTGTATTTTTTTTTTTGGGGGGGGGGAGGGGGCTGAAAAACTTCTTCCCAGCTAAGTTATCTATTATGGGTTGCCTCCCTATAGTAGCATAATATCTATAGGCACGAATATATAATAAGCATAATATTTGTAGGCATGCATATATAATAGGCTTGATATTGCTTGTGCGAGATTTTAACTCTTGTTGATAGAAGAGCGTCGCCAAGTGTGGAAAACCATACTGTGACCAAGATGGCCCCGGGATTGATAAAAGCCTTTATTCATACTGGAGGTCCCAGGGACTTCTTTCTCTTCTATTCTAAACTGACTTATGCACTTCGGCTAGATTTGAGAAGACGTGTTGAGAAGTGTAACTAAAATTAGAATATTAGAAACTATAATGACAGTGTTCTAGTAAGGTTCTGAAGCATGGGTGCTCCGAAAGACGGGGGAGAATTTGCTGGCTGTTTTCTAGAGAAATTGTCTACGGTTTGTCTTGGATACCCTTCAGACTGACCGTATTACAAACAGTAAGCTGTACGAAAAATGTGACTCAACCCCGCTTTCTGGGGTTATATTGAGTGAAAGTAAACACTTTCTGCGCATGAACGATAACAGATGGCCAAACATCTAGGGCCAAACAAAAGTAAATCGTCCAAGAATAGGGTAGGAGCATGCCGTAAGGAAAGATTTAAAGGAAACTGGAACTTTTTGGGAAGATGTAAAGAGGCCGGCTCTGAATAGACTGGGATGGAGGAGAAGCGTGCGTAGCTGTGTTAGCCTTAGGTGGTTTGGCGCTGCAGTGAGTTGTTAGTAGTAGTAGTAGTTAATAAGCGAAATTTTTTATTCCGATTTTTTTTATCCTTTAATTTTTATTTTTTTTAACTACTGTAACCTGTTTTTTTTTCTTTACTGTTTATTTTAACTACTGTTTTTCATTTTATTTCATCTATCCTGTTTTTATTTGTTCTATATATTAAAACGGGTGCACTATAGAACGAAAAAATAGTAAAAAAGAGAAAAACGAGGATTATAAAAGCCAGTGAAAAATATGGACTAAAATGCAAATATTTCGGTCAAGACCTCCGCTTGACCGTCCTCAGTGTAACATAATAACATAAAAATTGCTAATAAAATCCGAGGATACTATAAAAAAAATTCAAACCTTAAAACAAAGCACAACTAATATTTGCAGACCCTTTCCATGTAACGGTGAAAGGGTAACTGAACGAAAAAATATAGTACAGAATGGGAATTAAATTTTTTAATTTATACAGAGCATTTTTAAAAGCTAAAAGCTTTCCAGGTAAATCATCATCCCAGATTAGATTAGGTTGCAAAATATGATTATTTTTATTGAAGTAAAAACGATCAGAATTAATTAGTTCATTATAAAAGGGACTTAAATAGGTTTCTCCCGTGTCTCTATTGAGAGCAACTTTTCGGTGAATGTACTTTTTTATCTCAACTGCCTCCCAGAAAATTTGGATAAGACCTTTAACAGGGGCAATAATGAAGGTGTTATCGAATAAAACGAAATGGTGCGGGTTGTCATACTCATGCTGAGCCAAGGCGGAATCAAAAGTCTCAGGCCTTAGGCATAGCTCCATAGCTTTGTCGATTGAGGACCTGTGTTCCAATAATCTCTCCCCCAATTGCTGGTGGGTTCTTCCAACATAGAAACAGCCGCAAGAACATGGAACCCTATAAACACCACTGCCCAAAATTTTTCTCTTTTTTACTATTTTTTCGTTTTATCATGATTAGCCAGTGTGGTCTCAGAAATTATTTAATGGGTGCACTAAAGTCGGTTTGCACAAAAACTGCCAAGTAGACTATTACCCAAGCAGACTATCAGCTATTAAAATGTTGCATCTTGAATTTTTCGAACTTTATTTAAAACCCAATTCAGTTACTTCTCTTAACTTTTTTTTTTTAGTTAATTTCTGTTCGTATGTAGCTAGCAAAACTTTGTTACATATTAATAGCAGTATTATTTGTCATAATAATTGGTATAGTAATGCTAATTGGTACACCGATCCTAAAGCCCGTGTTTCTATTTCTCTTTTTCGAAAATCAGAGTGGGTAGAAAATGAGCAGATTTTTGGCAGGCTCGAAGAAAATATCGGCAAAAGAAACCATATAGCGTTTTTCTACAATTCAGTCTGCTACAAGCCTTGAGAACCAAATACAGAGTTGTTCTCATCAGCTTTAATAAGCAGAATACACCAGTGAGTCCAACTTTCGGCACGCTCACAAGCCTATTCGGGTCACTCTTTTTCTTTTATTTGAAAAACTTTATTTTTAAATTTAATATGGAAGATCTGCAATTTGAGCTACATGGGTTGGAACTATTTTTTCTCAATCAAAATGGAAATGAAATGACAATTTCTGGATTTCTTTAACCAAAATCTGCTTGTAATCACCCATAATTTGGCTGCCCTCAGCCAAAGCCTAGTACCTGGATTTTCCAAGTTTTCGAGAGAATAGCAAAATAGATATTTTTTTTTATTTTGGAACCGGCCGACTAGATGAAGATACAAAGTTTCGACAGTTGATTTTCAAAAATCCGCTTTCTTCCTGTCCTTGTCATTCCTTTTTCAACTAACTTCAATAATGACTCCAATTCCAATTAATTACAATTGTAGTTATTGAAAACCGGGCAAAATCCAATTTTAAACCTGTAGATACTAGGTGTACCTCAAAAAGTATAGTTATTTGTTCAGTAACTATAATTATAATTACATTGATCACAACTGATTACAATTATTCATTACAATTTACTGCAATTACATTACATTATATCTACATTATCCCATTATTTGATAATAATCAAATCATTAAGATTGACTATTCCGTTTGTGTACTTATTAATTCTTAGATAATTGATTATGCATCATGCCTGTGATGTAGTTTCGTATGTCAATCGCATATTTGCGTATATAACCAAGAGGAGATAATTTTATCCCAATTAGTAGCTATAAAATAAATTAGCTAAAAGAAGCTATACAATAAATAACTATTGCAGTAAATAAATAAAATAAAAGCAGCTATAAGAACCTAATTAGTTCTTCTAGGTTCATGTGAAATTAGTGTTAGCCAACTCTGGTACACCAAATGGGTGGCAGACACTACCGACCAAGTCTTTTATTTTTAATTTTTAGTTCTAAATTAGAATTCCGACTACTAAAAGCACTCAATGATGCAGTTAGAACCATATATTTTACGTCTAAAATAAATTTTACGTCTAAAATAATTTACGTAATTTACGTAAAATTTACGAAATAAAATTAGGTAAAATTAATAATACGTAATATTACGTAAAATTAATAATTATGTAATACGTAATAAAATTAAGTAATAAAATTACGTAATAATTTACGTAAAAAATAAATTTTACGTCTAAAACTGTAAAAATCACTCTTTATAATACAAGTCTTTGTAGTATTTATGTTATTAAAAAAAATGCAAAGAGTGTGATTTATGTTATCTTTGATAGAAATGCTAAAACAGGCTGTCAAAAGAACGTACCTCTGGCACACAAAATGGATTGCAGACAATATCGACCAAATCCTCTAAGGGCAGCATGCTTTGGGCTTTCAGTTCGGTAACTAAATTTTTACCGATTGTGCAATATCCAAGCAGTCTAATCAGCTCAATATGATACCTAAAACATTAGTATGACTATTAAGATAAATTCCATTCCAATTAATAAAATCGCTTCAGCATCAAATGAGGCATCCTAGCTGAGTGGTTAGCACGCTAGACTTAAAATCGTTTTTCCACTGAGGGGACATGAGTTCGAGTCCTGGTGCCACTGGTTATTTGGTTTAGAACGGGAATCAGTGGTGTGACTCTATAGGTTTAGCCAGAGTCGACACAACTCTAACTGGGTACATAGAGAAATTTGGGGAAGATAAACAGGAAGAGTGTGCAAAAGCAACGGCTGGCTGGCCTCAAATCCCCCATCACACATCCTGGCTGAAGGGTCTTGAAACGGGAAATCAGCACCGCAAGTAGGGCCTATAAGTCCAATGCGGTATTCTTTACCTTTTTTTTTACATTCATTATTAGAATGACATCACCAAACTTCACTAATGAACAGTTCAGACTCAAATCAAAGAACTCTTATGAAACTTTTGTTTGTGATTTTAAAGATTTGCTTTTAATAATTTTAAATTTGCTTAAGAAATCCTGTATTTACTAAGATCATTAAGAAAAATTCAACTCAAATTAATCAAATCATCCGACCGTCAAAACGATACCACCCGACTTAAAATGAGCAGTTCAAAAGCAAATCAAAAAACTCCATTTATTTTTGCTTGGGATTTTAGGAATTTTGATTTGTTTTTGATAAAGTTTTAACTTTGTTTAGAAAATAAACTTTAACTTTAACTTTGTTTAGAAAATCTCTTTATTAATAGCATTTATAAGACAAATCCCATCTAAATTGGTTAAACCACCCCGCCATCAACATGATATCACTCAACTTAAAATGAGCAGTTCAGAAGCAAATCAAAGAACCCCATTTGATTTTGTTTATGATACTAGAGATTTTTCATTTTGTTCTTGATAGAGTTTTACTTTGCTTAGGATATCCATTAGCTAGTAACATTTTTAAGATAAATCCCATCTAAATCCATTAAACCGCCCCGCCATCAAAATGATATCAACCAAACTTAAAGGGAGCAGTTCAGAAGGAAGTCAAAGAACTCCGTTTAATTTTGTTTGTGATTTAGGGACTTGTGATTAGGGTATTATAGTCTTTACTTTGAATGTCCATAAGAAAATCACCTAAAAAGGATTTAAGACCTTAAAATGAGAAAAAAACAAACTTTAGCCACAGTACATTAAATAAAACACCTTTGAATGAACTCTAACTTGCAATTAGTTTGTGAAAGCTTCAAGAGGGAGAATAAACTTTGAAATTGTTTAGACAAGATTTGGAAAATAAAGTTAAGAGAAAATTTTAACTTCAACAAAAAAAAGAATCAAAAGAAAAATAAATAAATCCATTAAGCTCTACTGGGATATGTGATTTTTAGTTTCAACCTAAATTCTAACTTGCAATTAGTTTGTGAAAGCTTCGATAAAAAGACAAAATATTTTTATGATTTGGAAAATAAAGTTCAAGAGAAAATTTTCAACTTCAACAAAAAGATTAAAAGAATAAATACATATTCTACTTAGTATTTATTAAGTTCTACCGGAAAATTTGATTTTAATTTCTGACATTCTAACTTCTAAATTCTTTAAATTCTAACTTGTGATTCGCCCCTGGTAAAATATACCAAAAACTATTCACAATTTTCTCTCCGGAAATTTATGAATTTGATGGAGTTGGCAGCTGAGCCAATCGAATCGTAAGTGGTTCAAATTTTCAGAACGTACACTAAATGAGAAATAATTTAAAAAAATAAGATCTAACCAAGAACTGGCAAACGCCAGTCTTTTCTCCTTCTGGGTATTTTTTTTTATTTATTTATTTCATTCAGCCGCAAAAATGCTCAAGCCTTAAGAGATACAACTTACTAATAAAGATTAAATAAAAGGAAAATTACAGGGATAAGATCTGGCACCAGTCTTATCCCTGAAAACACTTTCTCTGAAATTGTTTTCTGAATTTAATCCACTTAACAGTTGACTTATGAAAAAATTTTCAAAGTATCCACCTCATTTAAATTAAATAAAACTGAATTTACAGTAAAGAAACGTTCTGGCACCAAACCGCACTAACAACAAGTTAATTGCTCATTTGGATGTCAAAACACGATTCAAAATAAAATATTTTCAGAAAAAAACGTCACCAAAGATGACGTCATGCTCCCAGTAAGGAAAACAAGACATTTCAGAGGTTAAAAAAAAAATCATGCTAAATTGGTAGTCTAAAACATAGAACCTTCCTGACCTCCATGAGCGTTTAAGCTGCAACAGGTCATTCATTTTTTTTGTATAATCAATAGCGTGGAGGGGAGGGAGGGGGAGGCGTATCCACTCCATTTTTTTTAGCTCCATCCCCTAGGTTTCGAAAAGTGCCTTTTTAAAAAACTTTAATTGAAAAATGGCTTATATGAAATTATAGTTGAAAAACGTCCCTTTTCTATATTTTCATCGATAAAAAAAAATAATAATAATAAAAATTCCCCTCACCTAAATTCTGAAAAATACATTTTGTCCTCTCTCCCACTTTTTCGTGAGTTGACGCAACTGTATATAAATCATTTCAATTGCATCATTAGTGCAGGGTTATAACGTTACAATTGAAATTAGTCTCAGTTACTGTCTTACATCCCTATCATTTGTGATTTTAATGATATTTAACAATTTTACACTAATCAAAAATGATTCTCTGAACTAAGGATGGGATGGAGGAAACCTAAACTTGGGCCAACAACTGGACCCTTGTATACTCCAGGGACTAACTGTGGTTATTATTATTCTTTTTAAATTCGGAACATACTCAAATCATGCACAAAACAATTTCCTTCCTGAAGAGAGGTAAGGTGAGTAAACAACAAACATGCAATTTGATTGAGAGGAAAACAGAATTTTGTTGTTAAAATTGTAAAAATCTAGACTTTGAAAGCTTCGCTTGGGTCAAAATCACGCATCTCACTAAAAAAAAAAAAAAAAAAATTTCTTCATATTCATTTTCAGACGCATTCCTATTATCCATTGCACTTAATCTCAAAAAAAGAAACAAAATCTAAAAAAATATATATATCCAAAACAACAAAGAAAGTTGAGAAAAAAATACAGACAAAGTTAAAACAAAAATTCAGGCATAAAATGAGAACAACAAAATATGTTTTGCAAAGAACAATATTTTTCTAACGTATGATTTTCCCCTATGAACCTTCGATAACTGTTAGATTAAATTATTCTTTCGACTGGAATCGTAAAATTAATCGAAGCATTATATTTTATAAAAGAAACAAAAGAACAAAAATAGATATTGCACAATCAAAAACTGATAATTGAAATAGCTAGAATACGGTTAAGAATCACCATAAGAAACAATGAAAAATAAGCAGAAAGTAGGATATATATATAAAATTTACTACCAACGGAAATTACGAAAGGAAATAAGCCTGGTGTTAAGGTAAGACAGAAACAAACCCTAAGGGCTTTATGTTTTTGGGTTCAATAAACATTATCACGACAAAATAACGTCCCTAATTTAGACTACAACCCTGCTCAAATGGTTTTTGACAATTTTGTTAGTTTAAAAAAAAGGATTGTTAACAAATAAGGGTGTCTTGCTATAAAAGATTTGAAACAGCATTTCGAATTTCAAGACAAGCATTAAAAAAATGTGAAGACAAAATTCGCCCGCACTTGTTCTTAAATGAAAAAATATACAAGTCTTCGTTTTGAAACCTCTAATTTTTAAAGAGGACATTAGTTGACCATTCTGGGTGGGAGGAAGACCCTTCAAGTTTTAAAAAGTGCAAGTTGAGGTAAACATAAATCATATTTTGCACCTTATAATTACACTGACAAAATGCCGAAAAACACGAGCGCTAAATGACCTTGTTCCTTTTTTTTGTCGAGACTAGCATTAGTTACTAGTTTATAATTTTTTTTTTCGTTATACGTTGAAGGCAAAAGAACGAAAAAATGAGCAGAAATTGCAGATTCAGGCATAAAAACTCAGTTGTTATTTTAGTTTGTTTCTTAGACATTAAACTACCCCAGCTCCAAATTACGATCATTAATAAACCTAATCGTGTGCTAAACAAAAGTAAGTATTAATATACGTAAAGAATATTTAAGAGTAATCAAAACAAAGAAAAGCAAGTGAGCAGTAAATAGGATATATTTACCTTAACGGACTAGCATCATCTGTTCTATGTCTTTCTGATTGCATCATTTCAAGGAATGCCGAAAACGAGGACCGGTCCGAATAAAAAACAAGGACATCATCTGCACTACATAACTGAAATGAATACGGAATGGTTAGAAAAAACAAGCTGATGTAAACAGTTTGGACAGAAATATATTTAATGAACTCATTTGAGTAATAGGGGTAAAACCAATGTCAGTTTGGACTATTTATTTTGGAGGAGAACTTCCATGAAGTAACTGTAAATTATTTGAGCAAAAGTCTGATGTTGAAAAATAACTAACTCTTGTTTATTAAAAATTCTCGGGACAAAAAATAAATACATCTAATAGGATAAAAACGTGAAATACACACACACACACATAACAAAAACACACATTTCCTCAGCCAGGGCTCTGTGTATTCCCCCTATCAGCTTTTTTTTTATTTAAACGAAAGAGCAACCTCAGCTTACATATTCAGTCATTTTGTCAGTTCACGAGTTTTGTCAAAATGCCCTCGCCCCCTCCAATCAAATGCAAAAGATCTAGTTTTTTACTCAGACACTAAACTAAATCCTCCATATTTATAAAAAAGCTCAATTGAATAGAGAGGTAGCCACATTTTGAGAGCCATATTAAAAAAAAAGAACATTTCAAATTTATTCTTTGCTTGAATATTTGGGTTGATGAGAAATATACCGTATACTGAACTTTTTTATGGAAATCTCGCGCTGGAGTGGCCTCTTATGTCATCTCTAGCCTTGCATACGCTTTTTTATTGATATGTCAGCATTTTTTTTTCCGCTGTTTATGGCCGATACATCAGGTTTGTTCTTAATAGTCACAATAAACTTAAACCATAAAAAAGTACAATAAATATGTATAATAAAATATACACCAGTTTTCAAGAAGTTCCAATCTTAAACTTTAGCAATAAACATGTTTCGCAACTGAAGTCAACACAAATTGAAGAACACAAAAGCTTCCTACGTACATTTTTCAAGTCACAAAGGGCTTTAGACATAAGGAAGTAGAAGACGAAAAAAAGAAAATTTAATATCTTACGTCCTAAATATAAGTCAAAAAGATATGCTACAAAGTTCTAAACAAAAATGTGTGATGACGAACAAAAATGAAGATATTTAAAGAAATGTTTAAACGAAAATGGAAGAGAAAGGAAATTAGTTTAAGGATAGTTTAGAAGAAAATAGAATGAAGTTTAGCAATTTATCGAAAAGTTACAAGCTAGAAAACTTTCTCCTGACAAAATTATATCGCACTAACACAACTAAACCAGTAGTTTGGTCAAATACCAAGGTATCTGACCAAAACCCAGTGGATAAAAAAGAAACTTGAAATTTGTTAAGCTACATAATATAAACTACGAGCCCAAAAGGGGGTGGGCTGTAGCAATTACACTACAATCCAACCCTAGGAATAAGCGTGGAAACCTAACCTACACAAAAAGAACTAATTCTTATTTATTTCAAGTATTTCCTTGATTTCAAATATTTCAATATTTTGTATGGCGATTGTGATCTCTTCCCTCTCCAAATGTCAAAACAGGTAAACCCAAAAAGGCACAGCTAGGAAGAATGTCTCTAACTCCCACCAATTTTGGTTGAGATCTGATAACCCCGTCTCCTAATTCTAGAGACTACTACTACTACTAACAACACACTGCAGCACCAAACCGACGGAGGTCAACACAGCTGCGTACGCCCCTCCTCCATCCCAATCTGTTCAAAGACGAGAAGAATTTAGGTATCTCTTCGTGAATAAAGTCACACATGGGTGAGACCGCAAAAGGCATAGTTGAGACACTAGCTCCTAGTTCCCAGAAATTAAATTGACATACGACATGCTTTTCTGATATATTCCCTAATGGTATGAATTTAGGCCGTACAATATATTTTTCCAATATGAACGCCGACTGCAATGTATATATTTCAATGTATCAATATTTTGATTTCAAATTATCTTAAATATTTCAATTTGGTTCCAAATACGTAAAATTCAGTGTTTCAAAGTTGTCCATCAAACATTAAATAAAATGTTGTTGAAATTAAAAACGTTATAAAATATCATTTAAAATGCTTAATAGTGTCCTTTAGATTCGTTATATTTAAAGTGGTCGTTTTTATTCATTTTGTTATTCATTGGGTCTTGATGAAAAAAAAACCTGGGCTTTTTTTTTTTTTTTTTCAAATGAGTAGTTTTATTAGCTTTGAGAAATGATAAAACCGGGGTTGCCACATATAGCTATGTCTCAGTCGCTAAAAAATATGGTAATCTTAGGACAATATTCGTCCTAAGATAAATTTGAATTGAAGTTATCAAGTATTTTGCAGTAGGTTGCATCAAGACATGGCTAATTGTCGAAGGAGACAAGTCAAGACAGATAGTCCAAGTAATTGAGAGGCAAATGTTTAAATGGCTGCGGCACGGGTAAATGGCGGGAGTAAGTATGACTCTCTTATTGGATACATACTTGTCAGGTTAGTTTTTGGACAGGCATGCCTGTCTAGAGTCTCAGGCATATTGACCAATAATTTAAAATTGACATATGACCGCTAGATTGCCTGGAATGAGAGGCAAACAAGGCACGCCCGCCTATGGTCTTAAGAAGGTTGACCAAGAACTTAGAATCGACATAGGACCATTAATTTGCTTGAAATAACAGGCAAACAATTCTTTAAAACCATCTTTATCTTCCAAATAGTACCCATTTGTTGCCTAAGCTCAGCCCCACATTCTGAGAAAATTTCAATTTTTCACAAATTTTTAAAATTTTTGGGTCACTTGCCCGAGACTCTGGGCGGGTGGGCGCCCCCAAATATTGTCCTAAATTTTGAGGTTTTAAGGTTTTTTGAGTTTTTTTGTGTAGCGCCCCCCCCTCCCGAAAAAATCTTTGAGTAACCCCCTCCCAAAAAAAATCCTGGGTACGGCCTTGCACTTACTTAATTTCCTTATTTCCTTTAATTCTTCCTTTTTTTTGCTACTTGCAATTTGAAATTTACTAAATAGTCATTTGATATTCGATTCAGAACAGATGTTTACATCCAAATCGAAATTTGACTGCTAAGTGTGAAATTAAACTTAATAAAAAGTAAAAAGAATTAAATAAGTATAAAACAAAAAAGCAAAGCAGAAAATAATAACTCCGACATTGTAAGGTCCAGACAACCCCTAAGGACTTAATTGGTTGATGTAATAATTGAAAGAAGAAACTTGAGGTCTGAGGTATGCTTAATATGACTTTTAAACGCAGTAGATATAGATAAAAAAAAAACAGATATAACAAAAATGAAGCGGACAAAAATAAAGAGAAGTGGAAATAAAGAAAAGCAGAAAACAATACCTTAGACATTGTAAAGTCCAGGCTACGCCTGAGGACTTGTTTGGCTGACGTAATAACTAACTGAAGATACTTGAGGTATGAGGTATGCTTGACTTTCAATATTGTGGATAATAAAAAAAAAAAAAAAAAAAAAAAAAAAAAAAAAAAAAAAAAAAAAAAAAAAAAAAAAAAAAAATCTCAGACATTATAAGGTCTTGGCAACGCCTGAGGACTTGATTGGTTGGCGTAATAGCTAACTTAAGAAACCCGAGGCATAAGGTATGCTTAGTATGACTTTTTAATACAGTAGATATAAATAAAAAAAAAAAACAGAAAACAATACCTCTGACATTATAAGGTCCTGGCAACGCCTGAGGACTTGATTGGCTGGCGTAATAACTAACTGAAGAAACCTGAGGTAAGAGGTGTGCTTCATGTGACTTTCTATACAGTGGATAAAATGCTGAATAACCTTCTCGCTTACTTCACTACAAAGAACTTCGTTGTCTTCAAAAATGGCACACATAGTCTCTGCTTCTAGCAACTGCAAAAATAACTCAGTTTGTATCTTGAACTTATTCTCAAAACGCAGATTTGAACTGAATTAGACGCACTTTCCTAATCATCATTAAAGAGAGAGAGAAAGAAAAAAAGAGCGAGAGAGAGAGAGAGAGAGAGAGAGAGAGAGAGAGAGAGAGAGAGAGAGAGAGAGATGAGGAGAGAGAGAGAGAGAGAGAGGAGAGAGAGAGAGAGAGAGAGAGAGAGTTACTGTTTAACATTGATTTCTTGAAATTTTCAATGTGAAAAAGAAAGAACAGACATATAGAAGAACATACGAATCAAGATTTAGACACAGTTTAAATAATAGTTCATATATATAGTTTAAATTTTTTATATTTAGGTATTAAATATATACGCATAATATATAAATAAAGTATGACGGCACTAGAACCTTAAGGTCCAAACCGGCGGTGCCTCCGTTTCATGGCCCTTCAGCCAGGAAGTGCAATGGGGGGCTGGGGGCGGCATATATTAGAAATTACGTAATATATAAATAAAGATACATTTAAATAGTTTCTATTTATATAAGACATAGTTTCAGCAGATATAAATTCACTATTATATTTATTAAAAAAAAAAAAGTGTTCTGTCCAGACAGTTGAACTTTAGTCAGTTCCGTATATCTGACCACCCAGTCAAAAATACAACTAATTAATGATCTGAGGCTAAAATGGGTTGGCTAAAAGTTGATGCCAAAGGCTAAACTAGGACGCCATCTAAGCCTAACATAGTCAGGCCCCTAGCAAGATGTCTAAAGAAGCTCTCTACCTCCTTATCTCGCTGGGAAGTGCAATTTAAGGTAAACTATAAGATTACTTCCTTAGAGTATCATTTTTATACCTAAGGAACAGTTAAACTTACACCAGGAGTGAGAAACAGATCCAAATGTTTATGAAGCAGATTTTGATTGGCATGATTCCAACGACAAAAACTCTGGAGAAACAAATGAGCTAACTTCATCAGTTCATTCATTCTGGAGTCGTCTTCCGTATCGTAAGGGATGCGTAGAAAGTCCAAAACAACCATATGAACACCCATGTTTCGGAGTAGTCTTTGCTCATGCTTCTTTGGCTTGGTTTCGCCACCAGATAAAACCCGAGTACATAGTTTGATCATGCGCATTAATATCTAGAATAAAATTTGCGTCTGAGATAGTAAAAATATAAACAGTTTTAGGACTTTCTTTTTCGACGAATCGGATAACAGAACCAATATTTTAAGGCAAGCATTAGGAATAATAATTTACAACTAAAGAAATTATGGCATTAGTTTCACTTATTCTGTTTGATCTGTTCCGAACTAAATTATGAGTACATTCAAATCATGCAATACCCAGAATACAACTTAAAAAAAAAGTTTTAACTTCACATCAGACGAAAATCTTAATTCAAAATTAAGACATGAATTAGAAAATAATTTAGGTCAGCTACTTTTCGATTGTTTACTATCACACGACTAGGCATTTGCAAATTTGTAAATTTCTTATCAAAGATTTAGGTGTGAGTCGGATTAAACGACTAACCATAAATTCATTCTAAAACCAATTTAGAAATGCTGACGGGTTTTCTGTTATTCTGCATCATGCCTGTACAATGGAAGGGGGAAGAGAGAAAGGCTTTACCCCCCCCCCCCATCCTAAGTGTTTTAAATTTGTAAAGTTCTTTTGATGTACACAAAAGGATATCACTTTATCACTATTTTGATCAACATTCACACTAAAAAAAAAAAAACGAAAAAACAAACAAACATGTCTGTTTAGACCAACTTAGCGTAATTTAATGTGAAAATATAGAAACACGACAATATGGAGCCCTTCTAGCTTTAGACTCCTAAATATAGCAAGCTAAAATCTCAATGAGGGGGAGGGGGCAAAATATTCTATTGGGCGAATGAAATTTTGTGTAGTTATCTTTTAAATGTACTAAATGAAAAATATGGAAAATATAGACACTAATAAAAACAAAGTAAAAAGTAACTGATGTCACATGAGAGAAACTCAACACCTATATTGACATTTATATATACATATATACAGAAAACATAACTAAACAGGACAATGTATTTTGTAGCAATCAACAGAAAGTCATTCTATTTTACCTCCAAAATTAAACCCTTTGGAAGCGACACATTACCAAATAAAAGGAAGCATAAAGTGACTAGAAACATATCGGTCTTGCCGACAAAGTTTTATCCAGAACTTAAAATTTTTATATTTATTACCCTTTCCAGCAAGGTACAATTACCTCCCCTGCCTCCCGAGATTTTCAGTGAGGGACAAGATTGTGAAAGGTTTTCAAACCCATTCTTTAATAATTCTAATCTGAATTGACTAGGTCGTTAAAAAAAAAATGAATATAAACAAATTTTTGATGCTTCTTTCATTATATTTAGTACCCCCCCCCCCCAAAAGTCCTGGATACAGTCCTGACTAGGTACAACGTACTTACTTGTTGAATGGCTTTATAATTGTCGTGTTGGGCTTTATCTACAGGAGGGCCAATATCCAAATCAATGGCTGATTCAGATCGATCGTCTCTCGTCAATTTCCTCGTAACTCTACGCACGGAGGATTTTGAGCTTTCTTTGTCTTCCATGTTGTTATTATTATTGTTATTGTTGTCACCTCGATTGGCAATGTTCTTCCCTTTGTAGACCCAAAGCTCGGACTTTTCCACAAGAAGCCGCAATTCATCTAAATCCTTTTTGATTTGCTTGTAGTGCTCAATGTCGCTGTCGGACACAAGAAGTTGCACCTGCAATGATACCTACTTTCAGACACACCTAAAAACGAAATGAGTAAAAGAGAAAAAAATGAAAAGAAAATAATTTGTAAATTTTTGCGACCAAAAACATCTAAAGCATATAGATTCTAAAGCCTTTTCTTTCGTCCTTTTTTCTCTTCGATTTATTCATTTTCATTTTCACTTAATACTTTGCATTATATAACATACATTTTATTCAGGCTTCTTTCTAAAATATACGAGTCTTAGTATTTTCACATATCATGGTCCTCGGGTGCGCACTTTGCATTCTTAAATTAATTATATTATTATCACTTTTTACACCAATTACATTTTATCATTTTATCACTTTATATCAATTACATTTTTATCAAGGCTCCTCTCGAAAATGTGCAAGTCTCAGAATTATCACATACCGTGGTCCTCGCGTGCATACTTTGCATTCTTACATTAATTATATTATTATCACTTTTTACACCAATTACATTTTATCACTTACATTTTTATCATTTTATCACTTTACATCAATTACATATTAGTCAGGCTCCTCTAAAAAAAGTACAAGTCTTAGAGTTATCACATACCGTGGTCCTCGCGTGTACACTTTGCAATCTTATATCAATTATATTATTATCACTTTTTTCACCAATTACATTTTATCATTTACATTTCAATCATTTTATCACTTTGTATCAATTACATTTTTATTAAGGCTCCTCTCGAAAATGTGCAAGTCTCAGAATTATCACATACCGTGGTCCTCGCGTGCATACTTTGCATTCTTACATTAATTATATTATTATCACTTTTTACACCAATTACATTTCATCACTTACATTTTTATCATTTTATCACTTTACATCAATTACATATTAGTCAGGCTCCTCTAAAAAAAAGTACAAGTCTTAGAGTTATCACATACCGTGGTCCTCGCGTGCACACTTTGCAATCTTATATCAATTATATTATTATCTCTTTTTTCACCAATTACATTTTATCATTTACATTTCAATCATTTTATCACTTTGTATCAATTACATTTTTATTAAGGCTCCTCTCGAAAATGTGCAAGTCTCAGAATTATCACATACCGTGGTCCTCGCGTGCATACTTTGCATTCTTACATTAATTATATTATTATCACTTTTTACACCAATTACATTTTATCACTTACATTTTTATCATTTTATCACTTTACATCAATTACATATTAGTCAGGCTCCTCTCAAAAAAGTACAAGTCTTAGAGTTATCACATACCGTGGTCCTCGCGTGCACACTTTATCACTTTTTACACCAATTACGTTTTATCATTTACATTTTAATAGTTTTATCACTTTGTATCAATTACATGTTTATCAAGGCTCCTCTCGAAAATGTGCAAGTCTCAGAATTATCACATACCGTGGTCCTCGCGTGCACATTTTACATTCTTAGATCGTTTATGCTATTATCAATTTTTATCACTTACTTTTATTCAGGCCCCTTTTGAAAATGTGCAGGTGTTGAAACTATCACATACTATGGTCCTCGTGTGCACACTTTATATGTAGAAAAATCAAAACTTATTTAGGAGAACAAAACGAGGCTTTAGAACTTTCCATTGACCATCAATATAAATAATGCATGGGAAAGAAATTAAAGTTTTTTTTCCAAACACGTCATTTACTTGTCGACAGAAATGATTTTGTAAGGAATTTTTCAAGCTGAAGTTTTTCTTAAATTTAGGTATAAAAAGTTTTTCCTTTTGGCAACATCTTTTTAAGAATTTCAAGCAGCTTATCGACATGCACAAAACTTGAAATAAAAACTTTACAATAAAAATAAAAAGACAAAAAAAAAAACGAGGAATGCAAAAAGAAATAAAAACCTAAACTGGAAGAGTTAAAAAACCAAACAATGTAGAAAAACATGATAATCATATCCTAAAATTATCAAAAACAAATTGAAAGTAACGGTTTTGTGAAGCAAAAATGAAACGGTTTGCCCCGTTTTAAACCGAAGAGGAAACTAAGCTATATCGTTAAGGTTAATTCCAATTTAAATTATTAGAGAATGTAGTACTAATGGGGTACATAAATAAATAATTTCTTAGACCACACTGCTTTTCCATTTACAAAACTATACAAATGAAAAAATAGAAAACAGGTGTAATATTGTAAAACAAGACAGTGGACAAAAAAACAAAAGAAAAACTATAAATAATAAAAACAATTTCATTTTTTTCAAATTTGGATTATTCCAAAAATTCTGAATTTTGTATTATTTATGACTATAAATGACTTCATAAAAATTCACATAAAATTATTTTTGAAATTTCACCTTTTTTAGAAGATTTTGGGCTAAAGCCCCCTCCCAGCCACACACGAAATCTTCACTCTCCCAACAACAAAATAAAGAAAAAAAAGGTACTTGTGACACCACATAAGATATTCCCAATCTCCTAGGATTATAAAACCCTGGAATGAAATACTTCCATTCCTGCCAAAAATCCCCAAACTATTGCCCTTTGAACCAGATGAGACAAAAATTTATTTAAAAACTCTTTTTTCTCAATTTAAAACCTAATCTGAAATGAATACCATTTAAACCTGCACATATTTATTCAGGTAGTATATGTAGTACTTGAAGTGAAAACTCCCCCGTTAATCAACTAGGTTTTGGCAAGCCTCCACACCGAAGTCACTTTTTTAGCGTTCATGGGTCTAGCAATTCAGGCTTGATATGGACGTTTCCCTTAAAAGCTTGAAAGCCCCTAAAATATACAATAACAAAATATAATAATTGATTGGCACCTGTTTGAAAGCTTCGATAACCTCTTGTCGTTGGCTGAAATGCCGAAAGAGTAGGCGCAAAGCTCCAGTTACTAAGGGTATGGAGTCATGCAAGTTCAGTCCAAGAAGAACACGAAGAAACAATTTCCCACCTTGTCCGTCAAGGTCCAGAGCAGCGTATTCTCCACTGAAATGAAGACATTTAATTTATTATAGCACTCTTAATCAGTTTTGATGTGTAATTACTGGTAGAAGCCACATATAACTAAAAAAACAGCGAATGGTGTGTGTGTGGGGGGGGGGGGGGGTACTAACATGTCAAAGAGCACAACTATAGAGGATTATAGGTCTTTGCATAATAAGTTTAAATAACCACTGCAACAAAGTCTGGCTTGAGCTTTAAGCTTGTTTGCAATCACATAGATTAGCAATTACAGATTCTTACGGTCGATAATATTTTTAATTTTATTATTTATCGCAATTTTGCATCCATTGAAAGACGACCCTCAGGAGCGTAGCTCAAGCATTTTTATAGAGGGGACAAGAGGGGTCCACATCCGGTGAGTCAAAAGACATGGGCTATACAATATTTTTTTTTCTCCTTTCCCCCCCCCCAAACAACACCACTGACGATCGTCAATAGTATACCGCGCAAAAACGACCGGGAGCACAACCCATAAAAGACTCATTTGTAGTTTTGACGATAATGCGCAAATTACCTCCAAAGGATTGGCGTTTAATGTTTCCTGAAAGGGTCAAAGACTGATATTTATTTATTTTATGATTCGAAGTATTTTCAGATATTTCCTATCGACCATAGATTTTGGGCGATGAATGTTTGTTTGGTTGGTCCGGTAATTTTTTTTTTTTTTTTTTTTTTTGAGAAATTTGGCCGTTTTGGACTTGGAAACACTTACTGTTAGGAAAATATTTTATAATACAACTTTTTTTGCTAAACTAAAGACTTCAGACAGTGAATTTTTTTGTTTTTTTTTGGCCAAATACACCAAAATTCTTATTTTCGTGAACACAAAATTTCTTCGAAATACACCAAATGACTTAAAAAATTATATTAAAAACTAATAGCCAATGCTGATGAACCTGCAACAAAAAGACCTCTTATGTTAGCTGCTAAAAAGGCAAGAATAGCAATAAAAACATTTTCTTTATTTGTACCTGAATGGATTGCCTCGTTTCGTATGGTTTCATACACAGCCCTGGTTGAACTTTGTTGAAATAATGATTCTGGGACTGTTCTAATCTTTTAATTTAGTTTTAAAAATCACATTTTATTGGATAGATCACATTAGGTTTTATTTTAATTATAAATTAGTTTGCTGAGGACGGCTTTTAGATAGACAGCCAAAATATTCTTGAGGTTTAAATAAATGTCTAAGGTAAATTCCCTGTTGTTTTACTTGAGTTTTTGTTTTAATAATAATAAAAAAGAACTAATTCTACTTTTGTGTTTAGCATTAGAAGTGATACTGGCTAGGTTTATGAGGTTGCTAATATCATAAAAACTATGATTTCCCCAAGAGTGATTTTTCATTCGAATCCCCCCCCCTTCCGTCTGCAATCCCCTAGTAACTCTCTTTATTATTTTCCCGTTCAATATGAACTATTTCGCGCTTCTTAAATGCATAGAAAAAAGAAAGAAAGAAAAGTTTAATAAAATCTTCCACAATTTAAATGTTCTTTAATAAATTATTGTAAAAATGAAATTAAGTATGTGTTAAATAAATAAATTTTAGTAAACATTTTATAATATTTCCAAACAGAAGCATTTTTGACGAATACAATGACAGGAACCAAAATAGAGCACGCCTACCTCTAGTTAAAATATTTCCAAGTCTTCCTCCGATTGATTGAGCATCAATAGAATTTTGGAAATCTATAAAACCTTCCTTCCAATTACCATTACCTTTTAGCTAACAAAAGTCTTTACGAAATAGGCAATACTTTACAATATACCTAGTATATAGTCTAATCGAGTATAGTACAACAGCCTCGTAACTATTATCTCATTAGTTTAATATTTTACTAAATCTTAACAATATCTTTGTCATGGTTTGTTCGAAGGACTCCCATTGAAAAAATTAGGTGACGTATAACTCAAAAACAATTTTCTTTTGTTCTAATATATCTAATATTGCAACTAATTTTAACAATTTTTCGCACAATATACCTACAACCATATATTCTATAAAGTATTTTAAAGAACAGTTTCTTGTATTTAATAATATCTACTCTAATCGTTTAAGCGGGCAATAATCGTGTATGTGTTTTTTCTCGAAAACGTTTTTTTTTTTCGAATTGGCACACTAGCATTTTCTGGCCTGAAACACGATCCAGATAGGTTACAACTTTGGAAGAATTCCTTAGAGCCTTAATTTTTGCAAAATATTTTTCGTAATGATATAATATTTACATTTATTTAAAGAGCAACTTGCATAATTTTTCCCAGGGGTGATCGTAACGTTCTTGGTATTAACAACACATGCGTATTATACAAGATAACGAATTCCCCCGAAAAGGTAAAGAAAAAAGCATGAAAAAAAATGTCTGAGGTAATGAAAATGAGCGAAATGAAATGCTGAACGAAATCTCTGGCTAGAAGAAATACGACAACGAGCATCATAACGAATCACACGTAAAAACACAAGGGTAAATCAGCAGAACAAAATCTGCGATTAGAAGACAAGTGACAGCAAAAATCACATCGAATTGAAAACGAAAAAGATACACAACGCAATCTTTGGTTAAAAGACAAATCAAAATTGCAATGGAATAAAGAAACGCGTGTTTTTGTGCCGCTAAAAAAGAAGCAAGTAAGAAAATGTAATAGAACATAAGTAATAAATCTATACCAAGTACTTCAATAATATATACCTACCTATAGTTAAAAATATTCCCGGCCCTTTCTTCAATTGATTGAATATCAATAGAGTTTTGGAAATCAGCAATAGCCGCATCTCGATCACCGTCGATCTGACCAAAATCTTTACGGAATATACTGAGCAAGCAACTAATACGATAATCAAGACGAACATTCATAATAAACTAAAAAGGAGGCCAAAATAAAATAACTCAAAGCCAAGCAAATTAGGGAACTAAGTAGAGAAAAAAACATGCACAAGGCTACAAAAAATGCAAAGACTAGAAAGTAGGGCATTAAGTTCACAGATTTGCAAAAAAAAAAAAAAAAAAAAAAAAAAAAAAAAAAAAAAAAAAAAAAAAAAAAAAAAAAAAAAAAAAAGTGCATAATAATAAAAATCATACAGGATGGACAAAACAATAACTTAAAGAGTAAAGATGAATTACTCACAGTGCTTATTTTGATATTCAAATAAACATATTTTTAATATAAACATTTACATTTAACTGCTTTTATTGATTCTATTTACGAGAAACACAAAAATGTAAGATGGAATGTAACATTTGAGAAATAGACAATATTGGTATTTTGACAACGCTGATTTCCACCGCACAACATTACTTCAAAACCATATTTAGCATCTAGAAAACTCGGTCCCTCTTCAAAAACTGTTTGAACAATTATAAGTAGTAAAAAACGTTGAATATTTGAACCTGTCTTTTTGTTTTTATACATATCTAGGTTCTAAGTAAAGGTTCGACTTGGGCAAAATAAAGAAGTAAGAAATAAAAGCTTCTTAAATACATTCTTTTGAAACCAGACAGATTAAAAATTTTAATTTACATTCCCCCTTGAACAAGTTTTTACCTCTCGGTTTGGTCATTAAACTGACGTTGCCTTTTTTTCTGGTATAATAAGATTTTCTCTCTATATTCCTGGAACCCTTACTTAAAGATAACAGATTCACAGATTTTCGTTGACAATAGTAAACGAGTGTCTAGGCAATGCAATTGCCAACACGTTCCACTAAATTTCAAGAACATCGCTTTTATTTGATTTCAATAGAGATATGAATCATGCATTACAGCAATAATGGTGGATAGCAGCATACGTTAAATGCTTATGAATAAAGCTTTGGGGACTATACAAACAACTCAGGGCAAATTGGTAGGAAATAACATAAACTTCAAGGACAAGATAACTATCCAGATCAAGCAAAAATGAAAAAAAAAACGAAAAGGGTAGGAAATTATTCGGCATAACTGCTAAATTATAGGGAAATAATAAAAAAATTTAAATATAGGGGGTAGAAACAAAGGCCAGAGCCCTCCCTCTCACCTAATTCATACCTGATAAGAGATGCAAATTCCTGCACACAGGACGGAGTTATAAGGGATAGAGTTCAGGGACTTACTCAAAAATTTCAAAAAGCTTTAGCCCATTTCACTTATAAATTCTCTGAAAATTTTGCTTTTTCTGTCTTCAATGATTTATGGGCAAATTGGCCAATAAATCAAGAGTTATGGGCAATATGGTGACGATAAATTGATCTTCCGGCAAGTAGAACTCAATTGTAGTAACTACAGACATACTGGAAAAATAATACAACCGAAGGAATTTCAAATTAATTATCTATAACGGCTAATCAATGAGTTACAAGAATATTAACCTTAAATGGTTGTTAAAAACAGAAGGATTTTCTGCAAAAAATAGATTTTTGTCAGTTAGGGGATCTGTAAGACTGCAGGCAAAAGTTTTCCAACATTTCATACCTTATGGAAAAATCTTTTCATTTTCTAATTTTAATGCTTCTTTTCTTTCTTTTTTTTTCTAGTTTTAATAAATACTTTTTAAAACATTCGTCAGCCAATATAATACCTTAACCTATAAAAATTTCCGAACAAATTTACTACGAGCTTACTACGGAAACAAATTTGGTTGCTAATTTACTGATGCTTGAAAACCCCCAAGCAACCAACAGGAACAATAGACAACAAGGAAAATCCGCAGAAAATTTATGACAATTTATTTAAAACAGATTTTGAACGTTTTATCACAGTAAAAGAAAGGCCCCAATAGGCTAATTGAATAAAACAGACAAGCTACTTCAATAGCATAGACAGAAACCATGCTCAATTAAATGTTTGAATGGCTAATTACAATTTTTTTTTTTTTTTTTTTTTTTTAACGTTAATAGTACGATTTGTCTTGTCACCATAGCTGGGTTGTGTTTTTTTATTTTTTTATACTAGCATCTTAAAAGTTAAGTCTTTCATTAATGTTGAATACGGCTTGGAGAAGGTTCTTGCCAAAAACATTTTCTATCTCTTTCGTCGCATTTCATTCAACTTTCCGAGACTTTTCCTCATTTGGATTTTATTTTTCTTCTTTGCGATTTTCCATTTTTCATGTCTATTTAATGTGGTCTTAGAACTCATTAGCATGAATAATTTAATTTTCAAAAATGCAAAAAAGGTAAATGCAAACACTAACTCTAAAGTACAATGCAACCCTGTAAAATCTCTAACTTAGATCCAAAGAAGAGTTAATAAGTCAAGTTAATAATAATAAAAAAAGAAAAAGAAAAAACCTCGAGTATTTCAATAATCTTGAGCTTCGTGTCCAAAACAATGGGATCCTCGTGAGCTGAAAAGGTCGACTGAGATTTCGGCAGGGTGTCGATACCTACTGTACTAAGTGCCAAATTACCAGCCACTACACTCATGTCTCCAATGGACCCTTTGACACAGCCCTCCTCTGCAAAAGAAGAAGGGTCTTGGTCAAAATCTGTAAGCTAATATTTTCTTAAATAAGCTGAACAGAGAGCTCATACATCTTTTTGGGATAAAATTGGGAACACAAGAGATAAAAATAAGAGAGAGGTCGCAGTAGGTCAACTAGTTTTGCTAGCGCTTTACTGTTAATTCAGACTGATGTGTTTTCACACAAAAACGACCGCTTTTATGCAATCCGTAAAATTTCATCCCAATTTTGCTGAAGGTTTATGCGTCATAACAGTTCAAAAGCTGTGTCAAAGAATTTCTAATGAATCGATGAAAAACGCGTTCGTTAAATTCTTTTTAGAATTATACAATGCAAGCGATTGAGAAAGTAATCATGTTTATCAGAAGCCGTGTATTAATATATGTCAAAGAACACGAGGGCCATGTCATTTTAATCCTCAAGGCCTGGGAGGACACTGCCAGGGATACGAACATAGAAGATAAGGATTATACTTATTAAAAATTGGGCATAGCTAGCCTATGTTGATACAGGCTAGACCCTTTTGAGTATTTTTCTTGGCTTTTCAGAACTTAATTTAGCCTATTCTTATGCGTTTGCTGTTTAAATATCTCATAATATTTTTTGCACTTCAACGGCTGCAATGAACCGTTTTTGTGTAAACATTTTGCGATTTTCCTGCATCCGCTACCCGTGAGCAGTTTTAAGTTTTAAAAAACCACATCGGTGTTAACCAAAGATTATGGTTAAATTTACTCCTGTTAGTAACAATTTTTGAATATTCAATCTGGAGGTTAAACTTAGCGGTGGAAACTGTACACGAACGGAGTGAACATAAATTACTTATAATCCAGATTCCCAACTATCTCTCGCCCCATTTGAAAAGAGATTTTACTAGCACCGAGACTTAGCTAGCGCTGATTAAAGCCAAACAATATTTTTTCGTGTAATTTTTCAGGAAATAAAAAAAAAAAAATTACAAAAAATCTGATTGTCCCAGGTTAGGGCTAGCCAACCCTCGGTATTAGTAAAATCTTTATAGATTCAACTTGAGGTATAGAAAATTATGAAACCTATGTGGTGATTTAGATGAAGCCTTAAAATTAAAAGAGAAGAATACTCATTTATCAATATTCAGGGAATCCAATCGCACAAAAAGACAAGAAAACTTACAGAATCAGATAGCCCTATTCGCGTATGACTAATTAAGAGCAAGTCGATCGCGTAAACTAGGTACAAGACATTAGATTTACCTAAAACAGGCAGTCGGAGAACTATTCAATGTATTAGACATCCACATTTTAAAAATAGAGATAAATACCCCTCCCCACCCTTATCTTGCGCGAATTATAGAATGCGAATTACCGAATTAGATATACATGTATTATTCTTTGTAAAAGGAAGAAATTAAAAAATGTATAAGGCAACACTAACTTTCTATCTATACATGGAAACTAACGAAAACCAAGGTATTGACTAAGGTTGTGGGCAAGATTTCTATACAAATGGTTATTTTCACTTTGTTAGGATTTCATAAAGACAGAGACTATGTATTTTGATAGGCACATCGTTTTCTTTGTACAGTGTTGTATCATCGAGATGAGTGTATAGCCCTTTTGCCAGACAATTGCAAAATTTTTGAATGTGATCTTTTTTTTTTGCTTTTCCTTAAATGCCGAGTTGTTATATTGGTTTCTTACGAATTTTATTTGCTTTTCGTATTTTAGTCCACTGATAAAGGTTACCTGATGGGAAGCCGAAATATTCAAGACAAATTTAACATTTCCTTTAATGTCCCAATTGAAAGTTTTACCTGTTGTTACATATTTCTATATTTTCATTTTCTTTGCAACAATAATAAAGGTTTTGGCTAATGTTTATACACTAGGAATAACATGACATTAAAAAAAAAAAAAAAAAAAAAAAAAAAAAAAAAAAAAAAAAAAACTACAAATTTTTTTTTAAATTCTTGGAAAAAAAAGAAAAGGATATACTAGTAGTTTAAAAGTGGATGAAATATTTTCTTTTCTAAAATATATGAGACGCGGAGCCTAAATAGTAGGGTTGCCAAATATCATAAAAAAAATATGAAAGCGGGAAATTGCAGCACAAATTTCCAAACAATATACAGAAAAAGAATGCCAGATTAAACATGATGGGCGGAACAATAACTTTTAAAAAAGGGAAAATAAACTTAATAAAGATAATTGTAAACTAATTCTAAAACAACAACAATTAAAAAATCCGTTTTTTTCAAAACTAGAACCAAAACATTAAAAAGTTTCACCCACTGAAATAGAAGTAAGCTGGAGCTATGGCCCCACAACTCTGTGGTAAAAAAAAAATCCCTGCCTTTACCATTTTTCAAGATAAATTTTCCCAAACACAACTTTTATCTTGAAACTAGCTCTTGCCAACCTAATTCATATCCTTCAATTAGGGAGGTCAAGGCTTGGCTAAAAAATGGATTTACAATCCATTTTCCAAACAACTTTATCTTGAAACAGCTCTTGCCAACCTAATTCATATCCTCATTAGGGAGGTCAAGGCTTGGCTAAAAAATGGAATTTTACAATTCCAAAATACGTTGCTAAATTAGAAAATTGGTGTGCTATACAAATGGAGGATGGGTTACGTGGGAGGTTCTTTCCATGGAGGATGTTTCCTTGTGGGAAGGGACATTTCTATGAAGGGATGCCAGATTTCCCAGCATTATTTAAAAAACGATCAGAAATTAAATTTAAAAAAACAAGTTTTTTTAACTGAAAGTAAGAAGCAAAATCAAAACTTAAAAATTTATATGATGATGAAAAAACTTAAAACATTAAAACATTCAAAATATGATGAAAAACTTAAAACATTAATTTCGTTTTTAACAACAAATTTTTAACAACAAAAATTTGGCCGGAGGAATAAACCACAAAAAAAACATGCAAAACTTGCATAATCAGAGCAAAAATCTACAACCTGCTGCTTTATTGAGAACAATGTTTTGTTGGCAGCTTTTAGTTTTAATCTTTCAAACAGCTTGGAATGTTTCTTCACTGGAGAACAGGCAGCAATAGGTCCTAAGTTTTACTGGAATGCTACGGCTTGGAAAAAAAATACTGCCATTAGTAAAACAAACAGACCTTCTGGTTTTCGAAGCAATTTTGTTGAACCCTTCCTGTTAGAAGTCTTGAAGATTTTTTTTCTTACCGGGTGGCATCCCTGGTTTGTGGTGACGAACTCTAAGCAAGGAGCCACCCGGCTCAATAGGAAACAAAACTCTAAAAACGGATTTTGATACCAACAGATACATCAAAAGAATTGGATTTTTATGCTTATTTAAAATATATAAGTTTCATCAAGTTTGGTCTTACCAATTAAAAGTTACAAGCCTGAGAAAATTTGCTTTATTTTTAAAAAAAAAAGAAACATCCCCTAAAAGTCATAGAATGCCATCTATTTAACATCTAATGTATCAGTGATTTGTATAAAGGTCAGCAGCAGTCAGTAAAGTCAGTAATTTAATGAACTTTTAAATGCATTCCTAACACATTAGGAATGCAGACTCGCTATAATTTACCCCCCCCCCCCCCCCCCAATGTGCAAATATATAGCCCAAATTTGTTTCTAAATTATTATGTTTTTATCTTACTTTGGTATATTTCATTACGATATGTGCGTCAAAGAAAACATATTAGAAGAATATTAGGTAGGGGGTATATCATACAAGTACTTCTAAAATGTATAAAATTCATATATATAATGTAGGACATCTAAGATAAGCTAATTTGCCATCCTTATTAATTTGCGTGTTATTATTATGCGGATTATTAGCGTATCATTAGTTATTACACGGGAATAGTTGACAAGGATACACAAATATTCAAATTTATTAGAAACAACTCCCTTGCTATGTAACATCAATCCACAGTCTTTCAAAAGAAACATTAAAAATTTTAAATCATGGTTGCAGAAATAGCTGCAACCTAGAAAAAAAACGAACCATAAACCAAAAATACTGCGATTTCGATTAATCTTGATGATAAAAGTTTTTTGCGAAAACGAATTCATGGGGCTTTCGGAAGATAGCCTGAAAACCCTCAAAAAGGGCTTGGGATGAAAACTAAAACTGCAATAGTGGAATCACCATAGTCAAAAACAACATATAGGAAAGTTGAAACCTTCCACCTAAACCAACAAGGAAAATTATTTTTTTGTACAATGAAGTGTCCTCTCTTTTTTTAAACATTCAAGACAAGAAAGTTTCTCCCCTAGTTCGATACATCGTCTTTGTCAAACGGAAACCACGTATCTTCCTTTTTCAAAATTTTTCAGGGGGTGAAAAAAACACACTTTTTCCTGTTAGCAGTTAGGCGACTGATACCTTAACCTTAGATAGGCAACTTTTTGTGGCGGATTCCATGGGAAGGACAAATACAACTCGACTAAAGCAGTTCTAAAAGACAAGCCGAAACGTGGTTTCCGCTTGACACCGACGAAATGTTATTTTAATTCATTGAGATCACTCATTGAATAAGCACAATTCTTAAGCTCTATTGAACGCTGTTAGCGTAAGATTAATCTTACGCATTTAATTTGAAAAAGGAGAAAGTGGTCAGATTCTAGAGGTCTAACTTTCTCTCTCAATTCGCCTATGTTGTTCCTATTTTACCGAAAAATGTATTTGAAATGAAAAAAGAACTATTTAGAGTAAAAAAAACTATTTAGGGTTAAAAACATTAGAGCTCCATATCGCCTTTTAAGAAATGTTCTAATAGGAAAAATTACTTTATCCTGATAGATATTACCACTAAGAATTTTTTATCTAGAAAACAACGAATTGTAGCATATTGAGCTCTAATGCACAACAAACAAACAATTAATGTACCAACAAACAACAAACAAACAAACAAACAAACAAACAATTAATGTACCAGGTTTCAATAACCGCAATTGAACACAGTTTAACAATTGCAATTGTCTATTGAGTGCCAAAAATTACAATAATTAATTAATTACAAAACAACTATTAAAACTTAATCAAATACAAAATTTAGAATACACATCATACTGATTTGTCACTCTCTCTTTAAGACGAGAAATAGCAAATATGACTCAGATTGATCTTACTGAACATAATTAAGTCACAAAGGGGGGGGGGGGTATTATAGAAGGTAACGTAGAATGTACTCCAGAAGCCAACAGTTCTTTGATATTTATTTATTATCTATAAATGATAATTTATTGTTTTTATTAGTATATACTTCATTATTAAAATAAATTATTATTAAAACAATTCATTATTATTAATAATTTATACCATCATCTGAAAAGGTATAGAATAACAACTTTGGCATGTTACATTTTTACAATATGTAAAAGAAATACAAGATTATAGTCCTTCTTTAGTTATGATCATACGAACTGATAAAAAGTCGGCATCCAGGGTTTTGGAATAAAAATATTAACAAAGAATCCGAATCACTTATTGGCTTTTGGAGCAAAGTTTTAGTCTCTTTTCTTAAAAAACAACACACTACGAAAAGATAAAGCGATCTCACTCTCGCTATAATTACTCTGTGCTATCTAACTATAGACAGTGATTCCACCCATTTTTAATATTCTAAATAACTAGCGCTTTTTATAAATATTTATTTCTAATTCTTTTGTAATTACATATTATTTCGCCAACATTTTAACCCTTACGCAGGTCCTACTGTCTTTCACCTTGTAGACCAAAATTCCAAAAGTTCTGGTGCGTCTGTCAACAATTGTCAGAGACTTCAAATAAATGTTTGTCCAGTGTTTACACTATTCCGACTTCCCCCCCCCCAAAAAAAAAAAATCAGACTGTGTCCACCAAAGAAGCACAAAATTAACGACACAAAATCAGCGATTTGTATTCCTTATCTTTCGCGTGTATACGAATGTTAATTTTCCCAAATTTTCACAAAAAAAAAAAAAAAAAAGATTAGCTCATCCAATGTAGCCCAAAAATCGACGATAAGAAAACCAGCGGTCAGTATTTCTTGTTATGGTTCGCGTGTATACGAATTCTAATTTTAAAGGACAGTCCGGAGAGCCCAATTTCCTTCTTGGTAAATTTAAGGAAACCTTTAAATTTCGGGCATACTGGAAGCACTATCCTTCCCAAATATTTTCCCTCCAGGCGAAGACTTCTTCTGGATAAACACAAATATAATAAAAGGTTCAACAAGGGCATATAAATAGCAATTCTCTAAGAGGTATCGCCGCGCGGTCGTCTCATTGCTGTTCCATCAAAAGAAATCTGAACTATCACGGGTATATTAGTGAGGATTGACCAGCCTCTGCAGCTTGTCTTATATATGGGTTCTGGGTATATCAATTTTTTTTTTTTGTCCCAGATCCTTTTTTCCTTCCTTTTTTCTCCCGAGAATATACAGGGGACCTTACTGCAAAGAGATAGAAAATTCCAAGGCCGTATCCAGGGGTGTGGGGGGGGGGTATGGGGGGTTACCCGGTTTGACCCCCCCCCCCGAAATGTTTGTTTGACTCGTAAAAACGTAACAAAAATGGACATAAACAAATTTGGTATGCGTTTTTTTTAGGTTTTTAATGTACCCCCCCCCCTAAAAAAAATTAGTACCCCCCCCCCCCCGAACAAAAATCCTGGATGCGCTTCTGGAAAATTCCATTGGAAACCTCATGAAATCCGAATAATCTATCGACAGATCAAAAATTACCTCCTCGCCCTCCCCCCCCCCCCGCACACACACACAAAAGGATCAAAGGACACACATTATATATATATATATATATATATATATATATAGATATATATATATATATATATATAATATATATATATATATATATATATATATATATATATATATAGATATATATATATATATATATATATATATATATATATATATATATATATATAATATATATATATATATATATATATATATATATGTATATATATATATATGTATATATATATATATATATAATATATATATATATATATATATATACATACATATATTAAAATAGCAGGTAAAATCATGGTAATCAGTCTCGTAAAAAAAAAAAAAAAAAAAAAAAAAAAAAAAAAAAAAAAAAAAAAAAAAAAAAATCCTTCTGGCAACCATGGGAGCAAACCTTACCATAACAAACACGCACACACACAAAAAAAAAAACATACTTTTTAATTCTCCGAGAGCCGCCGCGACGTGCTCACTCGTATTTGTTCCATCAAGAATAGCAAGTAGGATTCTCGTCAAGCGAAGAAGATCCTTGAAGCCGTAGAATCCGAAATAAACAAGTTCACGAGCCAGTTTCACCACTTCAAATGTGAGAATGTTGCGGCCTTTTTCGTCAAATGTCCACATGTCACTGGATAATTCAAGCAAGTAGCTCTCAACGAAACTAAGTGTATCAGCAAATTTCTCATGAATACCAGTTACGGACTTGCTGCTTAATTGTTTTGCGTCATAGCTAGAGAAAACAAAATGACAATTAATCAGAGTGCATATATATATATGACAATTAGCATCCCTTGTCCGGCTAACCCTAACTTCCCCAGAAGTAATATATAAGAGATAATAAGTTATCCTTATCCGATCACGTGCTGGCTGAACGCTTATGGACAACTAGGTGAATAACAACAATGATCACATCAACTTCAATTTACATAGCTTATTTGTAGATCCCTGAAGGTGTGCCCTTTTTTACAATCACTATTCTTTTTTGTTTTCGGCATATACGTAATTTTTTTTTTTTTACTTTTTTAAGTAATTGAAATTTTTCTTTACAAGCGACATACTTATGCTGCATTTTCTGAGGCTAGTAGGTGTCAATTATCATACAAATAATCCCGACTGCGCTTATGGAATTGCTCCCTCCCTTTCTTACTCTCTCTCCACGACACAGTTGTCGTCGCTTCTATAAAAAGCATTCTTTTTACAATATAACGCCAGCCAGAAAATAAAAAACTTACATGGCTTTCTTTACACTTACTATAGGTTATTCAAGTGTTTATTCTTTTTAAACATATGAAGTAGTGGTAGAGATACCTGAGCAATTTATTTTTCAAGCTTGTATAATAAATACGGCTTATTAACTAGTAAGTGTAAAAAGGTCAGGTTTACTGATTTAGAATATTGATCTACAGGAATTTGCTGGAACGAAAACAAATTGTGCCCGCTTAATGAAAATGGCTCAGTTTGCAGCCCGTTTTTACAATTCAGGTTTTTGGTGTTCGGCTTAAAATTTAATAATTCAGATTTCGGGTTTAAAACGCACAAAAAAAAAAAAAATCTTCTTTACTTGTGAGATTTTTTTAATCGTATTAATCAACCAATACAGTGGTAGAACTCAGATTTTTGTGTCAAATGTCAGATTCAGGGCTCCCATGTTACCATGTTACCAATTCAGCTCCCGTGTTACCAAATCCCATGTTACCATGTCCCATGTTACCTATTCAACTCCCATGTTAT
The DNA here is from genome assembly GCA_027921565.1 of Artemia sinica. Taxonomy (NCBI): domain Eukaryota; kingdom Metazoa; phylum Arthropoda; class Branchiopoda; order Anostraca; family Artemiidae; genus Artemia; species Artemia sinica. The sequence continues at coordinate 31,698,477 of CM051260.1, read as the reverse complement.
GCCTCAAATGCTAAAAAAAGATATAAAAAAATTACTTTGTAAACTTATACTAAAATTTATAACGTAATACATCATACAATTTAGAATTTATAAGCAATTTATAAAATAAATAATATATCAAGTACAAATGTAGAATTCAGCTTTCTGGGATTAAGCATTAGAATCCAGCAATTCAACTTTTTTGTTTTAAAATACATAGAAGCCGTAGACTGCTTCGCTTATCAAATATTTACAATAACCCCCATTATTTTAGCAAGCATTGACCAATCTCTTCGTTTTATTGTCTTTTAACAGGTAAAAAAAACGCGCAGGACAAAAAACGTACAGGAAAAAAAAATTAGCAGGAAAAAATGTAAGGTCTTACTGTTATGGGTAGACCTATAAATAGATGAATAGACAGATATTTATTGATTTACAGTCAACAATAATAGCATATAAAAATCATATGCAAGGATCTAAGGCCGGGAATACAGGGCGACTACTTCGTCCATCTTTTGTTTTGTAGTAAATATTATTAGTTACTTGTAGCACTATTATTTTATAGTAAATAGCATCGTATATCCCCCGCAAGACCCTATAGCCGGGAATGCTAGAGACTATTTCATCCATCTTTTTTTGTAGTATCATTTAATTTATTCAATAGTAGAATTCAGTTTTGCGGTTTTACAGCACATGAAAGAGAAAAATACTTCACCTATTAAACCACATAATTGATGAAACAGGAGAGGTAAAAAAGAGAAAAGAGAAAATTAGCATTAACTAAAAACTAAAAATTAGAAAAGGATAAAAAGGAAAAGTAAAATAAACTAGAAAATCAGGAAATAAAAAAAAGAAAAATTAGACACAAAACAACACTTAAATATAATGTCAAGCCAACGGCAGACATTTCGAAGAGTAACAAACTTTTTCTTTTAAAACCCAATCAAACGTTTTGCAATAAGTCCCATTGTTTCACCAAGCTCTTTGACTTATCTGATTATTTTATTTTCTGATAGCAGCTGAAAAAAAGATTGTAAGGTCTTATTATCATGGATAGACTTATAGACTACTTTTTAGCCAGCTACCAACAATGCGGAGTTCATTTAGTCACGAACTCAAAAATGAATTGAATATGTTCAAATGATTGATTAAGCTACCAAATTATTGGTTCAAAAAGAACACTTGAGTCTTCTCTAGTCTCCTGCCATCATCTTCTGTATGCGGCAATCAAGGATCTATCCAGGATTTTTGTTCAGGGGGAATTTTTGTCTTGTATAAAAAAAAAAAAAAACGCATCAACAATTTTTTTATATCTATTTTTGTTACTTTTTTACGAGTCGGAGAAAAATTTCGAAGGGGGAGGGTTAAACCCAGTAAACCCCTTCTCTTGGATACGGCCTTGGGGACAGCCATCAAGATTTGCTTCCCAAGTTGTTCTTGGCGCAAAAGATGGTGGATGGTGGGATAGAAGCTGAAAGACATTTGGGTACCAAAGGAGTCAAATTTAAAATCCAGGTGAAGACGAAAAATAACAAAGAGCCAAAAAAAAATTTAGAAGGTGCATCATACTCCTTAGGCCCAGATGTTTAGTTTTCCAGGTAAATAATACATAGAAATATCGTAAAATCTAAGTCATTCCCTAATGCGCCCCTAATGCGGTTATAGCAGAAGTCCGCAAATTGAACTGAACTCGAACAATATTCCTCCTTATCCAAAACGACATCACGTATTTTATAATTGATACAAAAAAAAACCAATGGCCCATGGCCACAAAAAAAAACAAAGGAAAAAAAGAAAACAATATAAAAAATAACTAAAAAACAATTAAAAGAATCAATTAAACAAGGCAATAAAAAGACACACGCAAACACAATCAAGAACCCCTAAGAAAAAATGTACTTCCAAATCAGCGGAAAATATGCTTTTTCTACGCAGTCAATGCATGCTCTTGCACTAATGGTTCAGCATCATCAGATCTGCAGTTTATATAATTAAAGAAGTAAAGAGAAATAAAACGAATAAATGACAAAGACAGAAAATCTTACTCTTCGATGCTCAGTTGCTCTGGGATTTCCGACCATAGTCTGGCATATCTAACTTGGGTTACAGGCTCTTGAGGATCTCTATCGACATGCATGTGCAACATTAATCGACAGAATGATGCGCGTAGCCCACAAGGAAGTTCCGTGTCAGACATACATCTACAAAATAAATATTTGTTTAGTAGCAGTAAAATAGGTTTAAAAAGGAATAAATATACACGCCTCATCTTTTCATGAACAATGCTCTGAGCCCACTTAGAAGGTGGCCAAAGCAGAAGCATCAGACAAAATGGGGTGAGGGAGGAGCGTTCCCCAGTGTGTCAGTCATAGGTAGGCCCGCCACAGTTCAAAGGGCCGAAAATACGTGAAACGTACACAGTAAAGGGCCGAAACCCCTTAAAACGTGATCTGGAATTCCCGCAAGTCCCTTTCCCTATTGTTCCATCTGCAAAAATCCTCGGAGTCACATTATCGATGGACTGCACATTCACCGAACACGTGGAGAAGGTTATCAAGGCTGGCAATGCATCACTTCAGACCCTAGTTCTGATGCGCAGGTTTGGCTGCGACACTCAAAGCCTAAAAAATGCCTATATTACGTATGTGAGACCTCTACTCGAATATGCCGTCGCTGTCTGGGGACCTTTTGTCCAGAGCACCCACTACCTTTGCGATGACCTTGAATCTTTGCAGAAACGAGCTGTTAACATAATCGTTGGTAACAGAAGTGACGACTACAACAAACTCTTGCAAGAACTGAACCTTGAATCTCTCGGCGACAGACGATTATCACTGATCATGTCCCTCGGCAAGTCACTGCTATCTTCGCCCCATCACAGACTGATCCTCCCACCTGATGCTCCTGTTAACCAAAGAACCAGATCCCAGTCGAAGCTACAACCCCCTGTCTGCAGGACCAACCGCTACAAAAACACGTTTGTCCCCTTTTTCATTGAAGCATACAACAAGACTTAGTGTTATTTGAATTCACGTGTTAGTGTTTTTATAGTGTTATTTGTATTTTTTTTCTTCTCATATTGTTGTAAAGACGACATAAAATTAGCCATGGCTACGCTGTTCGATCTTAATAAACCTATGTCTATGTCTATGTCTAATAGAGACTTAAGGACCAATTTTCATTAGAAAAAGAGACAACCTCGGAGCCATAACTCGCATTCAGAAAGTCTTAGGAAAGAAAAAAGTAGCACAATTAGATACTCAGATTTCCTGGAAAAGCCTTTCCAAACATGATCATACACTACATAGATTTTGCAGATACAAATACCGAGGAGACGTTTGCATTTTCAATTTACGTTGTTCACTCTCAATCAGCCGAGAACCAGAAGCCATTCTTTTCGTTGTATCTTAGAGTACATTTTTTGCCTCTATATTCATACATATAAAGTCGAATATATGTCTGTCTGTGTGTCCTGTATACATTACTATACTGTTTACATGATCGCCAAGAAACTTTAGGAAATTATTGAGTACACTCTTGTGAAGGTTTTAGGCATAAATTCCTCCCTCCAAGGACAGTAGATTTCAAAATTTAAGGGAATGCCACACTGCTGTTGAGCTCCTTCGCTTCACATTTTCTAGATATTAATTATCCAACAACGCTCGGCGGTTAAGTTAATAATCCTAAACTATTTTTTTTTTTCAAATTAAATCTAAAACTTCAAAAATACGATTGTTATTTTACATACGAGGAACATTATCCAGAGGGGAATTTTGAATTAGGTTCCTCAGAGAATTTACGCGGAGGGAATTTTCCACAGGGGAAGGGGATTGCGCGGAAATAATTTTCTACGGCGGGAATTTTCCATGAAGGGGTAGTTTTTCCGCAGGGAGGGGTGGGGGAGAATTTCCCGGAGCAAGAAATTTTTCATGAGTTTCTTTTCTTTTGAGATCACAACAAGGCGCGACGGGTGAGATGGTATATAATAAAAGGACACCCAAGCGTTCTCCGAGTAGCAAACCGACAGAACCCTACCATGTGCTAGCCAACTGGATGCAGGGAAAAAAGGGTATTATAAGGATAATAGACTAGCCTATTTACCAATTTTGTTATATGATCAAGTGAGATGAAACCGCGTAGACAGAAAATGGACAATAGCTGAGAATTAGAATTTGATTTTGGTGTGATAATAGAAAACGGGTTTTCGGAAGCTATCTAAAGATGTTTTTACTTATACCACAGAAAAACACTTAAAATCAGATATTACCACAGAACAGTCGATGAAAGAAAGTTGTCGGTCTCTAAACTAATAGCATCAAGTATGATAGCAAAATATTAACAAAATCCTTTTTCGACCGATTCAGCGGAACGTAAATTTACAAGCGAAAACTGTCTTTGTGGTATTTTAATACCACAAAGACCTGACTGAAAAATATTATTTATGTAATGACGGAAGATTAGGAAAAAACTTTATTTCTTTCAATCTTGATACTGAAAAATAACGAGGATATCGATCTAACGCATAATCGCATCTACTATATAGTATCATATTTGCAGAACCATCCCTGGGCGGAGGGCGAGGGAGGGGAACAACCAGGTCAGCTGCCCCGGGTGCCGTAGCTGGGGAGGGAAGCCGTGGCTAGGGGATTGCCCACTTTGATCTAAATTTCAATTTGATTTATCTTTTTTGTTTATTTGAGTAGAGAGAGGGTCCCTGTGATTGATTTTTCCCTTGGCACCCCCAACCCTAGGAACAGCTCTGCGTAATTGTATAGTAATGTTTCGTAACAGTAAAGACGTAAATATACCTAAGGTAATGTATCTAACTAATGAATATAAGTTCACATTTTGTTTGTCTTTTGTATGGGCTAGCTACTCATACAGCTGACAATTATCTAGAACAATGGTTCCCAACGTTTTTTGGCTAAGCTCAACCTACAGTGTCTCTATAATCTCAGTCATCCCCACCCCCACCTCACCAGGAAAAATAATCATTTAAAAAGGTCTATTCGCTGACATCTCGAACATCATAAAACAATTAACAGCCCAACAAAGCTTGTAAAAAAAAGAAAGAAAAAGACTTACTTCAAAATAAGGTCCACATTTAGGTCTTTCGAAAATGCATTAATAGCGAGATATTGTCTATCTAGGCACATATTTGAATAAAGATCTAGTTGGTGTCTATAGTAATTAAGAATCTTCAAGTCATCAGCTAATTCGTTTTTAGCTCCAGAAGCAATGTCACTGATCACCCTTTGCCGAATGTTTTTTCCCCAGGCAAGGGCCACTTGAAGCTCAGGATTTTTTTCTTGACCAGATTCATCCACTTCGTGTACTTCAACAAAACTAAAAATAAGAGTGGATATTTATTAACAAGGGAAATAAGGGTTACTTAGTACATGACGGCAAGGGCTACTTGAAGTTTGTTTATTTTTTCTGTGCCAGATTCATCCACTCCATGTAATAAAATCGACGGCACTCTCTGAAATCCAGCTGATATGCCTAGTTAACATGGAGACTATCTGGTCTTTCAAAGAAAATTTCAAGGAAAAAAGAATAAGATGAAGTCTCCTATATATAGCTCTCTAGAAAACAAAACCAAATGTTTTTTTTTTGCAATACTTCGACAGTTTTTTTGCATCATTTTACAAATGCTGAAGTCATGCCTGGAAACTCCACAAACTTTGGTCCAAACACAACTCTCCCCGGGCCCACCTTGCAGTGGCAGTTCTTGATAAATATAGCAAAGAAATTCCATCGGCTTTGAGTTGTTTTCTTCTCGGGTAGTTTTGTGCTGCGAGGAGTTGTTAGTAGTGTACTCACATGAATAGCACGATTATCCCTCAACGCACTGCTTCAACAGAAATTGACGTAGATGAATAAGTTTCTACATCAATATTAATAGATTTTAACTATTGTTAAATCACCAGCAAGTATAATTGCCAGCAATAAAACCCTAATGAAAAGAATGTCAGTTCATATGAACAGCAGACAGTGAAAATAGTAACAAAATTAGTTAAGCACTCATAGTCGTATTAGAACTATGTATTTTCAAGGCACAAGCAAAAGTCGGAAAGAGAACCTGTAAAAAAAAAAAAAAAAACTCAATAAAATTTACAGGTTTGAGAATGAAGAATATGCTTAAATAGAATATGATAAAATTTAATAGAATATGCTTAAATTACATCAATCGAAACAACCAGCCTATTAATTTACACTTTGTTGCTAGTCCTTTTACAGATCTGTTATTGTCTGCAAAAAAATTTATTTAAAGATATGGAAAAAATTAACATTGAATTGTGTCTCACTTTGTAACAGATAGGTTGGTTAAAATAACCTCCAACCGAGAGGATGTTTATTGATCAACAGTGTAACGTAGGTAACCGAAACTCTAAAAAACGGAATTTTGATAACAATAAATATATCAAAATAATTGGCTTCTTATGCTGATTCCAAATATTTGAAGTTCATTACTTTTAATTTTATTCATCAAAAGCTACGAGCCTGAAAATAGTTAGCTGATTTTCGAAAAAGGGAGGAAACACCACCAAAAGTCAAGCGATCTTAACAAAAATCCCACCTTAACAATCATATTATTGACTTATGAATAAAGTGAATATACCACTTGATGCCTTCTTTTATGCTCTTTCCAAATATAATAATCATTTTTGTTGAAAATGAATTTTACCCCCACCCCTATATATACCAATTCCAGATAAATATTTGCACATTAGGGGGGTGGGGGTAAATTTTATGGTAAGTTTTTACCAAATCATATTATTGACTTACAAATAAAGTGAATATACCACTCGATGCCTTTTTTTATGCTCTTTCCAAATGTAATATCATTTTTGCTGAAAATGAATTTTACCCCCACCCCTATATACCAATTCAGGTTATATATTTGCACATTAGGGGTGGGGGTAAAGTCTAAACTTACCTCCCATTTAAATTGAAGTTATCAAGTATTTTACAATAGGTTGTATAGGTTGTATGAATTGAAGTATCAAGTATTTTACAATAGGTTGTATAGGTTGTGTCAAGACTGGGCTGGGTAATTGTAGGACAGAGAAAAGTCAAGACAGATAGTCCAAAGTAATTGAGAGGCAAATGTTTAAATGGCTGGGGCACGGGTAAATGGCAGGAGTATACATGACTCTCTTATTGGACACATACTTGTCAGGTCAGTTTTTGGAAAGGCATGCCTGCCTAGAGTCTTAGGCATGCTGATCAAGAATTCAAAAAGAGGCAAAACATGGCACACCTGCCTATGGTCTTAAGAAGAATTTAAAATTGACATAGGACCATAAATTTGCTTGAAATAACAGGCAAACAATCGTTTAAAGCCATCTTTATCTTTCAAAGAAAAGAGATTCCAAGCTCTTGTCTCCAAAAATGTGAATTTTTGCATTTTCTGGCAGAATTTTACACGAGGGAGGGGTGGAAGGGGATTTCCTGTTATGCTTTGAAAGACAGTCAAAAATTAAAAAAAAAAATCACAGAAAGTAAGATGCAGCATTAAAACTTAAAACAAACAGAAATTATTCTGTATGTGAGGGGGGCTGCCCTTTCCTCAACGCTCGCTCTTCACGCTAAAGTTTGACTTTTTTCCTGATTCTTTAGGAAAGACTATTCAAAAATAAGGGACCTTATTTTGAATGAGAAGTATTTTTAAAGAGCTTATGACTTTTGCGTAAAGAGCGAGGGTTAAGAAGGTGCAGCCCCCTTATGTACAGAATAATTTCCGTTCGTTTTAAGTCTTAATGCTGCTCCTTACTTTCAGTTGAAAAAACTTTTTTTTTATTTGATTTCTAAATGTAATGTAACCAACTAGGTAAAAGTTTTAAAACAAAGGAGGTTTTAGGCACTCAAACATATAAATGCCAACAACTATGCAACATCCGATCGAGCAAAGTTATGCGCACTAGCTCATTCTTAAGCTAGTACTGCAGTAGTTCTAACTATATGAATACTCACGGCAAGATAACATAATAGAATATATAAAAACAAAACATGTATGAAGTTATGTGCATCTATAAACACATATAAACATATATGCCACATTTGAGCTCTTTGCAATTGATCAGATACAAGTTTGAAAAGTTCAGAAAGCAGCAAGCTGCGACGAAGGAATATTACCTTGCCTTTTATATCAAGTTGTACTTGAAATAAAGCGTGGAATGAACTATGAATGGCCAGGCCTTCGGACCCTTAACAAGTCATCGCCACAAACTACTTTTTCCCTTTCTATTTCTTCGATAGTCTCTCTTTACTGGTATGTTCAGGGACTGTTTCAATAAGACGGGTGTAGAAGTACTAAAAAGGGCATGGGGGGGGGGGGCTGTTAAAGAGAGAGGTCGGTTAAGGAAAAATGTCAATTCTGTACTTCTGAAATCCAGTGCCCATCTTCAGGGGTGCCGCTGGGGTTCTGCTTCTACTGATTTACTCGCGTTCATGAAGGGTATTATGTCTCAGCCTCACAGCAGAACTTCGGCCGAATCCCAGTTTTGGCATTAAAGTTAATTTGAACATCACCTTAAAAATTACAGCCAGAAACAATATTCTGCATGTGAAACGCCAAATTTCTAGTTCAAAAACTTTGAAAATTCCAGCACAGCTGATCAGGAGCACAAGGAAGGCCAAATCACTTAAGTTCATGGCTGTCTTATTTCGTGGCACCTAATTTTTCTGCAATTAATATTATTTTTATAATTTTAATATTATTAAATATTATTTTTAAACAGTATGATTTGAATAAATATCAAGAAATATAACAAATACACAAAATACCATACGAAACAAACGAAACCTTTTTTTTTCAATCAGAACTTTGAAGATAGCTGCTTTCAACAGGTAAACTACTATTTCAAAGGATTGGGTAACTGATAATCTTATAGTACCCAAAACGAACGCATCTTTGTGTTAAGGTCACATTATTGGAACATGTGATTGCCGCAATTTAGAAATAACCTCGGCTGGCCATTTCCAAGCAACAATTCAACGGTAATTAACTGTTGTACAGCATCATAAAAGAGACAAAGATGAGAAACGCTATTTGAAACACAGGCGAAACAAACCAAATTCTCCTGCTTTTTGTCACACCAAAGAGAAATCTACCGAATCACGTGCGTACATTAAGCAAAACGCAATACGCGCTAAATTTTTTTGGAAGGTTCTGCATTTTGGTGGTTCTGATTAATGCCACTAATTCTGTTTAATTCTGGGGATATCCTGTATAGGACACAGATAAAGAGAGTAAAAATTCAGAATTTTGTAATGTGGGCTAAAAAAAGTCTTCGAAAAAAAAATGACGATCTTTAGAAGGCTACAATGCATATTTTCAAATAGACGATAATATTGTACTAAGAAATTTTATATTTGTCAAATCAAAAAAGGAATAAATTCCATAGAACCATTCCAGAAAGAGAACAACTTTATTATTTTGCCTAAAATAGAAAGTCAGATCTAGGGCCTGAGTAGGCATGTTTTATAATTTTTATCGACAAAAAAATTTCAGTTTATTCCAAATCTAAACGCATTTCATAATTTTCGTTAGAGAAAGCTTGAACTAAGAAGGTGATTGTTTTCCCCGTTAATGTAAATAGGTCCACCTTGACTTGTTCACGCAAATTTTACGGGTAAAACTGCGTATTACAGGTTAAAATATATCGCTAATAAAAAATACCGAACAAGAAGAAAAAAAGAAAATAGAAGAACAGAAGAAATAGAAAAAAAACAATAAATACCTGGTAGATATTAATATATCACGGTTGGCATTCTTCAAAACACTTTTACAAATTAACTCTTGCGTGGCAGGAATGGCAGTGTGATTTGAAACACAGAGATCGCTCAGGTAGTCCAAAAACCTGGAGTCCCACTGACTAGCATTATCACGAACGAGTCCAACAAATGTTTCTATTTCGGTTTCGGTTACATGCTTCTCCAATAGCTTCCTATTGTTGTGAAGTAAGGCAGTGATTGTGTCCTCAGCAAGTATATCATAGCCAATTTGCTTCTGCATAAATCCAAAATATTTGGCAATGTACTCCTAGAAAGACATTCATTTGAATAAATTATATTTTAAAAGGGGTCGAACAAATTTCGAGGGAAAGTGGGCAAATAATGAAAGAACAACATATATTTTGGTTTTCAAAAAGTAAACATGATTGATTTTAAATATTGTGCTGAAATGATTATAGCCATGAATTTAAATACAAAATATAAAAATAAAACTTCAATTTAAGTGTGAATGTGAATTCACATATTTAATGCGAATGTCAATTCTTTATATTTAATTTTCAATTAAATTTTTCATCCTTTAAATAAATTGAAAAAAAAAATTAAAACATATTTTTGATTAACATAAATTAAAGCTTAAATATAAAACTCAAAGCACCGAAACTTCATCAGCGTACCACTACTATCAAGATTAAAACGACCCATAAAAAAAAATATTAATAATTAGTCAAAATAACAGTACTTGGAAACAATTGAAAAAAGATATATATATATATATATATATATATATATATATTATATATATAATATATATATATATATATATATATATAATATATATATATATATATATATATTATATATATATATATATATATATATATATAATATATATATATATATATAATATATATATATATATAATATATATATATATATATATATATATATATAATATATATATATATATATATATATATATATATATATATATATATATATATATAGTACTTGCAACGAAAACAAGAAAAACACGAGACTATAACTTATTAAACACTGACATGTAAAAAGAATCGAACGAATTGGCGAAACGATTTGTTCTTGGAGTAGGCAATTGTAGTCTCCTTCTGTTAGCTGACCTTGTGTTTATTTTATTCCTCATAACTGGTGGTCGAATATAAAAAAAAGAATATAAAAAATATAAGAATGTAAAAAAGAAGAAGAAAAAAACACACACGGAAGTCAACATAACAGAACATGGAATTCAAGTGATCAGATTTAATTGTCAAATCGTCAGTTCTTCCTCTAGTATATGTTGCTTGAATAGGATCAATCCCATATTAATATTGATCTGCATAATTATACGACTCCAGCTTCAAGTTAGTTGGTATTTGCACATCCGTTCTCTCGCGCAGCTCTGCATAAAACGTTTATCTCATTGGGATCATCTTTCTGATGAGCCGTATTCGATAGCCCATGAGCCCATACAATCATTTACTTATTTGATTCTTCCGTATAGTATGCACATTTATTCTAATTAACTAGAAAATTCTCTTGTAATGGGTGCAAAACTATTTTTATATTAGCTAAGATAAAAAAGTAAAGGATCCAGGACTAAACTGCTGTTAGTACCGACACTATAGTCCAGAACGCTAGTGCTGATCACCGTTTCATTAATTTTTTTTCTAATTACTGATTTTGCTACTTAAATGTGGTTTTAGCTATTTTGTTACTATTAATTTATCATTTTTTTATTATTCAACTATTATTGATATCATTTAAAAAATTATTATTTAAATTATTATTAATTTATTATCTAAATTACTATTTTACTATTTAAATGTGGTTTTAACTATTTTACAACGTGTTCCGATTATTCTTGCTGTCCCAAGAACCTATATAAAAAAAAATATATGTTTAATATGTGATTCTAATGTTGATAAATGTTATGTGCGTTCTGAGACCACACAAAGGAACAAAAAGCCACTAAAATTTTCAACATAATGCAAAGAGCGCAGTTATTTCGGTACGACCTCCACGAAGCCGTCTTTGATGCAAAAAAAAGGTTTTACACAATCACAAAACGAAGAAAACCATAACTGTAACAAACATAAAGAATAAAATGCAAAAACATAATCAGCCTGATAAAAAAAAATATAGAAAAAACCAAAATATGAAACTAAATAACCTATCAAAATAATTTCACCTGGTTTTTACGATAGTTCTGCTGACTGAGCTTAAGGAGGCGATAGCATAATTTACAAAGCGTCTTGTAAGCAGAATGTTTGGTGTCCTTCAAATCAGACAGCTTGAATGGTCTCTTATCTGTGGCCAAATCGGGGAACTAGAAAAAAGAGGATCGTTAGAATTTATATATAGATCGCACATTGAGTATATATATAACACTCAATCCTAATGAAATATACCTAAGCATGATAAAAATATAATATTTTAAAAACAAATTTAGGTTATATATTTGCACATTCGGGGGGGGGGGGTAAATTATAGCGGGTCTGAAAGCCTAATGTGTTAGGTACAATTATTATGCATATTATGAAGTAATAATTATTTTCTAACTTCACACTATCTAGATACTTAACCCCCACCCCCTCATGTGCAAATATATAGCCCAAATTATATATTTCCCATCTATTCTGTCACTTCTCTTTGTATTGTCTCTCGCCAAGGTGAATGAAACTAACGAAAAAACCGGTTCTACAATGCGTCAATGCATGAAAAACTTGAGCAGTCGGGGCTATATCACACAAGTGCCATATAAATTTTTGCGGTCTTGTTTCTGGGTCATAGCAAATTCTTGTGTTTTTTTTTTAGTACACACAGTTTGCCTACATGTCTTATACTTTCATTGGAACTACACCACATCGTATCTAGGTCAGTTTTATTGCAATGAATTGCGGTTTTCTAATCCCAATGTTTCTTATAAAAATCAAACTTTCCAACGGGAGATAAAGTATGCCTGTATTTTTTCGAAATGCTTTTAATTAGCTCATGGCATTCGCTTTTACAATTTTCCGAAGTGTATCATGTTTTAGTTTAATTTCTAATTTTAATATGATATTTCTTCGGGGACAGAAGGAGGCTAGATGAGACCAAGGAGGTTGGAAAGACTTGACCAAGTCTTAAGCTAGTATATAAATAGAGATTAACCAATTAGCCAGATGTATCGTCTTTCAAAATTCGAAGATCAATTAGCAAATCACTTTTGATTTGTAATTCCGAAATCATACTTCAGGAAACCACAGATAGATCCAGTAATTTCCAATTGAGTTTTTACAAGTTTTCATGAGCTATCAATTTCTTATACTTTTCAAAAAAATGAGATCCAAAGAAAAATAGAGACAAAAATACTCCTTTTAAAACAGCAAACTACACTGAAAGTCACAAATACACTTTTTTATCTATTTCTTAGAATAAGCTTTTTTTGTATTTTTATGCTGTCTTTTTAAAAGGTTGAGAGATTGCCTCAATAAGTTTGAACATTCTCAATATAGGACTTGTCTTATAAACATTTAAGCTAATGCTATCTTGCTTAATATGCTACTTGATGGCATTTCTCTTCCTTTACTTATTATGACGATGGTCCAAATCAGTTTCGTCTAATTTTCGTGGAAATTACCATGAAAGTCACAAATGCATCTTTTTTTGGCATGCTGACCAATGGTCTGGGTAGCATAGGTACCCATCTCCTGATTCTCTGCCTTTGACCGGAAATACCATGCGTCGTTGGGGGCAAATCATCCGACGCTTCCCGTGAAGCGTCGCTTAATCTAAGAAATTGTTTGCCTTTCATTTAAATATGATTAAAATTTTTATGTTTTTATTGTTGATGGTAACAAGAAAGAAAAAAAGTAAGTTTGAAATACGTATCGTTTCCGGTAAAGTACAAATATTTTATACTTTAAAACCCTTTTCAGCTATGGTATTTGAGGGAAAGACTGTCCCACTCTTGTTTGGAATGAATTATGTTCGTTTTAGGTTTCCGTTATTTTGTCGTATAATTTTTATTATTTTTAACTTAATTAATGATTTTATTTTCTGTTCGTTTTAGGTTATATTAATTAATTCATAGTACTTTCTGATCTTTTTAAGCTGAACTTATCAAATTTCTTCAGTTCTGGACGTCTGAGGTTTTTATCCTGCTTTCCGCTTTTGTGTAAAAAAAAAAAATTTCAGGAAACTTTTTTCAAAATTAATCTTTAAAAGGAAGTATTTTTCCCTTTAGTCGTTTTATTTTTCAACTTCTGTTATTCCTTGGTACTAGATATACTTGGTCTCGAGTGTAGACAACTATGATACCAACAGCCCCTCTTAATAGAGGGAAAAAAGGAATAAATAAAATTAATAGAAACAAAAATTTTATTTGAAATCTTATTAGAAATTAAAACAAATCATGTTAATTAGACGACTACAGTTTTTTCTCACGTTTTCACTAACCTATTGATTTCAATATATTTACTAAATGCAATCTCTGACAATGTGCCTTATTCAAGCGAAGGTTGTCTCCCAATTTAAGGTGTAGAAGGTCCATTATACATAAAAAAAAAGAAAAAAATCCATTCTAAAGGCAAATTTTATCCAATAATATTATTCAATAAAATTTATTGCTCTAATATCATATTTAAATTTTTTAGAAATTATATTCATTTTAGCCACTGAAATTTTCACTTCGAGAACTATGGTATAAGGGCATCGATATATTAGCATATAAGGGCTAGAGGGGGGCAACATTTTCTTTCAAGAAATTTATGAAACTAGGGGTTCTGGGAATACTGTGCAGGAAATACGGCATACAACTCAAGCCCCATTTATTATTATAAATTTTGCACCGACCGTTTATAAAATCCCAGATAATATTCCCAAGACCATGGTGAAGATTCTTTCTCGCAAAAGAGCAATGAGGAGTAAGCCATTTCTTTTCCTCCTTTCTATCTTTTCAATTTTTTTAATAGGGGATTCTCTCCTATTTTATTTCTTTGAATCCTTTCCATACTATTGAGTCGATGTAAAGATTGTTTTTCTTCTGCTATTAACGTCCATCGGGACCACACTATTTTGTTGATTTTTTTTCTGTTTGGCATATTTTTTGTATTTTGTTTTGTATATCTTTTAGTGGTAGTACAGCATAGTACACTATATACAGTATAGCGTACTTAGCATAGGGTATATAATGAATAAATCATTATTAGTATTTTGTCCCCAGATGATCCAATTTATCACAAATATCACCCTTTCACGCACTTTCTTTTTCACGAGATTTTCACTCTTTCAATTCAATTTTCTCTTTTTTTTTTCTCTACGGCTAAACTTTGCCAGCTACAAGTGTAATTAAACTGAATACTAAATTCGAGATGGCTCGGGATACAAAAATAATGAGCCTTTTTTGCCTTGCAGGTCTTTTTACTCACGGTCATTAGTATGCGTTGCTTAGATACGTCAATACAAATATCTTTGAGGCTTGACAAAACTGATCCTGTATAGATCTGACTGCAGGGACATTAATTTACACTAACGATAATTATGTGAAAAAAATTTACTTTTTTTTTATAAATGAGATACATCGTTGTAATTTGGGTCTACTTATTGCAAATAATGTTTTCTAACTGAAGGATTTTGTATGAATTTATTTTTAAAAAAGGAATTTAGATTCTAAAATTACTTTTGTTTTACAATCAGCCATTTCATCTTATTTGGCAACCCAAAAGCTTAAGTTTATGAAAAGACATACCCAGATAAAATATACCAGACATACCCAGATTAAAAGTTGTGTTTTCTCTTTTCTTGTGTGTGAATTTTTTAGATTGATCAAGCTCAGATCAGAAAACTTTCAATTGATCTTGAAAAAGTGAAAAGAAAACTTTAATTACTTCAAAATATTTACTTCAAGTCATCAAGAATGAGAAAGAGAGAAGAATCATAAGAATCAAGAATCACGAATGCGCAGGGGAATATTTTTCATATAGCTCTACCTTTTTTTGTATTTTGTAATTATTTTTCTTTTTAATTTGAGCAACTCCCAAAATCTTATTTTTCATATAGCTGTTAGATAACAAGCAACATCGCATCTGAAGAATCATAAATATATTCTTCACGACTACCTATTACTGTTGGTCGTTGCTACACTATTGCTAATTTGTACTGTTAGGTAATTTGTCTTAACTATGAATTCTGTTGGTAAATTATAATTTTAGATAATGAGCAATATCACGCGTACCTTAAGAATCATAAATAAATACTTCAAAATCGTCTGCTATTGTTGGTAATTATATTGTTGTTATTAAACTGACAATAACTCGTGCTGTTAGATTCTTGGCCGGCTACTATTATGGTGTTGGTAATTTGTGCCGTTTGATACTAAGAAATATTACATGTACCTCGAAAATCATAAACATAAGCTTCAGAACAGCTTGTTACTATTGGTAATTATACTGTTGCCATTATACTGCTGGTAATTTGTACTGTTATGCAAGTAGCCTTATACTGTTACACTATTGGTAATTTGTAATGTTAGAGAATTAGGGAAATCGCATTTACCTCAAGAATCATAAAAATGTGCTTCAGGATTGCCTGCTCTCTGAGTAATTTCTGTCTATCTCGATTCGGATTGGTTACAACAAGTTCCAATGCATCTGGACGATTTTGCTCCGCCTCCAGATTTGCAATGAAATATATAACTTCTTGTACAAGAGATATGACACACCTAGAAAAAAATAATTAAGAGAATTTTAAATAAAAAAAATTAGAAAAAAAATAACGTAAATTTCAAATGGAAGATTTAAAAAGTAGATTTCGAATAAAATAACTGGCTAAAGTTTCGATTTACACTTACAATTTACTTTAAAACTTTCAAACTAACTTTAAAAATTACGAACTTACAAACCAACTTTAAAACCTACAAATTAACTTGTTAACTTTAACTTGGAGATAACAATTTAAAATTAGAAAAAAGAGTAATAATACAGACATTAGTTAGGAGTTAGAAAGTAAGGTAGCGTACGTATGGCCAAAACAGGTAATTGGGTAATTGTTTTCAATTCAACAACAACTATCACACAATTGAGAGCTAGAGTAAATAAGTTTTAATAGGAAACTCAAACTTATACTTCGAATCTTTCACCTTCCTGAAGTTCCGATGCGTTTAATAAATGTATTGATTATCCAGGAGAGTTTTGAGCATAGTTATTTTATGTTTTGGCTAGTGACAATTCATGCTGTCGGGCCACATTTCCAGGGTGTTGTCAGGTAATCTTCGTCAATTTTGTATTTTCTTTGCCAGCTGGCCAAGGCCTAAAGGTGACCTGACCCAAAAAAATCTGACTCGGAAAATTTTCAGTTTTCAAAACAAACTTAAAATTTTCAAAACAAATATAAAATTTTCAAAACAGACTTAAAGTAAATATAATATAAGCTTTCAAATTTTCAAAACAAACTGAATGTAAATATACGCTAATATATGCTAAATATAATCAAAACTAGACATAACTTAAAAATACAATCAAAAATAAGCACAATCAGTATAAAGTTTTCAAAACTAATTTTCTAGGTTTTAATAATTTTTGGAGATACGGCAGGAACAAACCATAGAGCTAACTTTTAAAACTTTTAAAACAGATGAGATATCCAACAAGTCCGGTAATGCATATTCTTTTTAAATATATTGGTATTTCTTATATCCAGATTGACCATAGGGAACATGTTTAATAATTTCTCAAATCTTCTAACTCCCAAAAACATATTCTTTCTCATACACAAAAAAGGCTCTCTAATTTAGCAGAAATTCCGAACAAGGCGTTATTCAGACCCTTAACCTCCCCCCTGTCCCACCGCAATCGAATTATCCAAGACAAGAGCAAAAGAGAAAGAATGGGGTGGGTGGGAAAGAGAGGAAAAGTTCAAAAACAAGAGGAAACTGAAACAAAATAATATAAACGTACAAAGAGGGGGGGGGGGGGGAATAAACCAAACTACAGTAAAAAAAAGTCTTCTTATTTTCAAATATTCAAGGTACTCACTTTCGATCGTTTATGGAGACTATTCCATCATTCACACTAGAAACGAATTTTGTTAGCACATTACAGGCATCATTGGCAAAATCTAGATCTCTAACTTCAGTTGGGGATACAGGCACAAGAGCAAATGCTTCTCTATCGTTCTCCCCAGATAAACCAACCTAAAAAAAAAAAAAAAAAAAAAAAAAAAAAAAAAAAAAAAAAAAAAAAAAAAAAAAAAAAAAAAAAAAAAAACTTACCGACAATGAAACAAGTTTCTTAGATGACAACATCTACATTTTTAAAATTTACCCAGGAACGTATTTGAAATGTCAAAATTCCTTATGCCAACGTTTCAATTTTTTAAATCAAATACCAGAAAAAAAAAAATCTTTTTAGTCTTATTGACCCAAGGCAGCAAAAAGATAAACAAAAGGAACACTGTGAATTGAAGGAAAATACCTATCTTGAAGTATAAAAAGAAAAAAATTATTTTAAGGACCACTTCTGGCATTTTTGGTACTACTTTTATTTGTTTGACATGTTTCCTTTTCAAGTGGTCAGACATTATAGTGATATCGTCATATTTACCTAAAGCAGCTTGAAGCTACTAAAAAAGACACGAGGAATTGAAAAAAAAATCCATAATTCAACAAAAGAAAAGGGTTTTATAAGACATTTTATTTTAGGTTTTTAGGTTTTCATGTTACCGTAAATGTCCCAAATCTGGTTAATGTCAACATTCACCGGTGAATATTCGAAATTCCTTTTTCTCTGCTTAGATTCAAACAGCTTTGCGAGCCAGCCTTTTCGGTCTAGTGCAAGCTATGATGGTAAAAGTTAAAGTTAGGTTAGGTTAATCTTGGTTCTAAATATCATAAATGGATTATAAAGCTAATCTAACATAAACTCACCTAACCAAACTTATACTATTCTGACCTAACCTAACCTGTCATCATCAAACCTTGTTCAGAATCGTCCGTCGAACAAGACAATCAAAAAAAAAAAAAAAAAAAAAAAAAACACATTTTTGTTATTAATGTTTCCTAAATAAAAAGAGATTTGATGAATACAAGTATATTCAGAATTGCCCATCAAACTGATAATGTGGACCCGAGTACACTCTTCAGATTTTTGTATTACAAGTTACAAGGATGTTGTATGCTATGAAAGTTTGGACAATTTAAGAACTTGATACTCAGCAGTGACTTTTACCGTCAGGATTCCAGGTTTAGTTCTGAAATATGACTTTTTTTTTATTATTATTATTATTATTATTATTACTAGTATTTAGTAATATTAGTTACTCCAAGTGCTTTAATATATTTTTTTATTTATGCCTGACAAGCAAAAGTTTTCTGCATTGCGTTAAGAATAATAATAAATAGATACTTTCGTTTAGTCATCACATGAACAAAGCAGACGAATTCACTCATTGTAATACATGTAATTCCGACCGACAAAAAAGTAGGTTACTAACTACGTTTTCCATTTCACCCCTTACTGACTACTCACAACAGCTTTATGGTAGTTTGCGAAGGGGAAAGGCGACAAATAACGGGACAACTCTTGAGTCATGTCCCTAACACTTAGCTCTAGTGACAGCCTGTCTGTTGCGGACGCTTTGGTAGCTTAGCAAAAACTATTTTACGTGTAACAATGAGTAGCTATTTATTTAGGGGTTATTCTAGTTTGGTTTTATACCCAGTTTAGTGACCAATTATTGTATAAACGGTCTATAATAACGGTATATTTTTTATGGACAAAAAATATTTTTATGGGTGAGCATTATACCGCGCACTGAGAGGCTTTATACATATCCTGTTAATAGTCCTCAGAACTTTCGATCGATGAAATTTTGGCCCTTTGCGGGCCAAATTGCTATTTGTCGTACTTCTTGTAGATAGTAGCTTCAGGGTTCTGGTAAATTTTAATTTATTTGAATAAATTTCATCACAATCACGCCCCTTTTTCGGGGGTCTTTAACCCCTTTTGTTCTAAAATTAAGCAAAATGTCACATGTCAATAGCTTTTAACGCAGAAACTCAGAATTAATAATCTTGGCATGTTTACAATAATCCTAAATATATGACACTGTTGATGCTTATATTGCAATTCAAATGTTGCGTTTTTGGTTTTTGTTTTTTATTGACCTCTCTCTTTGACCAAAATTTTTAACTATGTAACTGTTTTTTATGTAACCTGGCCGGCAGCTTCACACAAGAGTAACAATATTTACAAATTTTCATAGAAGGTAAATAAAGCGTTATTAAAACAATCTCCGCCATGATAATGAAGCAGTACGTCTTTCCATGTTCCTTGCAACGGTGCCCCCTCCATGAAGAACAACCTAATAGTCTATCAAACATTTCTAAGAGTTCATATTTATGGTAACAGAAATAATCCATTTTAGAAATTAGTGGATGTTCACTAACATAAAAGCAAGCAGATTCAACCCTTGGAAGCGGAAGGAAGTGGTTGGTCAGAGTATTCTGGTGACCTCCCCCCCCCCCTCGAGTCCTCACATGCCTAATAATATCATTCTAGGGTTAAAGTATAAGATTATTACTGAACAACAGCGGGGGATAAAACAAAAATTACCATTGACATAACAGGCTTCTCTTCATCCCCATCAATAGGTATAGATGTGCTAGTCACCCACTTATCGCTAGCCACAAGGCGAAGTTTAACATAAGAAGACTGAGGGACAAGAGAGTCAGCACGACGTGCGACTGAAGTTTGGCCCAAGTCAAAAACTGTTCCAACGTCGTTTAAACTGTCCGACGGCACTAATTGTAAAACTATATCGTCAGGTGTATCTAAATGAAAAGAAGGTGAGATAAAACAAGCAATTACTGTAACACATTAAAGTAATTTCAAAGGTATGGTGTAAAAGGGAAAGGATAGAAGCTAAAATAATAAATCAATTTAGCCAAGTCTAAATTACCGTGAAATTTCATGCTAAGCTTGTAGATGAAAAGTAGAGAAACTACTAGTTTAAAAACAAGCAATTATACACAATAATAATGAAATCCGTGAAATATTTCACAACCAAACAAATTAAAGGTTGTCGAAATGTCAATAAAAGTGCTTGCGTTTATTGGCATTAACTTCAAGTCAAGTTTATGGAAGTATTCTGCTTCTGAGGATGATGTAATTTGGAAGATATTATATAGTAAGCTTTTACCTGAGAATTGTAATACATGGTACCATTTCTTCTTTTCTTTCTTAATCTTCATGATTACCCTTGGAAGCAGTAAACTCGAAAGTGTTTATACAAATAATTCAACGCCGTCTATGACACTACTGTCCAGACACTACGAATAGCTACTTCTTTGTCTTTTATAATTTTTTTTTGCCAAGACGAAACGTGATAAATAGTAGAACAACTTGTTTAGAACATAAGCCAGAATAAATTAGAAATTTTGTACGAGATTGTTAACGAGCGATTGGGCCATTAGACATAAGATCCAGTATGTCACAAAAAGAGGGACGATAACGATTATCCCCTTTATGTAAACTTTAGAGACATACTCGTATTTCGTTTAACGATTTTTTTTTTTTTTTTTTTTTTTTTTTTTTATCGATCATCCCAAGAACTGGAAGACTTTCGCAAATTGTCACGATTTTAAAGGGAAGCAAAGGCAAGGTTACGTTTAAGAAATATTCATATTACTTTTAATTTTTACGTTTATATTAGGTTACGTTAGTAACCTGATATAAACGTCAACAATATAAGTATTAATTTAATTAGGTTTATATTACCTTACGTTATACAAGGAATGTTTATATTGGGTAGATAAATAAATATTTGTTCGCATGCCATCAACAAACAATAGCAAAAATAACAGCACATTCAACATCATATACTTAGCTCTATACATCAAATGCAAAGCTCTAAGGTTGAGAATAGAGAGAGAAAAGAGAGAAAGAAATTGGGTCACGATATGTAATTTTGGGCCGACAATAACGGCCAATGTTTAGTGCCGAAAAAAAAACAACACAAAATAAATTTAAATGCACAGAAACAAATTTGCAACTTATAATTGAAAATATATGATAACAGAAATATATAAAGAACAACAATATATTTTAATAATATGCTCCTTTTCAGCATAATATTCGTTACCCTGACAATGCAGACCACTTCCCCCTGATGGACACACATGTAGCCCTAATCATATATTTAAAACCTAAAAAGGGAGAGTTAAAAGTTAAAAAGTAAATAATAATAAAAGGAAACATTAATGACCTGATTAATATCGATGTGCTGCATATTATAAAGTAAAATTTCATTGCTTCATTTTTTTTAGTTTGATTACCTATATATCTTATGCCTACATATCGTATGGGGCCATCAGGGTGGCTGGGGATGAATTGTCACAAACACGGCAAAAACCATAAAAATAGCAACATAAAATGCCTCTCTTTTTGTTCTAGCATATCTCTTTCTGGAGAGCCGCTATTCCGCAATTTTATTAATATATATTTATAGGTAGAAATATTATGGTTGTATCTTGAACACCTCTTAAAGAAGTGTTATAAAAAGGCATATTTATTCCAACAAGAGATCATTGCAAGAAGTCATACAACCTAAGCTTTCAGTAAAGTATAGTAGAAGCACTTTCAAAATGTATTAACTACAATGTTTCTGCATATTATGAAGTAAGAATTGTTTTCTTAACGTGTTTCCTTCTCAACGGCATCTAATTCTAGGCTCATATCCAATTTAGTTAAGCTCATTGCAGGTCAGTCAACTAAGTTTTTTGGTCAAGTCGGAGAATAAGGCAGTTGATGCCTTCACAGGAAAATCAATCATTATCTGTCAAAAATTAATCCGGTATGGTCTAAAGGCTAGATCAGTGGGCTATATCCAAGTGGTCTTTGGATATCTTTCAGCTAACGGGCGCGGGTTCAATTCACGCAACCAGAATTTTTTTTTGTCGTAAAATTTCAGACTCATGTGCCAAGACCACAGTACACATATCTAGACAGTACGATCATCTCCTATCTCAACCATTAGACAAAGCCGGACAACGATGCAGCTGCCCCGGATAACAATTAAATCAAGAGAAAAATAAGCGACATTACATTTTTTCATGGGTGGCACGCGTATGGTATCGGTATTCACAGCCTGGAGGACAGGAAAAGAAATAAGACCAATCGAGCGTCTAAGGGATAAGGAAGAGTGCAACAAGTTGAAGAGATAAAAAAAGAAAAAGGAAAATAATTGGTCTGGCTGTAGTAACGCAAAAGGTAAAGATAACATTGGTTTGAGAATGGAGAGGAAAACCAAGAATGAATTTATAACGATAATCGAGGTAAAAATAAGTTTTATTTGAACAATGCCATAGCGTAATGGCATTGCATTAGGAAGTTTATTATTCCTTGTAATTCCCCTTTAGAAAAGTTTTAGAAATATTTAGAAATTGTGCCGTTAAAGGTCTAAGATTATACAGACTCGGCAGTAAGAAAGTAAGAAATTCCATTTTATTTATTTGCTGATAAACGAATTGGAAGAATATTCTAGAACAGGGCTTTCTAGCGTAAAGCCCCGTAAAATTTTGGATATATATATATATATATATATATATATATATATATATATATATATATATATATATATATATATATATATATATATATAATATATATATATATAATATATATATATATATATATATATATATATATATATATATATATATATGTATATATATAATCATTTTTTTATCATTCATCGTTCATTTTTTTGAATGAATAAAAAATCATTCATTTATCATCATTAATCATTTTTTTTTTCATTATATTATAATGGAAATGTATTGCCTTGTTGCTTCCCTTCGATTTTATTGTTTAGTATAATTATATTTAAAACACTACGGTTTTTTGAGCAAGTAAAAACGAGAGTCAAAGTTTCCTTTTCAGGTTTAAAGAGCCTTTTCAGCTTGAAGAAAGAAAAAGGAAGCTCTTCAATTTACTATTCCACTAAATTATACTATTTATAATGGAATTCCAGCCAAAAGAACTCTGAATTTCACAACGGATTTCACTACGAACTAAAAAATCCCCTACAAAACATAGATAAATACCACCAAATTATAGGTGCACACATCCGGCCTTTTAAGGAAGGAGTTGCAAAGTTTTTATTGGACGGGATCAAAAATTAAAAGAAGTACATTTGTAGACCCAAACTAATTTCCCAATTTTTCAGGGGGAGGGGAATCATTCCAACAAACTCCAATATTAGTGTTGGAGGGTACCTTCCACCATATGTGCTGGCATGCAAGGTTTTCCCAGGTCCAAATATACGATCTTTTGGGCTTGATTTGGATCTCAAGTTATAACTGCTAAGCCCTTGAAATACATTACCTTAAATTACCTTAAATCGCACTTGCTAGCGATAGGACGAATCCTGTGTCCGCCAGCTTCAGTGATGATAGTTAATCATCATCTGTGGCGTCCCAAATGGTGCACTACGGTTTGTTGAGCCACTCCCTATCCACTGATGACTTGAACGCATCCACGCTGGTAGAGGTTACTGTTTTTTCACTAAGGGAGTTCCACAAGCTGACAACTCTATTTGAGAAGAACTTGTTCCTTAGTCTGGTGTTGGCTCGTTTCCGGAAAAGCTTTTGAGAATGACCACGAGTTCTGTTTGAATTGTCCGATTGGAAAAGGCCAGGAATGGTATCCTCAGTATTTAGGAGCTTGTATGCTGTTATCACATCGCCTCGTTTGCGACGATATGTTAGAGATGGTATTCTAAGCTTACGGAGACGGGATGGATAAGGGACATCATAGAGGTCTCTAATACATTTCGTTGCCCTCCTCTGGACTGATTCTAGAGCTGCTTGGTCTGTCTTATTGATTGGGCATGCGATACACATTCCAAACTCTAGCCTTGGTCGAACTAGACTCTTGTATAGCTTGGTCATAACAGTTGGAGATCTGCTAGTGAACGTTCTTTTGATTAAGCCAAGAGTCTGATTAGTCTTCGCAATAGTCGCTTGTGCGTGAATATGAATTTTCAATTCGTCGTCTACCAGGACACCAAGATCTCTCTCCGCGTGGCTGCTGGAAATGGCATTTCGGGACCCATCCCTGCAATCCATATGGTACTGAGTGTGTGGGTTTTTCTTCCCAAGTTGGAGAGTCTTGCATTTTGATGCGTTGAATTCAAGCCTCCAAATATTAGTCCAGTGAGTGAATGTATCGAGGTCCAGTTGGACCGACTTAATATTCTCCGCTGTGTCTGCCCGACCGATAAGTTTCGAGTCATCAGCGTAGAGGCTTACTTTGTTGTTTAGGATTTTTGGCGCGTCATTTATATATACATTAAATAAAGTCGGACCCAAAACTGCCCTGGGGGACACCACTTCCAACAGCGGCCACTTCGGAGAAAAACATCCTTCCATCCTCGTCAAATACTTTAACCGTCTGTTTCCTATCTGTTAAGAACTGCATCACCCACTCAACCACACCACCACTAACCCCAATAGCTTGGAGCTTGATTCGAAGTCTTTTATGGCAGACTTTGTCAAACGCCTTTGCCAAATCGAGTAGTACAGCTACAATATATGATTGATTATAAAATATGGATATAAAATACAAAAATGGAGAATAACATATGGAATATGAAGTATAAGATCTACCTGAGTGTCTTCTTCGGTTCGACTCTGCATTAATTATAGCCGGGTCTAATTGAGCACCACCAAGATAGAAACCTGTGGCCAAATGTTTAAATCTAAAAAGCGAATTCCAATGTGCGGCTCCACTTTGACAGGGGTCTAATTGTACTACTTCAACTTCCCATAGAGCTTTACTTGAAGTAGCAGCAGTCGCTGATGAACGTCCTAATTTTCCAAAGATAGAATAAAACTTTAGTAAAAGCCAGTTTATAGGAAGCTAAAGAAAGTTAGGTAATATAGGAAGTAGGCTAGTATATTTGTTCTTTTTATTATGCGTTAATTAGAAAACCAAAGAAGACAGAGCAAGGACAAAAAAAAATATGAAACAAATTTTTCCAGTAAAACTTCGTTTGAAGCGGTAGCAATTCCAACTTCTAATACATTATGTTCGGATAACCATAACCAAATAAATATAAAAAAAACAAATGATTTATCTCTGGCTTTTTCATAAGAACCTTTTGGGGATGATAGAAAGAGGGCTTATCGTTGGAATGTTTCACGAGAGGGGGTTAGCAGCCTCTTTCTCATTCCTTGTCCTAAAATACATTTCCAGAGTTCAATTTATATATTTAAGACACTTTAGAGGGGTCAACAATTTCAACACATGTGGTCCCGTAGAAGATTCATCTCCTTTTCCAGCATCCCATTCTTCCTTCTCATCTCCTTTTCCGACATCCCATTCCTCCTTCTCATCTCCTTTTCCAACATCCCATCTCCTTCTTGTTTCTTCCCTCCTTTTCTTTACATCCCACTTTTTTTGTCCCTTCTATCCTAAATAAAGGTTCAAATATGGAATTTTCCTCCTACAATTTAAAAAAAAATAATTCTAAATGAAAGCATTTCCTAAAACACTCCATGAAATGGAGTTTCGCTGCCTCAGAGACTGCATTGCTAACAATATGGCCAGTTTCTTATGTACACGGTGCTCTTAAAAAAGAAGTACACACAGCTACAATTTTTAACGCTTTATTTGAGTTATAAAGCTACATAATAACTTTAATTTTTGAAATATTTCTCAGAACACTATTGGAGATATGAAAAAGGCAATGCTAGAATAAGAATAAAATAGGCTCAGAGAACTGAAATAAATAGGCTTTGTATCAGATACTCCCTGTTCAATAGCAGAAGCTATAAGTTCTACCTATAAGTACAAATATGATATACTTAAATTTTAAAATATTAGCCCTTTTCACATTTCTTTCTGGACCCTCCTAAAGTGTACATTTAAATGTAGAAAAAAATGTTCAGGCTTTGAGAGATTTTTTTATATTGATTTCTATTTGTTCTTTCTACAGTTCTTAGCGTGTTTCCTTTTTTAAGGTATATCAGGTGCAATCTGAACCATTATTATAAGACAAACCTGATTATACACAGGACCACTTGGGCTATAACTTGGACTCTAAATTCATTTGTGATGTGATGATACATGATTCTGACTTTAAATAGACCTAGTTAAACTTAAAGTCTACTAAAAAATTCAATAATTATACGCAGATGTAGAGTCCACATATATTATATGATTTGAAAAAACTAACGTTTTCTAAAGATGTTAAAGAGCTGAGTTTACAAGGTCCGAACCTTAAACGTACAGGGCTTAGGAGGCACAGTTTTTTGGGGGGCTAACAGTTTTTTGTTTTACCGCCCCCCCAATCCCCCCGCTTTCGCCGCCTTAATATAAAAAAAAAATCTTTAAACTGAAGATAAGGCGCGACATTTAAACTTAACGAACAGAAATTATTTCCGATATGCAATAGGCTGTGCCCCCCTCAACGCCTCGTCTTTACGCTAAAGTTTGACTGTTCTCACAACTCTTTTTAAACATAAAACTTTTAGCGTAAAGAGCGAGGCGTTGAGGAGTGCACCAGCCTCTTGCATATCCGGACATAATTTCGGTTCGTTTTAAGTTTTCATGTCGCTCCTTACTTTCAGTTTAAAGAATTTTTTTTATATTTAAAGGCTGCGACAAGCGGGGGGTTTGGGGCGGTAGCCACCAAACTGTTCCCTCCTAATCCTGTACGTTTTTAATGTTCGACTTAGTACTCGCTCTTTAACTCTTTAGAAAACTTAGTTATTTTTTCAAATAAATTTCTTCACTTTTTTACAAGTTTATTACTTATTATTGCTTGATACTGACCGTTGCGACGATGTCAGGATTTAAAGTTGGGGGGCTGCCGCCCCCCAAAACCCCCGCTCTTTGCACATCTTGTGTTTAAGAAGTGCTTTTAATTCCTGAATACTCAAATCACGTCGTACAGGGTGACTCCTAATCCCTGCTTTTAAGGTTTCGAACTTGTCTCGCCTCTTTACAGTCCCCCCACAACTGTGCCTTCCTATCCCTGTACGTTTTAAGGGTCGACCTTGTAACTCAGCTCTTAATCTTTAGAAAACGTAATTTTTTTTAATAATTTAACAAAAAACTGAGTTTTTCTTTTCAAAGTCTAAATTCATTATCTAAATTTGCTCTGATGGTGAATCGAACCGATTTTCCGCCTGAGAGTCTGAAGTACAACCGCTGACTATACAGGTACAATGGTACTTGTTTTTTAGTATCTGGAAGCTATTTTCGGACGCAAAGCAAATTCCCAAAAACTTGAGATTTGGTTTGGAAAACAGGGAAAGAGTGGATCAGATTGAGCTGAAATTTTCGATGATCAGCTCCCAGGCCCCATGAAACCTTAATCCTCCTAAATTTCAGCCCGATCAGACAACGTTTAAAGGGGGGTTTTGTGGTGGGAAAATTAACATGGAATAATATAGGGAAAACGAGGTTTTTCGTAAATGTAATCGGGGGATATTTTTTCGGTCTGAAAATATCAAAAGGCCCTAACGGTCTGAATTCTGGCTTCGAATGAGTCTCATTCAACCGGATCCGTTTGCCAACTGTGGTGCCTGTATGCGTGGCTAAGAAAAAAAAAGATATGATGAATTTTAAGTGGCTATATTTGGTTTTTTGAAACAGGGAAGGCGTATTTGGATTGAGCTGAAATTTCGAGGATAATCTTCTCCGGGCCCTAGAAAGCTTACCTCTAAATTTCAGCCCAATCCGGACAACGATTAAAGGGGCTGTGGTGGGAGGGTCCAAACTTCCGGCCCAGTTTTGCCCCATGAAGATAAAGTCGGAGGAGGATGAAAATTTTGCAATTTCTTAGTTTGAAGCTTGGGCTACAAAAATGCGAGTTACCGCCGTCTCTCTGCGACCTCTAGGACCTGAAATCGCTTAACATTGTTGTGGGTCGCCTCTTTATAGAGCACAAGTGTGCCTCCTTGATATATATATATATATATATATTATATATATATATATATATATATATATATATATATATATATATATATAATATATATATATATATATATATATATATATATATATATATATATATATATATATATATATATATATATATATATATATATATATATATATATATATATATATACATATATATATATATATATATATATATATATACATATATACATATATATATATATATATATATATATATATATATATATATATATATATATATATATATATATATATATATATATATATATATATATATATATATATATATATATATATATATAATATATATATATATATATATATATATATATATATATATATATATATATATATATATATATATATATATATATATATATAATATATATATATATATATATATATATATATATATATATATATATATATATATATATATATATATATATATATATATATATATATATATATATATATATATATATATATATATATATATATATATATAACTTTGATTTTTAATGAATAATCCAAATGGTTTAGACCAAATTTACACAGCCGCAGTCTGCAAGTGCTATGAATACAGCCCAACAAACAATGTGAACCTAATATATATAAGACAAATTCTTGACAAAAATATTCAGCATTGAATCGAAATGATTTGTGATCTATATTCCTACGTATAATGTGTATTTATAATTATAGTTGACGTTCAAGGGCAGTTTAAGGCATCCTTTTTTCCTATTAGTCCAGCCCACGCTCAGTCAATCCAAAGGTTTGATGCCTCTGGTTAAAACTACTTCCATCCCTTTTAGATTTTTAATATTAGACAATCTATTCGCTGTAATAATGAAGAGAACTGTAGAATAAAAGGAGAAAGAGCTCACTCATTTGACACACTCATCTCAAATGATAATCACTTTATTAGGACGGGATATTTTGAAGTTTTATCATGTAGTAGAGCATTTATGGAAGTATTTCTCGGTACAAGGTTTCATCCTCCAGATCCCTTGGGAGAAGGAAGATTTCTTTTCCTTCAACGAAAATACAAAAAGGGTATTTTACCTTTTATATATATATATATATATATATATATATATATATATATATATATATATATATATATATATATATATATATATATATATATAGATAGATATATATATATATATATATATATATATATATATATATATATATATATATATATGTATATATATATATATATATATATATATATATATATATATATATATATATATATATAATATATATATATATATATATATATATATATATATATATATATATATATATATATATATATATATATATATATATATATATATCATGTATATATATATATATATATATATATATATATATATCATGTATATATATATATATATATATATATTATATATATATATATATATATATATATATATATATATATATATACATATATATATATATATATATATATATATATATATATATATATATATATATATATATATATATATATATATATATATATATATATATATATATATATATATATATATATATATATATATCATGTCAATATATTTGTTGCACATACCTGTTGCTCTAAGGAATATATAATTAACATCTTTGTATTCATCGCATGTTACGAATCTCTCTTGCTCTGTGTGAAACAACCGAATAACGTCGCCTCCTTTCAATATTTCCTCCTGGTTATCTTGGTAGTCAAGGAACAAATTGATTTTCCACGGTGTTGGAGTGTTTAAAACATTCACCTATAAAAAGATAATGAACAAAACAAAAACCTTGAAGTGCCAAGAGCATCAAAAGAACATCCTTCTTTGCCCACCGATCCATCTTATTCCCTGCCCCTCGACCCATTCATACTAGAAAATCGCAATTTTCTAAAATTTCTCTTTTGGTTGTTCCAAAATTATGATGTTTTTAGGCGAGTAATCCTCCTGAAACCTGGCGTCCACGTCTGTGGACATTCCGGTAAAATATTTTTTGTGCAGAGGCCTTGCCATCTAGCAAAGGTTTCGTTGTTCCAACGTGCTTTTTGGACCTGAAATGCCATCTGTGATTTTTTTTTTCAGAAAGTTTCTGTGACTTTTAGTGATGTTTTTACAAACTGGAAAAGGCTAAAAAACAGAGATGAAAACAAGCAAAGGTAAGAAAAAAGAAAAAAAAGAAAGTGGTGAGAACGAGTTGTGAGAAAAATCAGGTGTACTCTCTTGATTGCAGAGAGTGCTTATATAGTTTTAAAAGCAGTTAGTTTGATAAGTGCCATCTTTCGGAACTTGGAAAACCTCTATGTCTACATCTGTGGACATGCGGTTCCAATCGAGTAAAAAGCTAGGGTTGATTTTTTGTAGTTCAAATCTCGATTCTAATTGGGATAGCAGAGGTCAGTGATTGTTTTATCTACTAAATTGGCAACAACCTATTAGTTTTAAACTTACTGATCCTGTTCCTTCATTGCAGTTTCCCTTGATGAAGCCCTCGGAATGCTTGATGAGAGCGACCTGGACCTCTCTGATTTAGATGATGATGAGGAATGGATCGAAAACCACTCTTTGTCGTCTTCAGACTGTGATGGTGAACCAACTGTTGCAACCATTCCGTCATCAAGCAGTTATGCTGTTCTTCCAGATGTTGAAAATGAAGAATCTGATGATGACGTACCCTTAGCAACCCGTGCCAAACGCTTGAAGGCTGACAAAGTAGCAGCAACCTTGTCCTGGAGGAAGTCTCGACGGTTCGATCATCATCGTTGCCCGGACGTGGGCCCCGCTCACTTCCAGGAGCACGACAACTGGAGTCCAGAACAATTCTTTTTGCAATATTACCCAGAGCTTCTTCGAACGTACAGCTTTTTGCATTAACTACAACTACCAGTTGGCCCACCACAAAAGCTTGAATGTAACTCCAGACGAGCAGAAAATTTTTGTTGGCATTGTCATCCTTATGAGGAACCTTAAGTTTCCTCGGATCCGCATATACTGGTCTGGGAAGTTCAGGGTGGAAGCCATATTGCAAAAGATGAGTCGAGACAGATTCTTCACAATCCGGTCGAATCTGAAATTCGTTGTTGATTCGGAAATCTCAGACGAAGAAAAAGACAAAACAGACTTTGGAGGGTGGAGCCGATTCTTGAGAAATTCAGGAATATCTTTCTCCAGTTGCCGCGTGACAGGAACTATTCAATTGTCGAACAGATGATACCTTTCCAGGGCATGTCGACTCTCAAGCAATATGTCCCCAACAAGCGCAATCCGGTTGGATCAAAGAATTTTGTCCTCGCCAGCTCCTTAGGGCTGATACTTGACTTCCAAACCTACCAGGGAGCCACCACCTTGGGAGAAGAGCTGAGAGCACATGGCTTGTCAGCTGGGATCGTACTGCGCTTGTCTGAGACCCTACATGAAGGTACATACCTCTATTTTGACCGATTCTTCTCGTCTGTTAAGCTCCTCGACATGCTGGCTGAAAGAAAATAAATGCGACCGGAACTATCATGAAGAACCGTTTGGGCGCCAACGGCCCAACGCTTTTTACCGAAACAGAAATGAAAAGAAAGGGCAGAGGAACCTCTGCCATGTCTGTGCTGCGCTCAGATATAAAAGTAGCGGTGACCCAGTGGTATGATAACAAAGTGGTTCTCCTGTCTTCAAACTGCAAAGTCATAGATGAGGAGAGAGGGGTCAAACGGTATGACAAGCGCCAGGGGTCTTACGTGCAGGTCAAATGTCCACGAGTAGTCTCCCACTACAACACCAACATGGGTGAGATCGACCTTGTAGACCGCATGGTTAGCTATTACCGGTTTGAGACGCGTACTAAAAAATGGACTGTGCGTCTGTTTCGCCATTTTGTGGATGCTGCACTAGCCAATGCATTTCATGAGCTGAAAGGCCATGACCCAGAAGTTTCTGGTGACCTCAAACAGCTCAGTGACCTTCGTTTCAACGTGGCCGAGTGTTTGCTCAATTCTGGAAGCTCGTAGTCACGAGGTCAAGAAAATAGCGACGAAGAACTCTTGGGTGAAACTAAGCACCGTGTTTTGAGCGTGAAGAGGCCTATCCCTCCACCCCATGCCAGAACAGCACAGCATCTACCAGAATTTTGTGACTTGGCGAACGCAGCCCGATGCAGAAGACCTGGATGCTGCAAATGGTCAAGATGAATGTGCTCGCAGCGTAAAATCATTCTCTGCTTGACACGAGACAACAACTGCTTCAAGAAATTTCATAAAGAGTAATGTTTTGTTTTCAACGTTTTGACAAATCTTTTTTCATAGACAAAACAGTTTTTTACTATACTTTTAGCTCGACAAAGACCCAATGTCCACACCTTTGTACCTCCTACAGAGGGAGAGATGGGGGGTCAACTTTTTCTTTTAGTTGATCAATGGTCAGAATGATTTTTTTTTTAAAGTCAACTACAAAGAAATGAACACAATTGGAAAAGTATTTCTATGGTCAGGTCTCAGGAGGATAATTCTTATTAGTAATGCCACGTTGAACCGCGTTTTATTTATTTAGATTTGGCAACCACTATTACCTAAAACAGCATAAC